>OY726524.1:83467449-83840864 GCA_963383655.1 Bathymodiolus septemdierum | reverse complement strand
GGGTCTAGATGTTATAAAGTCTCTGGGTACACTGTGTCTTCTAGATGTTATAAAGTCTCTGGGTACACTGTGTCTTCTAGATGTTATAAAGTCTCTGGGTACACTGTGTCTTCTAGATGTTATAAAGTCTCTGGGTACACTGTGTCTTCTAGATGTTATAAAGTCTCTGGGTACACTGTGTCTTCTAGATGTTATAAAGTCTCTGGGTACACTGTGTCTTCTAGATGTTATAAAGTCTCTGGGTACACTGTGTCTTCTAGATGTTATAAAGTCTCTGGGTACACTGTGTCTTCTAGATGTTATAAAGTCTCTGGGTACACTGTGTCTTCTAGATGTTATAAAGTCTCTGGGTACACTGTGTCTTCTAGATGTTATAAAGTCTCTGGGTACACTGTGTCTTCTAGATGTTATAAAGTCTCTGGGTACACTGTGTCTTCTAGATGTTATAAAGTCTCTGGGTACACTGTGTCTTCTAGATGTTATAAAGTCTCTGGGTACACTGTGTCTTCTAGATGTTATAAAGTCTCTGGGTACACTGTGTCTTCTAGATGTTATAAAGTCTCTGGGTACACTGTGTCTTCTAGATGTTATAAAGTCTCTGGGTACACTGTGTCTTCTAGATGTTATAAAGTCTCTGGGTACACTGTGTCTTCTAGATGTTATAAAGTCTCTGGGTACACTGTGTCTTCTAGATGTATAAAGTCTCTGGGTACACTGTGTCTTCTAGATGTTATAAAGTCTCTGGGTACACTGTGTCTTCTAGATGTTATAAAGTCTCTGGGTACACTGTGTCTTCTAGATGTTATAAAGTCTCTGGGTACACTGTGTCTTCTAGATGTTATAAAGTCTCTGGGTACACTGTGTCTTCTAGATGTTATAAAGTCTCTGGGTACACTGTGTCTTCTAGATGTTATAAAGTCTCTGGGTACACTGTGTCTTCTAGATGTTATAAAGTCTCTGGGTACACTGTGTCTTCTAGATGTTATAAAGTCTCTGGGTACACTGTGTCTTCTAGATGTTATAAAGTCTCTGGGTACACTGTGTCTTCTAGATGTTATAAAGTCTCTGGGTACACTGTGTCTTCTAGATGTTATAAAGTCTCTGGGTACACTGTGTCTTCTAGATGTTATAAAGTCTCTGGGTACACTGTGTCTTCTAGATGTTATAAAGTCTCTGGGTACACTGTGTCTTCTAGATGTTATAAAGTCTCTGGGTACACTGTGTCTTCTAGATGTTATAAAGTCTCTGGGTACACTGTGTCTTCTAGATGTTATAAAGTCTCTGGGTACACTGTGTCTTCTAGATGTTATAAAGTCTCTGGGTACACTGTGTCTTCTAGATGTTATAAAGTCTCTGGGTACACTGTGTCTTCTAGATGTTATAAAGTCTCTGGGTACACTGTGTCTTCTAGATGTTATAAAGTCTCTGGGTACACTGTGTCTTCTAGATGTTATAAAGTCTCTGGGTACACTGTGTCTTCTAGATGTTATAAAGTCTCTGGGTACACTGTGTCTTCTAGATGTTATAAAGTCTCTGGGTACACTGTGTCTTCTAGATGTTATAAAGTCTCTGGGTACACTGTGTCTTCTAGATGTTATAAAGTCTCTGGGTACACTGTGTCTTCTAGATGTTATAAAGTCTCTGGGTACACTGTGTCTTCTAGATGTTATAAAGTCTCTGGGTACACTGTGTCTTCTAGATGTTATAAAGTCTCTGGGTACACTGTGTCTTCTAGATGTTATAAAGTCTCTGGGTACACTGTGTCTTCTAGATGTTATAAAGTCTCTGGGTACACTGTGTCTTCTAGATGTTATAAAGTCTCTGGGTACACTGTGTCTTCTAGATGTTATAAAGTCTCTGGGTACACTGTGTCTTCTAGATGTTATAAAGTCTCTGGGTACACTGTGTCTTCTAGATGTTATAAAGTCTCTGGGTACACTGTGTCTTCTAGATGTTATAAAGTCTCTGGGTACACTGTGTCTTCTAGATGTTATAAAGTCTCTGGGTACACTGTGTCTTCTAGATGTTATAAAGTCTCTGGGTACACTGTGTCTTCTAGATGTTATAAAGTCTCTGGGTACACTGTGTCTTCTAGATGTTATAAAGTCTCTGGGTACACTGTGTCTTCTAGATGTTATAAAGTCTCTGGGTACACTGTGTCTTCTAGATGTTATAAAGTCTCTGGGTACACTGTGTCTTCTAGATGTTATAAAGTCTCTGGGTACACTGTGTCTTCTAGATGTTATAAAGTCTCTGGGTACACTGTGTCTTCTAGATGTTATAAAGTCTCTGGGTACACTGTGTCTTCTAGATGTTATAAAGTCTCTGGGTACACTGTGTCTTCTAGATGTTATAAAGTCTCTGGGTACACTGTGTCTTCTAGATGTTATAAAGTCTCTGGGTACACTGTGTCTTCTAGATGTTATAAAGTCTCTGGGTACACTGTGTCTTCTAGATGTTATAAAGTCTCTGGGTACACTGTGTCTTCTAGATGTTATAAAGTCTCTGGGTACACTGTGTCTTCTAGATGTTATAAAGTCTCTGGGTACACTGTGTCTTCTAGATGTTATAAAGTCTCTGGGTACACTGTGTCTTCTAGATGTTATAAAGTCTCTGGGTACACTGTGTCTTCTAGATGTTATAAAGTCTCTGGGTACACTGTGTCTTCTAGATGTTATAAAGTCTCTGGGTACACTGTGTCTTCTAGATGTTATAAAGTCTCTGGGTACACTGTGTCTTCTAGATGTTATAAAGTCTCTGGGTACACTGTGTCTTCTAGATGTTATAAAGTCTCTGGGTACACTGTGTCTTCTAGATGTTATAAAGTCTCTGGGTACACTGTGTCTTCTAGATGTTATAAAGTCTCTGGGTACACTGTGTCTTCTAGATGTTATAAAGTCTCTGGGTACACTGTGTCTTCTAGATGTTATAAAGTCTCTGGGTACACTGTGTCTTCTAGATGTTATAAAGTCTCTGGGTACACTGTGTCTTCTAGATGTTATAAAGTCTCTGGGTACACTGTGTCTTCTAGATGTTATAAAGTCTCTGGGTACACTGTGTCTTCTAGATGTTATAAAGTCTCTGGGTACACTGTGTCTTCTAGATGTTATAAAGTCTCTGGGTACACTGTGTCTTCTAGATGTTATAAAGTCTCTGGGTACACTGTGTCTTCTAGATGTTATAAAGTCTCTGGGTACACTGTGTCTTCTAGATGTTATAAAGTCTCTGGGTACACTGTGTCTTCTAGATGTTATAAAGTCTCTGGGTACACTGTGTCTTCTAGATGTTATAAAGTCTCTGGGTACACTGTGTCTTCTAGATGTTATAAAGTCTCTGGGTACACTGTGTCTTCTAGATGTTATAAAGTCTCTGGGTACACTGTGTCTTCTAGATGTTATAAAGTCTCTGGGTACACTGTGTCTTCTAGATGTTATAAAGTCTCTGGGTACACTGTGTCTTCTAGATGTTATAAAGTCTCTGGGTACACTGTGTCTTCTAGATGTTATAAAGTCTCTGGGTACACTGTGTCTTCTAGATGTTATAAAGTCTCTGGGTACACTGTGTCTTCTAGATGTTATAAAGTCTCTGGGTACACTGTGTCTTCTAGATGTTATAAAGTCTCTGGGTACACTGTGTCTTCTAGATGTTATAAAGTCTCTGGGTACACTGTGTCTTCTAGATGTTATAAAGTCTCTGGGTACACTGTGTCTTCTAGATGTTATAAAGTCTCTGGGTACACTGTGTCTTCTAGATGTTATAAAGTCTCTGGGTACACTGTGTCTTCTAGATGTTATAAAGTCTCTGGGTACACTGTGTCTTCTAGATGTTATAAAGTCTCTGGGTACACTGTGTCTTCTAGATGTTATAAAGTCTCTGGGTACACTGTGTCTTCTAGATGTTATAAAGTCTCTGGGTACACTGTGTCTTCTAGATGTTATAAAGTCTCTGGGTACACTGTGTCTTCTAGATGTTATAAAGTCTCTGGGTACACTGTGTCTTCTAGATGTTATAAAGTCTCTGGGTACACTGTGTCTTCTAGATGTTATAAAGTCTCTGGGTACACTGTGTCTTCTAGATGTTATAAAGTCTCTGGGTACACTGTGTCTTCTAGATGTTATAAAGTCTCTGGGTACACTGTGTCTTCTAGATGTTATAAAGTCTCTGGGTACACTGTGTCTTCTAGATGTTATAAAGTCTCTGGGTACACTGTGTCTTCTAGATGTTATAAAGTCTCTGGGTACACTGTGTCTTCTAGATGTTATAAAGTCTCTGGGTACACTGTGTCTTCTAGATGTTATAAAGTCTCTGGGTACACTGTGTCTTCTAGATGTTATAAAGTCTCTGGGTACACTGTGTCTTCTAGATGTTATAAAGTCTCTGGGTACACTGTGTCTTCTAGATGTTATAAAGTCTCTGGGTACACTGTGTCTTCTAGATGTTATAAAGTCTCTGGGTACACTGTGTCTTCTAGATGTTATAAAGTCTCTGGGTACACTGTGTCTTCTAGATGTTATAAAGTCTCTGGGTACACTGTGTCTTCTAGATGTTATAAAGTCTCTGGGTACACTGTGTCTTCTAGATGTTATAAAGTCTCTGGGTACACTGTGTCTTCTAGATGTTATAAAGTCTCTGGGTACACTGTGTCTTCTAGATGTTATAAAGTCTCTGGGTACACTGTGTCTTCTAGATGTTATAAAGTCTCTGGGTACACTGTGTCTTCTAGATGTTATAAAGTCTCTGGGTACACTGTGTCTTCTAGATGTTATAAAGTCTCTGGGTACACTGTGTCTTCTAGATGTTATAAAGTCTCTGGGTACACTGTGTCTTCTAGATGTTATAAAGTCTCTGGGTACACTGTGTCTTCTAGATGTTATAAAGTCTCTGGGTACACTGTGTCTTCTAGATGTTATAAAGTCTCTGGGTACACTGTGTCTTCTAGATGTTATAAAGTCTCTGGGTACACTGTGTCTTCTAGATGTTATAAAGTCTCTGGGTACACTGTGTCTTCTAGATGTTATAAAGTCTCTGGGTACACTGTGTCTTCTAGATGTTATAAAGTCTCTGGGTACACTGTGTCTTCTAGATGTTATAAAGTCTCTGGGTACACTGTGTCTTCTAGATGTTATAAAGTCTCTGGGTACACTGTGTCTTCTAGATGTTATAAAGTCTCTGGGTACACTGTGTCTTCTAGATGTTATAAAGTCTCTGGGTACACTGTGTCTTCTAGATGTTATAAAGTCTCTGGGTACACTGTGTCTTCTAGATGTTATAAAGTCTCTGGGTACACTGTGTCTTCTAGATGTTATAAAGTCTCTGGGTACACTGTGTCTTCTAGATGTTATAAAGTCTCTGGGTACACTGTGTCTTCTAGATGTTATAAAGTCTCTGGGTACACTGTGTCTTCTAGATGTTATAAAGTCTCTGGGTACACTGTGTCTTCTAGATGTTATAAAGTCTCTGGGTACACTGTGTCTTCTAGATGTTATAAAGTCTCTGGGTACACTGTGTCTTCTAGATGTTATAAAGTCTCTGGGTACACTGTGTCTTCTAGATGTTATAAAGTCTCTGGGTACACTGTGTCTTCTAGATGTTATAAAGTCTCTGGGTACACTGTGTCTTCTAGATGTTATAAAGTCTCTGGGTACACTGTGTCTTCTAGATGTTATAAAGTCTCTGGGTACACTGTGTCTTCTAGATGTTATAAAGTCTCTGGGTACACTGTGTCTTCTAGATGTTATAAAGTCTCTGGGTACACTGTGTCTTCTAGATGTTATAAAGTCTCTGGGTACACTGTGTCTTCTAGATGTTATAAAGTCTCTGGGTACACTGTGTCTTCTAGATGTTATAAAGTCTCTGGGTACACTGTGTCTTCTAGATGTTATAAAGTCTCTGGGTACACTGTGTCTTCTAGATGTTATAAAGTCTCTGGGTACACTGTGTCTTCTAGATGTTATAAAGTCTCTGGGTACACTGTGTCTTCTAGATGTTATAAAGTCTCTGGGTACACTGTGTCTTCTAGATGTTATAAAGTCTCTGGGTACACTGTGTCTTCTAGATGTTATAAAGTCTCTGGGTACACTGTGTCTTCTAGATGTTATAAAGTCTCTGGGTACACTGTGTCTTCTAGATGTTATAAAGTCTCTGGGTACACTGTGTCTTCTAGATGTTATAAAGTCTCTGGGTACACTGTGTCTTCTAGATGTTATAAAGTCTCTGGGTACACTGTGTCTTCTAGATGTTATAAAGTCTCTGGGTACACTGTGTCTTCTAGATGTTATAAAGTCTCTGGGTACACTGTGTCTTCTAGATGTTATAAAGTCTCTGGGTACACTGTGTCTTCTAGATGTTATAAAGTCTCTGGGTACACTGTGTCTTCTAGATGTTATAAAGTCTCTGGGTACACTGTGTCTTCTAGATGTTATAAAGTCTCTGGGTACACTGTGTCTTCTAGATGTTATAAAGTCTCTGGGTACACTGTGTCTTCTAGATGTTATAAAGTCTCTGGGTACACTGTGTCTTCTAGATGTTATAAAGTCTCTGGGTACACTGTGTCTTCTAGATGTTATAAAGTCTCTGGGTACACTGTGTCTTCTAGATGTTATAAAGTCTCTGGGTACACTGTGTCTTCTAGATGTTATAAAGTCTCTGGGTACACTGTGTCTTCTAGATGTTATAAAGTCTCTGGGTACACTGTGTCTTCTAGATGTTATAAAGTCTCTGGGTACACTGTGTCTTCTAGATGTTATAAAGTCTCTGGGTACACTGTGTCTTCTAGATGTTATAAAGTCTCTGGGTACACTGTGTCTTCTAGATGTTATAAAGTCTCTGGGTACACTGTGTCTTCTAGATGTTATAAAGTCTCTGGGTACACTGTGTCTTCTAGATGTTATAAAGTCTCTGGGTACACTGTGTCTTCTAGATGTTATAAAGTCTCTGGGTACACTGTGTCTTCTAGATGTTATAAAGTCTCTGGGTACACTGTGTCTTCTAGATGTTATAAAGTCTCTGGGTACACTGTGTCTTCTAGATGTTATAAAGTCTCTGGGTACACTGTGTCTTCTAGATGTTATAAAGTCTCTGGGTACACTGTGTCTTCTAGATGTTATAAAGTCTCTGGGTACACTGTGTCTTCTAGATGTTATAAAGTCTCTGGGTACACTGTGTCTTCTAGATGTTATAAAGTCTCTGGGTACACTGTGTCTTCTAGATGTTATAAAGTCTCTGGGTACACTGTGTCTTCTAGATGTTATAAAGTCTCTGGGTACACTGTGTCTTCTAGATGTTATAAAGTCTCTGGGTACACTGTGTCTTCTAGATGTTATAAAGTCTCTGGGTACACTGTGTCTTCTAGATGTTATAAAGTCTCTGGGTACACTGTGTCTTCTAGATGTTATAAAGTCTCTGGGTACACTGTGTCTTCTAGATGTTATAAAGTCTCTGGGTACACTGTGTCTTCTAGATGTTATAAAGTCTCTGGGTACACTGTGTCTTCTAGATGTTATAAAGTCTCTGGGTACACTGTGTCTTCTAGATGTTATAAAGTCTCTGGGTACACTGTGTCTTCTAGATGTTATAAAGTCTCTGGGTACACTGTGTCTTCTAGATGTTATAAAGTCTCTGGGTACACTGTGTCTTCTAGATGTTATAAAGTCTCTGGGTACACTGTGTCTTCTAGATGTTATAAAGTCTCTGGGTACACTGTGTCTTCTAGATGTTATAAAGTCTCTGGGTACACTGTGTCTTCTAGATGTTATAAAGTCTCTGGGTACACTGTGTCTTCTAGATGTTATAAAGTCTCTGGGTACACTGTGTCTTCTAGATGTTATAAAGTCTCTGGGTACACTGTGTCTTCTAGATGTTATAAAGTCTCTGGGTACACTGTGTCTTCTAGATGTTATAAAGTCTCTGGGTACACTGTGTCTTCTAGATGTTATAAAGTCTCTGGGTACACTGTGTCTTCTAGATGTTATAAAGTCTCTGGGTACACTGTGTCTTCTAGATGTTATAAAGTCTCTGGGTACACTGTGTCTTCTAGATGTTATAAAGTCTCTGGGTACACTGTGTCTTCTAGATGTTATAAAGTCTCTGGGTACACTGTGTCTTCTAGATGTTATAAAGTCTCTGGGTACACTGTGTCTTCTAGATGTTATAAAGTCTCTGGGTACACTGTGTCTTCTAGATGTTATAAAGTCTCTGGGTACACTGTGTCTTCTAGATGTTATAAAGTCTCTGGGTACACTGTGTCTTCTAGATGTTATAAAGTCTCTGGGTACACTGTGTCTTCTAGATGTTATAAAGTCTCTGGGTACACTGTGTCTTCTAGATGTTATAAAGTCTCTGGGTACACTGTGTCTTCTAGATGTTATAAAGTCTCTGGGTACACTGTGTCTTCTAGATGTTATAAAGTCTCTGGGTACACTGTGTCTTCTAGATGTTATAAAGTCTCTGGGTACACTGTGTCTTCTAGATGTTATAAAGTCTCTGGGTACACTGTGTCTTCTAGATGTTATAAAGTCTCTGGGTACACTGTGTCTTCTAGATGTTATAAAGTCTCTGGGTACACTGTGTCTTCTAGATGTTATAAAGTCTCTGGGTACACTGTGTCTTCTAGATGTTATAAAGTCTCTGGGTACACTGTGTCTTCTAGATGTTATAAAGTCTCTGGGTACACTGTGTCTTCTAGATGTTATAAAGTCTCTGGGTACACTGTGTCTTCTAGATGTTATAAAGTCTCTGGGTACACTGTGTCTTCTAGATGTTATAAAGTCTCTGGGTACACTGTGTCTTCTAGATGTTATAAAGTCTCTGGGTACACTGTGTCTTCTAGATGTTATAAAGTCTCTGGGTACACTGTGTCTTCTAGATGTTATAAAGTCTCTGGGTACACTTGTCTTCTAGATGTTATAAAGTCTCTGGGTACACTGTGTCTTCTAGATGTTATAAAGTCTCTGGGTACACTGTGTCTTCTAGATGTTATAAAGTCTCTGGGTACACTGTGTCTTCTAGATGTTATAAAGTCTCTGGGTACACTGTGTCTTCTAGATGTTATAAAGTCTCTGGGTACACTGTGTCTTCTAGATGTTATAAAGTCTCTGGGTACACTGTGTCTTCTAGATGTTATAAAGTCTCTGGGTACACTGTGTCTTCTAGATGTTATAAAGTCTCTGGGTACACTGTGTCTTCTAGATGTTATAAAGTCTCTGGGTACACTGTGTCTTCTAGATGTTATAAAGTCTCTGGGTACACTGTGTCTTCTAGATGTTATAAAGTCTCTGGGTACACTGTGTCTTCTAGATGTTATAAAGTCTCTGGGTACACTGTGTCTTCTAGATGTTATAAAGTCTCTGGGTACACTGTGTCTTCTAGATGTTATAAAGTCTCTGGGTACACTGTGTCTTCTAGATGTTATAAAGTCTCTGGGTACACTGTGTCTTCTAGATGTTATAAAGTCTCTGGGTACACTGTGTCTTCTAGATGTTATAAAGTCTCTGGGTACACTGTGTCTTCTAGATGTTATAAAGTCTCTGGGTACACTGTGTCTTCTAGATGTTATAAAGTCTCTGGGTACACTGTGTCTTCTAGATGTTATAAAGTCTCTGGGTACACTGTGTCTTCTAGATGTTATAAAGTCTCTGGGTACACTGTGTCTTCTAGATGTTATAAAGTCTCTGGGTACACTGTGTCTTCTAGATGTTATAAAGTCTCTGGGTACACTGTGTCTTCTAGATGTTATAAAGTCTCTGGGTACACTGTGTCTTCTAGATGTTATAAAGTCTCTGGGTACACTGTGTCTTCTAGATGTTATAAAGTCTCTGGGTACACTGTGTCTTCTAGATGTTATAAAGTCTCTGGGTACACTGTGTCTTCTAGATGTTATAAAGTCTCTGGGTACACTGTGTCTTCTAGATGTTATAAAGTCTCTGGGTACACTGTGTCTTCTAGATGTTATAAAGTCTCTGGGTACACTGTGTCTTCTAGATGTTATAAAGTCTCTGGGTACACTGTGTCTTCTAGATGTTATAAAGTCTCTGGGTACACTGTGTCTTCTAGATGTTATAAAGTCTCTGGGTACACTGTGTCTTCTAGATGTTATAAAGTCTCTGGGTACACTGTGTCTTCTAGATGTTATAAAGTCTCTGGGTACACTGTGTCTTCTAGATGTTATAAAGTCTCTGGGTACACTGTGTCTTCTAGATGTTATAAAGTCTCTGGGTACACTGTGTCTTCTAGATGTTATAAAGTCTCTGGGTACACTGTGTCTTCTAGATGTTATAAAGTCTCTGGGTACACTGTGTCTTCTAGATGTTATAAAGTCTCTGGGTACACTGTGTCTTCTAGATGTTATAAAGTCTCTGGGTACACTGTGTCTTCTAGATGTTATAAAGTCTCTGGGTACACTGTGTCTTCTAGATGTTATAAAGTCTCTGGGTACACTGTGTCTTCTAGATGTTATAAAGTCTCTGGGTACACTGTGTCTTCTAGATGTTATAAAGTCTCTGGGTACACTGTGTCTTCTAGATGTTATAAAGTCTCTGGGTACACTGTGTCTTCTAGATGTTATAAAGTCTCTGGGTACACTGTGTCTTCTAGATGTTATAAAGTCTCTGGGTACACTGTGTCTTCTAGATGTTATAAAGTCTCTGGGTACACTGTGTCTTCTAGATGTTATAAAGTCTCTGGGTACACTGTGTCTTCTAGATGTTATAAAGTCTCTGGGTACACTGTGTCTTCTAGATGTTATAAAGTCTCTGGGTACACTGTGTCTTCTAGATGTTATAAAGTCTCTGGGTACACTGTGTCTTCTAGATGTTATAAAGTCTCTGGGTACACTGTGTCTTCTAGATGTTATAAAGTCTCTGGGTACACTGTGTCTTCTAGATGTTATAAAGTCTCTGGGTACACTGTGTCTTCTAGATGTTATAAAGTCTCTGGGTACACTGTGTCTTCTAGATGTTATAAAGTCTCTGGGTACACTGTGTCTTCTAGATGTTATAAAGTCTCTGGGTACACTGTGTCTTCTAGATGTTATAAAGTCTCTGGGTACACTGTGTCTTCTAGATGTTATAAAGTCTCTGGGTACACTGTGTCTTCTATATGTTATAAAGTCTCTGGGTACACTGTGTCTTCTAGATGTTATAAAGTCTCTGGGTACACTGTGTCTTCTAGATGTTATAAAGTCTCTGGGTACACTGTGTCTTCTAGATGTTATAAAGTCTCTGGGTACACTGTGTCTTCTAGATGTTATAAAGTCTCTGGGTACACTGTGTCTTCTAGATGTTATAAAGTCTCTGGGTACACTGTGTCTTCTAGATGTTATAAAGTCTCTGGGTACACTGTGTCTTCTAGATGTTATAAAGTCTCTGGGTACACTGTGTCTTCTAGATGTTATAAAGTCTCTGGGTACACTGTGTCTTCTAGATGTTATAAAGTCTCTGGGTACACTGTGTCTTCTAGATGTTATAAAGTCTCTGGGTACACTGTGTCTTCTAGATGTTATAAAGTCTCTGGGTACACTGTGTCTTCTAGATGTTATAAAGTCTCTGGGTACACTGTGTCTTCTAGATGTTATAAAGTCTCTGGGTACACTGTGTCTTCTAGATGTTATAAAGTCTCTGGGTACACTGTGTCTTCTAGATGTTATAAAGTCTCTGGGTACACTGTGTCTTCTAGATGTTATAAAGTCTCTGGGTACACTGTGTCTTCTAGATGTTATAAAGTCTCTGGGTACACTGTGTCTTCTAGATGTTATAAAGTCTCTGGGTACACTGTGTCTTCTAGATGTTATAAAGTCTCTGGGTACACTGTGTCTTCTAGATGTTATAAAGTCTCTGGGTACACTGTGTCTTCTAGATGTTATAAAGTCTCTGGGTACACTGTGTCTTCTAGATGTTATAAAGTCTCTGGGTACACTGTGTCTTCTAGATGTTATAAAGTCTCTGGGTACACTGTGTCTTCTAGATGTTATAAAGTCTCTGGGTACACTGTGTCTTCTAGATGTTATAAAGTCTCTGGGTACACTGTGTCTTCTAGATGTTATAAAGTCTCTGGGTACACTGTGTCTTCTAGATGTTATAAAGTCTCTGGGTACACTGTGTCTTCTAGATGTTATAAAGTCTCTGGGTACACTGTGTCTTCTAGATGTTATAAAGTCTCTGGGTACACTGTGTCTTCTAGATGTTATAAAGTCTCTGGGTACACTGTGTCTTCTAGATGTTATAAAGTCTCTGGGTACACTGTGTCTTCTAGATGTTATAAAGTCTCTGGGTACACTGTGTCTTCTAGATGTATAAAGTCTCTGGGTACACTGTGTCTTCTAGATGTTATAAAGTCTCTGGGTACACTGTGTCTTCTAGATGTTATAAAGTCTCTGGGTACACTGTGTCTTCTAGATGTTATAAAGTCTCTGGGTACACTGTGTCTTCTAGATGTTATAAAGTCTCTGGGTACACTTGTCTTCTAGATGTTATAAAGTCTCTGGGTACACTGTGTCTTCTAGATGTTATAAAGTCTCTGGGTACACTTGTCTTCTAGATGTATAAAGTCTCTGGGTACACTGTGTCTTCTAGATGTTATAAAGTCTCTGGGTACACTTGTCTTCTAGATGTTATAAAGTCTCTGGGTACACTGTGTCTTCTAGATGTATAAAGTCTCTGGGTACACTGTGTCTTCTAGATGTTATAAAGTCTCTGGGTACACTGTGTCTTCTAGATGTTATAAAGTCTCTGGGTACACTGTGTCTTCTAGATGTTATAAAGTCTCTGGGTACACTGTGTCTTCTAGATGTTATAAAGTCTCTGGGTACACTTGTCTTCTAGATGTTATAAAGTCTCTGGGTACACTGTGTCTTCTAGATGTTATAAAGTCTCTGGGTACACTGTGTCTTCTAGATGTTATAAAGTCTCTGGGTACACTGTGTCTTCTAGATGTTATAAAGTCTCTGGGTACACTGTGTCTTCTAGATGTATAAAGTCTCTGGGTACACTGTGTCTTCTAGATGTTATAAAGTCTCTGGGTACACTGTGTCTTCTAGATGTTATAAAGTCTCTGGGTACACTGTGTCTTCTAGATGTTATAAAGTCTCTGGGTACACTGTGTCTTCTAGATGTATAAAGTCTCTGGGTACACTGTGTCTTCTAGATGTTATAAAGTCTCTGGGTACACTGTGTCTTCTAGATGTTATAAAGTCTCTGGGTACACTGTGTCTTCTAGATGTTATAAAGTCTCTGGGTACACTGTGTCTTCTATATGTTATAAAGTCTCTGGGTACACTTGTCTTCTAGATGTTATAAAGTCTCTGGGTACACTTGTCTTCTAGATGTATAAAGTCTCTGGGTACACTGTGTCTTCTATATGTTATAAAGTCTCTGGGTACACTGTGTCTTCTAGATGTATAAAGTCTCTGGGTACACTGTGTCTTCTAGATGTATAAAGTCTCTGGGTACACTGTGTCTTCTAGATGTTATAAAGTCTCTGGGTACACTGTGTCTTCTAGATGTTATAAAGTCTCTGGGTACACTGTGTCTTCTAGATGTATAAAGTCTCTGGGTACACTGTGTCTTCTAGATGTTATAAAGTCTCTGGGTACACTGTGTCTTCTATATGTTATAAAGTCTCTGGGTACACTGTGTCTTCTAGATGTATAAAGTCTCTGGGTACACTGTGTCTTCTAGATGTTATAAAGTCTCTGGGTACACTGTGTCTTCTAGATGTTATAAAGTCTCTGGGTACACTGTGTCTTCTAGATGTTATAAAGTCTCTGGGTACACTGTGTCTTCTATATGTTATAAAGTCTCTGGGTACACTGTGTCTTCTAGATGTATAAAGTCTCTGGGTACACTGTGTCTTCTAGATGTTATAAAGTCTCTGGGTACACTGTGTCTTCTAGATGTTATAAAGTCTCTGGGTACACTGTGTCTTCTAGATGTATAAAGTCTCTGGGTACACTTGTCTTCTAGATGTTATAAAGTCTCTGGGTACACTTGTCTTCTAGATGTTATAAAGTCTCTGGGTACACTGTGTCTTCTATATGTTATAAAGTCTCTGGGTACACTGTGTCTTCTAGATGTTATAAAGTCTCTGGGTACACTGTGTCTTCTAGATGTTATAAAGTCTCTGGGTACACTGTGTCTTCTAGATGTTATAAAGTCTCTGGGTACACTGTGTCTTCTAGATGTATAAAGTCTCTGGGTACACTGTGTCTTCTAGATGTATAAAGTCTCTGGGTACACTGTGTCTTCTAGATGTTATAAAGTCTCTGGGTACACTGTGTCTTCTAGATGTATAAAGTCTCTGGGTACACTGTGTCTTCTAGATGTTATAAAGTCTCTGGGTACACTGTGTCTTCTAGATGTATAAAGTCTCTGGGTACACTTGTCTTCTAGATGTTATAAAGTCTCTGGGTACACTTGTCTTCTAGATGTTATAAAGTCTCTGGGTACACTTGTCTTCTAGATGTTATAAAGTCTCTGGGTACACTGTGTCTTCTAGATGTTATAAAGTCTCTGGGTACACTGTGTCTTCTAGATGTATAAAGTCTCTGGGTACACTGTGTCTTCTAGATGTTATAAAGTCTCTGGGTACACTTGTCTTCTAGATGTTATAAAGTCTCTGGGTACACTGTGTCTTCTAGATGTTATAAAGTCTCTGGGTACACTGTGTCTTCTAGATGTTATAAAGTCTCTGGGTACACTGTGTCTTCTAGATGTTATAAAGTCTCTGGGTACACTGTGTCTTCTAGATGTTATAAAGTCTCTGGGTACACTGTGTCTTCTAGATGTATAAAGTCTCTGGGTACACTGTGTCTTCTAGATGTATAAAGTCTCTGGGTACACTTGTCTTCTAGATGTTATAAAGTCTCTGGGTACACTTGTCTTCTAGATGTTATAAAGTCTCTGGGTACACTGTGTCTTCTAGATGTTATAAAGTCTCTGGGTACACTGTGTCTTCTAGATGTATAAAGTCTCTGGGTACACTGTGTCTTATATAGAGCGAAGTGCAATGGACACTGATCAAATAGACTGTGCTGTAGACATCCATTAAGATATTCAAGAAAAGTGTCCATCATAATACCTTTTCATATACGATATTGCAGTATAAACACAATGTATATACATTGTCTATCTTTTGTTCCTGTCTCTAAAGCTCTTAAAAATTAATTTAATATTTGCTGACAATGTACCTAGTTTGTCTATTTATATTTACACAAGAATACATACATTTCCTGAGATTGTAGGATTTCCCTGAATATCAACATTTTCTATATTCCGACAATTCTCAAATAACCACTGTAATCTGAAAACAAATCTAAATGTTTTGACTTGACAGGAAACATAGTTAATTTAGTAAGTGTTTACATGTTAATAGTTCAAGTGTTTACATGTTAATAGTTCAAGTGTTTACATGTTAATAGTTCAAGTGTTTACATGTTAATATTTCAAGTGTTTACATGTTAATAGTTCAAGTGTTTACATGTTAATATTTCAAGTGTTTACATGTTAATATTTCAATCAGACTCACAATATATGCTTCTTTTCTAAACTAGGCACTGCAATAGCATCCATCTTGTATTTAGATTAACACAATGAATATTTGTTGTAAAAAACTATCCTAATTATCTTATTTCCTCTTGAACAGGTAACATATTTTATTTTTATCTTACAATTGTTTGATTTGGACAGAAAGAAACAGTAACAGTATAAGTGCTTGACGTCACAAATGACACCATTGGAAACTATTAGAACGACACTTGTTTCAGACAATCTGGCAGTTGTTTTTGGCTGGCTTTTCTACCAGCCTGTTTCTAAAGCTCATACAAATAAATTATATATTTTCCGACAATGTACGTATATTGTATTTTCAAAAAAATGAAATAAAGATATCTGCTGATCTTTGGTGCTTAAATATCATATCAATCACTCATGACCTGACAACTTTTCATTTTCAGATACTAATATAACAACTTAGTCTTAACATTTTAAACTTACCCTTTTTCACTGACATAAAAACATCTTTGAAGACAAATAGACTGAAATTGATGAAAAAAATAACTTGTATAAATTAGGTATGTCACATGATGTTTTCCTTTGAAATAAAGGCCTTATCCATATGCAATATCAAAAAGATACCTGGACAAGGTTTCCATATCATTTAATTTTTTTGGAAATCGGAGAACCCTTTAAAAGTTACAACATTTTGAGTTTTCACAAATTTAATTACCTTTGTTCGAATTTGTGGGATTTTGTTCGAACAAGGATAAAAAGTGACATATGAAGCTACCGGTATAACTTTTTTCCGACAATTATAGATATTGCATAACATGAATTTGCAGAACTTTGCATAGTTAATAGATAAAACTAGTATTACTGTGAGCACAGCTCACTAAGATATACCCCCCACTCCCCACATCTGTCCAACCTATTTCCATAACCAAAACATTACTGATTATTCTGACCAAAAATGAAAGGGACCCTCCTCTCTTCACCGGTAAGCTGCTGATAAAATTTCAAAACATTCTGAGAAACACTACTCAAGTTATCATACGACATAGGGTAAAAATCCTATTTTCCGTCATATCAAGTCCAATAACTCTGGAACGGCAAAAGTGAAAATCGTTAAAAATAAAAGGGATCCTTCTCTCTTCACCGGTAAGCTGCTGATAAAATTTCAAAACATTCTGAGAAACACTACTCAAGTTATCATACGACATAGGGTAAAAATCCTATTTTCCGTCATATCAAGTCCAATAACTCTGGAATGGCAAAAGTGAAAATCATCAAAAATGAAAGGGATCCTCCTCTCTTCACCATTAAACAGCTGATAAAATTTTAAAAGATTCTAAGAAACACAACTCAAGTTATCGTACGACATAGGATTTGTCTACAGACGGACGGACAGATGGACGGACAGACGGACGGACTGACGGACGAACATGGTGAAACCAGTATACCTCCCTACAACTTCGTTGCGGGCGGTATAATCACTAGTACATGTACATAATTCCTACATCAGATAATTCAAAAATCCAGGTTTTAGCCCATTTATAGAAATGTTTACTGTGAAGACGTCAAAATGTTGATACAAGAGATCCACTTCTTTAATTGAATGGCTATAGTAATTTACAAAACAACGATTGACATTAGTATAATTTTAAAAAGTTGTTTTTATGAATATAATATTTTCAAGCAGGTAATGTCATATTTTCATCGGTTGAACAATTTTGGTTGCCATGGTAACCATTGATGTGCATATAAAGAAACCTAAACTTGTTAAGATTTTTTAAATAAATATTTTAATCCCCATTTTTTTTTGTTCCGACCGGGGTGGGGGTTTTGTTGCACTTCTTAGCATATCAGACCACAATCGAAATTCATACAAATTTTGTTTCTTATTATTAACCCTTTCACAGACTAAACTTTAAAAAATTAGTCCAGTCTATATACTTTCATTTGTCAGTGTAGAGTTTTAAAAAAACCTACTCTAGGAAAACACCCCATCACACAATGTTTATATTGATCGTATTTCAGATGTTTCTGTTCAATACATTTATCCTATATCTTAGACAGAATATCAAAAAATGAACACTCGTTTGTCGAAAACCCTACTACAGTACCACATATATATGTGAAGCAACCACTCCCTCCATCTCCCGAGTTCGGACTTGGCTTTAAACTACATTGTATTACAAAAAGGTGAAGTACATTGTACTGTAATAAATTTGTCAGTTATGTGCCTAAGTTTGGTTGTTCTCTCAGTTTCCCAAGCCAATAATAGTTTACAGCACGATATATCAAAAAGATTAAGTCTTCAAATTAAATACTGTCGAAATTCAGAAAAGCCTTTTGTATGCAGTAAAATCTTTATTGTTGACGATGTATGTGTTTTTTGTGGGTTTTTTTTTGTTTTTTTTTGTTTTTTTGTTATTGTTGTGCTAATTAAGGATTGATCTCAATTTTTTTTCGGTTCATGAAGAAATAAACTCAAAAATGTGGTACACACTGGGTAACCCGCAAAGCGGGTTATGCACGGGTGTGTACCACATTTTTGAGTTTATTTCGAATGAACTGAACAAAATATTGTGATCAATCCTTATAAATTAATTCCTAAATAATTTTTTTCTTGTTCTAAAAATATTTTGTTGGATAATAATTGGTTTACCAGAGGCTCTCAAGAGCCTGTATCGTTCACCTGGTTATAAAAAAAAACAATTGGCCCTATGTAAAAACTATGTCCTGCAGTGGTAGTCATCTTGGAATTACGATCAACATAAAAAACACAAAGTTTGTAAAGGACCTTCCAATGATTGATGCATAGTTTAGGTTCAATCAGTGCAATAGCTTCAGAGAAGAAGATATTTCTGTATTTTCATGATATGGTTAATACTATGACCTGTGGTGGCAGCCATCTTGGATTTCCGATCGGCATAAAAAACAGAGGACCTTCCAATGATCATTCCTGGGCAGTTTGGTTTCAGAGAAGAAGCGTTTTGAAACATTTTTCCCATAGGGTCCAATGTTAAACAAGTCCTGCCGTAGCCGCCATTTTGAATTTCATATCAGAACAAAAAACGTAAAGTGTGTAGAGGACCATCCAATGAACATTCATGTACAGTTTGGCTTTAATCATATTTGTAGTTTCTGAGAAGAAGGCATTTGAACATTTTCCCATAGGGTCCAATGTTAATCTATGTCCTGTGGTGGTGGCCATCTTGGATATCCGATCGGCATGAAAAATACACACCTTGTAGAGGACCTTCCAATGATCATTCCTGGGCAGTTTGGTTTCAATTATCCAAGTGGTTTCAGAGAAGAAGCGTTTTGAAACATTTTTCCCATAGGGTCCAATGTTAAACTAAGTCCTGCCGTAGCCGCCATTTTGAATTTCATATCGGAACAAAAAAAGTTAAATTTGTAGAGGACCATCCAATGAACATTCATGTACAGTTTGGCTTTAATAATATTTGTAGTTTCTGAGAAGAAGGCATTTGAACATTTTCCCATAGGGTCCAATGTTAATCTATGTATTGCGGTGGTGGCCATCTTGGATTTCCGATCGACTTAAAAAACAAACATTTTGTAGAGGACCTTCCAATGATCATTCCTGGGCAGTTTGGTTTCAATTGTCCAAGTGGTTTCAGAGAAGAAGCATTTTGAAACATTTTTTCCATAGGGTCCAATGTTAAACTAAGTCCTGCCGTAGCCGCCATTTTGAATTTCATACCGGAACAAAAAACGTAAAGTTTGTAGAGGACCATCCAATGAACATTCATGTACAGTTTGGCTTTAATAATATTTGTAGTTTCTGAGAAGAAGGCATTTGAACATTTTCCCATAGGGTCCAATGTTAATCTATGTATTGCGGTGGTGGCCATCTTGGATTTCCGATCGACTTAAAAAACAAACATTTTGTAGAGGACCTTTCAATGATCATTCCTGGGCAGTTTGGTTTCAATTGTCCAAGTGGTTTCAGAGAAGAAGCATTTTGAAACATTTTTTCCATAGGGTCCAATGTTAAACTAAGTCCTGCCGTAGCCGCCATTTTGAATTTCATACCGGAACAAAAAACGTAAAGTTTGTAGAGGACCATCCAATGAACATTCATGTACAGTTTGGCTTTAATAATATTTGTAGTTTCTGAGAAGAAGGCATTTGAACATTTTCCCATAGGGTTCAATGTTAATCTATGTATTGCGGTGGCGGCCATCTTGGATTTCCGATCGGCATAAAAAACATAAAATGTGTAGACGACCTTCCAATGATCATTCATGGGCAGTTTGGTTTCAATTGTCCAAGTGGTTTCAGAGAAGAAGCGTTTTGAAACATTTTTCCCATAGGGTCCAATGTTAAACTAAGTTCTGCCGTAGCCGCCATTTTGAATTTCATATCGGAACAAAAAACGTTAAGTTTGTAGAGGACCATCCAATGAACATTCATGTAGAGTTTGGCTTTAATCATATTTGTAGTTTCTGAGAAGAAGGCATTTGAACATTTTCCCATAGGGTCCAATGTTAATCTATGTCCTGCGATGGCGGTCATCTTGGATTTCCTATCGGTATAAAAAACAGAAACTTGGTAAAGGACATTCCAATGATCATTCACTTACAGTTTGGGTTCAGTCAGTTCATTAGCTTCAGAGAAGAAGATCTTTGAAATTTCAGCCAATCAGAGCATATTATTGGCCCTGGCAGCCATGTTGAATATCCGACTGGAACGAAAAACAGTAACTTTGTAGAGGACCATCCAAGGAACATTCCTGCTAAGTTTGTTTCCAATTGGCCCAGTGGTTTCAGAGAAGAAGCTTGAAATGTGAAAAGTTTACAGACGACAGACGCCAAGTGATGGCAATAGTTCACCTGGACCTTTGGTCCAGCTGAACTAAAAAGTGTGTCTGTCATGTACATTAATTCGACATTCAAGAAAAAAGACAACTACATTTCTGCACTCAAAACCACAAGCACAACCAGGATTGTCCTTTAAATTAAATCAAAATAAATCTTAGTTAAGATTACTATAATTATAACATAATTTTCGTTAGAATACCAAACTGGAACTTAGGTTTTGTCAACTCAATGTAACTGCTTTTTAAAACTAGTACCAGTATAACTTGGGGCATTATTTCTATTCTCTAAATCTAAGGAGTTATAGGCACAAAGTGTAGATGGAAAGAAGATTTAAATGTCAGATCTTGGCAGTAATATGTCTGTTATATCTCCTATTTCATCGATCCACAATTTTCCCCACTCAGTTTCTAAATATAAAGAATCTCTACTAAGGTAAGCTGGTAGACCGGTAACAATCCTAGCAGCTTCAAGTTGCAGTTTTTCAGTTTGTCTATCAATTCTACACCACAGTCATTCCACACTTCATTTAATAAGAAAATATATATTCCATGATATGTCTAATAAATGCATGATAAATTTTATTTAGGGCAATACAATTCAAAATAAACTTTAGTTTCCGTAAAACTGATATTATTTTTAGAAACACTTGAACTAATGGTATCAATATGACACTTTATATCTGGGATTCTCCCACCAACAAACTTGACAGCTACAGAATATATGTAATACAGTGAAACAGCCACAGAATATATGTAATACAGTGAAACAGCCACAGAATATATGTAATACAGTGAAACAGCCACAGAATATATGTAATACAGTGAAACAGCCACAGAATATATGTAATACAGTGAAACAGCCACAGAATATATGTAATACAGTGAAACAGCCACAGAATATATGTAATACAGTGAAACAGCCACATAATATATGTAATACAGTGAAACAGCCACAGAATATATGTAATACAGTGAAACAGCCACAGAATATATGTAATACAGTGAAACAGCCACAGAATATATGTAATACAGTGAAACAGCCACAGAATATATGTAATACGGTGAAACAGCCACAGAATATATGTAATACGGTGAAACAGCCACAGAATATATGTAATACGGTGAAACAGCCACAGAATATATGCAATACGGTGAAACAGCCACAGAATATATGTAATACGGTGAAACAGCCACAGAATATATGTAATACGGTGAAACAGCCACAGAATATATGTAATACGGTGAAACAGCCACAGAATATATGTAATACGGTGAAAGAGCCACAGAATATATGTAATACGGTGAAACAGCCACAGAATATATGTAATACGGTGAAACAGCCACAGAATATATGTAATACGGTGAAACAGCCACAGAATATATGTAATACGGTGAAACAGCCACAGAATATATGTAATACGGTGAAACTGCCACAGAATATATGTAATACAGTGAAACAGCCACAGAATATATGTAATACAGTGAAACAGCCACAGAATATATGTAATACAGTGAAACAGAACCTCCTTGGGATCAGATTTGTGATCGGAATAGACAATAGACAGGTGTTCAGTTTATACAGATTAAAATAACAAAAAACTCCTACACTGGGACTTTATTCAGGTTTCGGTTATGACAGGTATCAACGAATTGTTGAAGTCTAATCATCAACAGAAAAATAAATAAACAAGGGTAATCCAGTGTAGCTATTACCAAGATTGAGGTGTAAAATGTATGCTTATAAAATATTCTCAATGTTTTAAAAGAAAAATGTTTTTAGCTCATTATTTCAACAGATCGAGACAAATGTTCAAAAAGATTCTATTGTTTTTTAATATACTAATAAAGGGCTAAGCAGAGTGAAGCATAATATAACCGCTTCATGTCGACAAGGGAAAATTGAACACGTCTATATTAAAAGCAAGTGTGGACACACTATTTTGCATGACACAATAATGTGTTGAACACAGTAATATGCTGGACCCATTGTATTTTGGACATTTGTCTTGCTTTACTATGGGTCAAAGTGTTTTTGCTGTCATATAATAACAAATATAAAAAATACAATAAATATACCTTTAATTTCATACACTTCTTGCCCAATGATCTCAATGATATATCTGTAACAGCCATACCAGACAAATCAATGGTTTCCAAGTTTGGACATTGCTCAGCTAAAATTAGAAAACATCAGAACTCTTTACATTGCTAAACTAATTAAAATGAAATGTCTGAAAGAACGACAGCAAGACTCACCCAATCCGTACTAGTATGAGGGAAAACATATGTCTTCCCTTTTGAATGAAATATTTTAATTAAAAAAGGACAATAACTCCTTCAAAAATGGTTCAATAAACTAGAGGCTCAGTGGGCTGAACCTGTGTCGCTCACCTTTCATTCTGCTTTGAGGAAACTTAATACAGAACCTTCCATACATGTAGATGCTTCGGTTTCGGTTCATATGGCTAAGCCATTTCAAAGGAGAAGATTTTTTAGAAATCGACCAATCAGAAACAAGAATTGCATGTGGTGGCCATGTATGCTAACCGATCGGGACAAAATGAGAATCTTCATAGAGGACATTCCATAGATGCTTCCTACCAAGTTTCGGTGGTAGCCATGTTTGTAAACCGATCAGGACGAAATGAGCAATCTTTATATAGGACATTCCATAGACGATTCCTACCAAGTTTCGGTGGTAGCCATGTTTGCTAAACAATCGGGATGAAATGAGCAATCTTCATAGAGGACATTCCATAGATGCTTCCTACCATGTTTCGGCTCATTTGGCCAAGCGGTTTCAGAGGAAAAGACTTTTTTTAATCGGCCAATCAGAAACAAGAATTGCCTGTGGTGGCCATGTTTGGTAATGGATCAAAACAAAATGTGCACTCTTTAGAGAGGACCTTCCATAGATGGTTCCTACCAAGTTTCAGTTCATTTGGCTGAGGGTTTTCAGAGGAGAAGATTATTAGAGGCTCAGTGGGCTGAGCCTGTGTCGCTCACCTTTCATTCTGCTTTGAGGAAATTTAATACAGAACCTTCCATAGGTGCTTCCCACCAAATATCGGTTCATTTTGGCAAAGCAGTTTCAGATAAGAAGATTTTCAGAAATTGACCAATCTAAATCAGGAATTGCCTGCGGCAGCCATGTTTGTAAATGAATCAAAACGAAATGAGTAATATCTATAGAAGATCTTCCATAGATGCTTCTTACCAAGTTTCATATCATTTGGCCAAGCGGCTTCAGAGGAAAAGCTGTTTTAGAAATTGACCAATAAGAAACAAGACTTGCCTGTGGCAGCCATATTTGTTAATTGATAGGGACGAAATGAGTAATCTTTATAGAGGACCTCCATAGATGCATCCTACCAAGTTTTGGTTCATTTGGCCAAGCGGCTTCAGAGAAAATTTTTAGAAATCGATCAATCAGAAACAAGAATTGCCTGTGGTGGCCATGTTTGTTAATGGATCGGGACGAAATGAGTAATCGTTATAGAGGACCTCCCATAGATGCATCCTACAAAGTTTCGGTACATTTGGCTAAGCAGTTTGAGAGGAGAAGATTTTTAAAAATAGGCCAATCAGAAACTAGAATTGCCTGTGGTGGCCATGTTTGTTAATGGATTAGAACGACATAAGCAATCGCAACAGAGGACTTTCCATAGATGCTTCCTACCAAGTTTCGGTACATTTGGCCAAACAGTTTCAGAGGAGAAGAATTTCTAAAATCAGCCAATCAGAAACAAGAATCGTTATAGAGGACCTTCCATAGATGCTTCCTACCAAGTTTCAGTTCATTTGGCCAAACAGTTACAGAAGAGAAGAATTTTAAAAATCAGCCAATCAGAAACAAGAGTCACCTATGGCAGCCATGTTTGTTAACGGATCTGGAATAAATGAGCAATGAGGGCCTTCCATGGATCCTTCCTACCAAGTTTCAGTTCATTTGGCTGAGGGGTTTTAGAGGCATATTTATCTGTAATTCAATTCATAGCTAACTGTATTTTACTAATATCTATATTTAAATTAGAGTTATCTCCCTTTCCACAGAATTTTTTTTTTTTTTAGAAAGCATATAATCATAAACATGAATTGCCTATGGCGGCCATGTTTGTTAATGGATCGGGACGAAATTAGCAATCTTTATAGAGGACCTTCCATAGATGCTTCCTACCAAGTTTCGGTGGTAGCCATGTTTGCTAACCGATCGGGACGAAATGAGCAATCTTCATAGAGGACATTCCATAGATGCTTCCTACCAAGTTTCAGTTCATTTGGCTGAGGGGTTTCAGAGAAGAAGATTAAAATGTGAAAAGTTAACGGACGCCAAGTGATGGCAAAAGCTCATATTGCCTTTGGCAAGGTTTGCTAAAAAGAATATTAAAATGTGAATACCAGGCCTCGACATTAACGCTTGTCCGATTGTCAGGTACCAGTGAAAACTGACGTCAGACAAGTAGATCTTGTATTACAGTTGTCCGACGGGACAAGTAGAAAAAATCAGATTCCCAAACGTGCCGGTACGATGGACAAATCTATTTCCATTGGTATAATATACTGGGTTTGTTGCATAAAAGAGCCCTGTTTGATCTCCAATTTGTCCATAATTTATTTTGATTAAAATTAAAGTGAAACGCCAGATCAAAACTCTTTTATTGACATCATTTATCATGCTTTGATGAAGTTGAAGGACATTGACAAACTTAAAGTCGCAATCTCAGAAACGCTTTAATGAACGGAAATATCAATATTTGAAATATAAGAACAAGAATCACTCCGGAACAAACACGTAAAAATTATCGGATATCAATTTGGCGCTAAATTTAAACTTGTCTTTTGTGCAAAATATGATAGAGGACTTGATTTAGGCTTTTGGGAAATATTGAAACCTTCGAAATGGACAAATATTACAAACTTTTTCCTGATCTGGTTAAAAAGATCCACTAAAATTTTTATTTCTCTGTGAATTTAAATAAAATACTTTGCTTTATTTATATCACAGGCACTTGTTTCTGGTAAAAAAAAATAATACCTAGATACTGGTATATATAGTATCTAGGTATATTTTTTTTTACCAGAAACAAGGATTTATATAACACAAATATGAGTTATTACAATTTGTGTGGTATTGGATCACAACACAGTAATATTTCAAAAGGAAAAGGGGGGAGTACATATAAAAATCACTGGTATGCAAGACTCCAATCAAGGTAGACAGAAATAAAAATGTGACATTGAATATATGTCCTTAAGGTAGTTATGAATAAAAAAAATTCAGAACAAATCAGTTCAGGCAGCTTTAACTATTTACTAAATTTGGGCAGGCTAACGTCAGAGGGGTCGCGAAACAATGTTTCGATTAATCGCAATCGACTTCTCCCAGAAGTCTCCCCACGTCTATCTGTTGTCTCCCACTTCTCCCTGTGAGCTCTCTGAAAGAGAAGTCACTTTTCCCTCTAATTTGAAAGTAGTGGGAGCCCTGGATAATTATTCTCTAGTTTTTGTAATTTTTATTAATTTTTTCGGACAAGTACTTTTTTTAGTTAGTTGTCCGAAGGGACAAGTTGAAAAATATGTTAATGTTGAGGCCTGAATACCTACTTGTAATGCATAGAATAAACATGCTACATTATATCAGCATTAGTTAATTTCTAAGGGAGATAATGGCAAGAGTTAGCTTTCTTTTAACAGTTTAGGCAAGAGTTATCTTTCTTTTAACAGAGGAGAAGCGGCCATGTTTGCTAACCGATCGGGACGAAATGAGCAATTTTCATAGAGAACGTTCCATAGATGCTTCCTACCATGTTTCGGTTCATTTGGCCAAGCGGTTTCAGAGGAGAAGATTTTTTTAAATCGGCCAATCAGAAACAAGAATTGCCTGTGGCCGCCATGTTTGTAAATGGATCGGGACGAAATGAGCAATCTTTATAAAGGACCTCCCATAGATGCTTCCTACCAAGTTTCAGGTCAATTGGCTTCAGAGGAGAAGATTAAAATGTGAAAAGTTAACGGACGACGGATGACGGACGCCAAGTGATGGCAAAAGCTCACATTGCCTTTGGCAAGGTGAGCTAAAAATGCAGTCATAATATGCAATTCTATATATAATTATAAGTAAACATGCAAAACTTTAATGAATTCTCTTTTAAAATGTGGGGGAATTGCTCATACAATCTTTTGTGATGGACAGACAGGACGAAAACAATGTGTCTCCCAAAGAAGACAAGGAGACATAATTTATGCAAAATTAATCAAATCATAGGGATAAATTTGCATTTAATAATAATTCCCACATTAAATTTCTTTGAATTGTTCTAAAACATATAAAAATTTAAAACAACATTTGTGTCACCTATCAGCAGTGTATTTTAAAATTACATTTAATTCTAATATGACATCCTTCATTGGCTTATAAACAATGCTATGCTGTATGTTGTGGGACAAATTATGAAAATCATATATTACTTAGTATTACCTATAATATCTATGGACATGTCAGATAATAGTCTGGGAGATGAGGAAAAGTCAATTTTTTTAAGATACACTCCACACCTTACTAACACTGAAGATAATTTTGTATCTGTTAGACCTGAAAAATAGATACATACAATAAAATTATTACAATTTCATTATTCTTTGTTTATTTTCTATTTTAACAACAAAGTTAACATGGTTGTACATTATTGTTCATATATTGTTAATAGTCAAATCTGGAAAATATCTCTTGAATAAGTAAGTTTCTAGTCAAATAACAAATATAATTTTTATTTTATCTATTCACTATTACATACATACCGGAAAAGGTATATAATTAGTCCTCACAACAAGCCATCCATGACCACTAACAACAAGCTGTTGATCACTAACAACAAGCCATCCATGACCACTAACAACAAGCTGTTGATCACTAACAACAAGCCATCCATGACCACTAACAACAAGCTGTTGATCACTAACAACAAGCCATTCATGACCACTAACAACAAGCTGTTGATCACTAACAACAAGCCATCCATGACCACTAACAACAAGCCATCCATGACCACTAACAACAAGCCATCCATGACCCCTAACAACAAGCCATCCATGACCACTAACAACAAGTTGTCTTTTATGAGCAAGGTGGGTTAGGGTTAGGGTGTTTAATGTCAACAATATTTCAGATATATTGTGGCGGTCAGTTTTATTGGTGGAGGAAACTGCCCTACCCAGAGAAAACCACTGACCTGCTGCAATTCACTGACAAACTTTATCGCATAAAGTTGCATTGAGTACACTTCGCCATGAGCAGGATTCAAACTCACAAGTTTAGTGGTGGATAGCCACTGATTGCACATGTAGTTGTAAATCCAATAATCATATGATCACGGCCCCTGCAAGGTGGGTGACATTCTCGATACAAGTGGCACTCATTTATGAGACGTCATTAAGGTGAGTCGTGCATTTCACCATTTGTTCCATGGGAAGCCCCCCTTCTGGAAGGTTCTAGGGTCTCACCATGGATGGATACCATACCATTGCCACTGCAACGACCCAAAAATTGATAATGTTTATGAATAAACCTCATGACAAAGGTAAAATAGGGGAACAGGACAAAAAAAAACTCGCACATAAGCCCCTGGACAAAAGCCCCCTGACAAAAAGCCCCCCAATAATAAAATAATCATAGAATCTTATTACATTTGTTTTATATTGATGGTGATATTAAAATATATCATAAAAGAATTAATACCAGAAAAATTACTTTAAAATTATATTTTTTCACATTTTGTTCATTGTTATGTTCATTTATAAAGTGTAAATAAAAAAAAACACCGCTTAATTGTTTAAATTGAAACTAATTAGGTAAAGTTAAGCAGGAATTGTTTTCATTGATAAACAATTGATAATTACCGTACCATTTTAACATTTGAAGTTATTAAAAGTAATGAATGACTTATTTTCTATCTATATCTTTATTCTCATAAACCATGTTGTTACAAAGGTATAGAGATACATAAATAATAAATAATGATAATCATTTATAATGCAAACAGCAAGAAGAAAGGACAAATAAGAAACATTATTTACATATATAATAAAAATATCAATAGCATACAAATTCTATATATGTATATTAGTAATATTAATTAGGATAATAAATGTCTGTAGAAATGAAATGATATAATGATTAAAAACAGGGTGGAGAAGAATGTCGCTATAGGTTTAGCCCGGTGTCATATGGTATTTTGAACCCCATGGTAAATTGAACCCAGGGTCGATTTACCTATGATATTTTGACCCCAGGTTCAATTTTCCATATGGTATTTTGACCCCGGGGTCGATTTTTTGTCATTGTATTTTGAACCCCCTCATGGTAAATTGAACCCCCCATCATTTCTACCAAAAGAGAGGAGTTCATAATACCATAAGAGAGGGTTTGATATACCATAGGTAGGTGGGTCAATATACCATGGGTAGGGGGTCGAAATACCATGGGTAGGGGGGTCAATATACCATGGGTAGGGGGGTCGATATACCATGGTTAAGGGGGTCAATATATCATGGGTAGGGGGGTCAATATGCCATGGGTAGGGGGTCGATATACCATGGTTAGGGGGGTCGATATACCATGGGTAGGGGGTCGATATACCATGGTTAGAGGGGTCGATATACCATGGGTAGGGGGGTCGATATAACATGGGTTGGGGGGTCAATATACCATAGGTAGGGGGGTCGATATACCATGGTTAAGGGGGTCAATATACCATAGGTAGGGGGTCAATATACCATGGGTAGGGGGGTCAAAATGCTATGGGTTCAATATATATTAATAATTATGGGTAGGGGGGTAATAAAATTTCAAAATTTCCAAAAAATCTAAATTTTCCAAAAAGTTCAATATTTCAAAAAATTTTAAAAATTACAAAATGTTCATAAAATTTCAAAACTAACATATTTCATAAGATTAAAAAAAATAAAAATTCAAAAATTCAAAATTTTCATATAATTTTAAGAAAATTTTCAAAATTTCAAAATTTGTATATCATGAATCTGATATTTTTCTTAAAATTGGTTTCGCTGAGATTCCCTATATAAACAAAGGTTTACTTGTTTACATAGTCTTTTCAATGGGTATGGGGGTCAATATACCATAGGTAGGGGGTCAATATACCATGGGTAGGGGGGGTCAAAATGCTATGGGTTCAATATATATTAATAATTATGGGTAGGGGGGTAATAAAATTTCAAAATTTCCAAAAAATCTAAATTTTCCAAAAAGTTCAATATTTCAAAAAATTTTAAAAATTACAAAATGTTCATAAAATTTCAAAACTAACATATTTCATAAGATTAAAAAAAATAAAAATTCAAAAATTCAAAATTTTCATATAATTTTAAGAAAATTTTCAAAATTTCAAAATTTGTATATCATGAATCTGATATTTTTCTTAAAATTGGTTTCGCTGAGATTCCCTATATAAACAAAGGTTTACTTGTTTACATAGTCTTTTCAATGGGTATGGGGGTCAATATACCATAGGTAGGGGGTCAATATACCATGGGTAGGGGGGTCAAAATGCTATGGGTTCAATATATATTAATAATTATGGGTAGGGGGGTAATAAAATTTCAAAATTTCCAAAAAATCTAAATTTTCCAAAAAGTTCAATATTTCAAAAAATTTTCAAAATTACAAAATGTTCATAAAATTTCAAAACTAACATATTTCATAAGATTAAAAAAAATAAAAATTCAAAAATTCAAAATTTTCATATAATTTTAAGAAAATTTTCAAAATTTCAAAATTTGTATATCATGAATCTGATATTTTTCTTAAAATTGGTTTCGCTGAGATTCCCTATATAAACAAAGGTTTACTTGTTTACATAGTCTTTTCAATGGGTATGGGGGTCAATATACCATGGGTAGGGGGGGTCGATATACCCATGGTATATTGACCCCCCTACCCATGGTATATCGACCCCCCCACCAATGGTATATCGACCCCCCTTACCCTATACAATTATTGACTTTTAATGCATTCTACTCATGACTATCAGGTCCGCATAGTCATGAGTAGACTGAAATTAAAAGTCAACAACTGCTTATTAAATAATAAGGAATTTTTCAAACTTTTCAACAGCATATTCAACAAAATAGGCTACAATTGTTTTATCATTTTTCAAGATTATTTAAATATTAAAATTTTGAAATATGATGAAAATTTTGAAATCTTATGACATTTTTGAGTTTCTTTTCATTTTGAAATTTTGAAATTTTTTTAAAATTTTGAACTTTATATTTGTTTTTGGAAAATGTTGACCCCTACCGATGGTATATCGACCCCCCTACCCATGGAATATTGACCCCTCTACCCATGGTATTTTGACCCCCTACCCATGGTATATTGACCCCCTTACCCATGGTATATCGACCCCCCTACCCATGGTATTTTGACCACCCCTACCCATGGAATATCAAACCCCCTACCCATGGTATTTTGACCCCCCTATCCATGGTATATCGACCCCCCTACCCATGGTATATTGAACCCCTTACCCATGGTATATCGATCCCCCTATCCATGGTATTTTGACCCCCTACTCATAGAATATCGGCCCCCCTACACATGATATTTTGACCTCCCTGCATATCTTTTGATTAGAAATGGGGGGGGGGGGGTTCCAAATACCATGGGGGTTCAAGTTACCATACAGGGGGGTTCAGTTTGCAATAAGGGGGTTCAATATACCATGGATGTAAATCGACCCTGGGTTCAATTTACCATGGGGTTCAAAATACCATATGACACCGGGGCACACCCAGCTTTATTGATAACTTTGATAAATCTGCAAATTTTGTTAAGTTCAATTTTTTTTTTTTTTTTCATTAAATGGCCGAATTTTATTGCACTTGGACGCTTTATAAAGTAAGTGTCAATATAGTCTTTTCGAATACTGTTAAAAAATTTGCATTCCAAAATGTAGTGGCATTCATCCCCAATTTCATTTTGATTACATAGATTACAAAAATGCATGTTTCTCGCTATATTATGCCATCTTCCATATTCTATTGGTAATTTATGATTTAGAGTTCTAAATTTACAAAATTCAAATAAACAATTGTCATCAAGAGTGTGCAGATAATTTTCAGTTTTTAATTGTTCTTTGAAGATCCTATAGTTAAGAGCTTTTGGTGAATTTTGAATTAAAGATGACCAAAGCTGTATAAATTGATCTATCAGGGTTTGTTTTATATTTAACTTAAGCCATTCAGTATTCTGGAATGTCTGAGTGTTCCATATGTAAGCTTGGCCATATTCTTTTAAAATACCTTTAACAGAAGATAACCATATAAAGTTCTTTCCTTCTATGCTAGAGAGAGCAAGACATAATTTATATAAAATATTAGAAAGTTTGATTGTCTACCATCAATAAATTTTGCCCAATATGAAACCATGCATATTTTGATATCAATCGCCAAAGGATATCGACCCAGCTCGCCATAAACCATGAACGAGGGTGTAGACGATTTCATGTGTAGTAACATTTTACAGAATTTTAAGTGGACACGTTCTATAATATCACAATTTCCATAACCCCATAATTCACATCCGTACAATAAAACAGGTTTGACCAAATCATTCAAATATAAGGCAAAAAGGAAAGGTGACATATTTTCACCCTGCCTTACCCATTATTACAATAAAAGAAATTTGAATTTACATTATTATATACAATACAAGACTTAGTGTCTTTATACATGTTTAAAATAACAATATGCATATTACCATTCATATTGTTCAACAGTAACTAATACCACACCACAGTCCATCTCTCCATACTTTATCGAATGCTTTTTCGAAATCTACAGGGGTTTCAAAGTGGGCCGGTACCCGGTACTTTTACCCGTCTGAGATCGTGTATAGTACCGGCAGAAATTACTGAACCCCCCAAAATTAGCGGTGGTCAAAACCACAAGTATGATAGGCTTGTGGAATATTTTTCATAAAAAATTAATGATCACGTCAATTGCATTCAAATCGAACAACTGCGTCACGACCAAGTTGATGGGATATTCCCTGTTTTAAAAATAACTTTACCTTAGAATCGTAAATAGCAGTTTGTGCATGCGGTAAATAGATATGTTTTCGCCCCAATATCTTTTTATCCTTGTGTAAAACTCGGACCGGAACAATGCTGACATCATTTCAAAATAAAAAATGACCGATTACAAATTATGTTCAAACACAATATAGTGTAATCTTCAGTAATATAAGTATGATCATTATGTATTGTGAATATATGACTACACAATATTTTGTGCGATTTTTTTTTTTATTTAAAACCCAGGGTCGAATCATTCTGGGGCGTACTGTCTTGTTGCTTAACTCCGTCCATATTGTTTAACTTCCGGTATAAAAAAATAAAAACCTATGGCTAATTTATTTACATATTTTGACGGGGCCCTACTGCGGTTGTTCACAGAAATGAAAGTGTGCTGAAAAACATTTTTAAAAGGGGGTACGAGGAGATAAGGGATAGAAAATTACTAGAAATCTTGAAAAAGGACCGGACATGGCCCCACTTTTTTTCCCAAAATAATTTATCTTTTGTGATTCTAATGTTAATAAATGTCTTCCAGCGAATCGTTTTTGTTCGAACATTTTTTTTGCACATAAGCAGGGTCCCAGATTAACTTTTTGTGCCAACTGGGCTACTGAAATTTTGAGACTGCTAGCCCAGATTGAAACGCAGTAGCCCAGGTGAAAATGACGAGGCCCGCTAGGGGGGTTGAGGGGTTATTCCCCCCTCCCCCCAAGAAAATTTTACATTTTACACACATTTTTGAAAGAAATAAAACTAGTTGAAAAAGTGGATTTTCCCCAATATATAAACATTTGGTACATTTTTCTCGATTTAAAAAAAAATCAATTACCAGAATAGTAGTATGGTCTCATTATCTGAATTTGTGGAATTCCACATCACTAACTGCTAATTTTAATTTTCGATAGACTTAACACAGATGTTGATAAAAGATTAAAAATAAAAAACAATTCCGGAATTGTCTCGATTTAATTCTGTGTTTTGGTACATTTTAATATATTAACGACATACTATAATCTAAACAATAACAATTAATTAATTACAAAATATAAAAAAAAATCACCTTTTCTCGAATCCTTCAGTAAGCTTTACGACCGCACTGGTATATTTTGAACTTTGGAAATTTACCGAAATTTAGAGTGCTCCTTAGCTGGAGGATTATTCAATAAACTCTCATACTGGTTCCCTGTTTGAAAAGCCATAACTGATGTTCTTTTGAGTTAGAAACATTTCAGTTGAACAGGTAACAGAAAAAAGATCACGATACAAACGGACAAATGATAGTTTAGGGATAGGTCTACAGGGCTACTGGAATTTTTAATAGCCAGCTGGGCTATCTTTATACGTTTTCAAGTCGCCCAGGTGACATTTTGGTTGCCATGGGCAACTGGGCAACTGCTAATTTGGAGCCCTGTCACATAAGTCGTGAAAGTAACAATATATATTGTTTTTGTTTAATTATATTTGTATTGATCTATTAAAATTATCAATTTTATTAAAGATTGATGATTGCAAATTAAATTTATATGTTTCATTAATTATGACACTTATATGTCTTGATCCGTGCCAATGGTCTTTGATGAGTTTAATTACTGGTAATAAAGTAAAAAAAACACACAAGCCAAGGTATTGTGAAAAAGAAAAAGACAAAGCCAACAAAAGAATTTTGAGAAGTGTAAGCTTTGATAACAATGGCTTGGTCAAGTCTAGCTGCGGAACCGTAGTTCTTTATGGTCCTTTTGGGGTTTTTTTAAGATATGGCGGACTATCTATGAATAATCTTGGCTGAAGTCTGTAAACTGAAATATTCAATAAAGAAATTGAGGGAAAAAATCCATTATGCATGGTCTTCACTCTTTATGAAATCTGAACTCTAAAGAGAAAGTTAATGAGATTTTTCTTTCAAAAACACTTAATGTTTTGCAGTCTCTGAAGTACATTTTTGGTCCACAAAATGCTAGATTTCAGGAGCTTCCACCCCTGGACCCCTTACGGCCAACAGCCTAATTTTTTAGGTACCTCCTAAAATTTAAGAAGTACCTCCTATTATAAAAAAGTTTGAAACCCCTGAATCTATAAAACAACAATACATTTTTTTCTTTTTCTTTTTAAGTATTTTCAAAAATGGAATGTACAATAAACAAGTTATCTATTGTTGAATAACCTTTTCGGAAACCGGTTTGGTTCTCGCTTAATATAAAAAAATCATCCGAAAATTATCAAATAATTTCATTTCTTCATGGTTTGCAGATGTTCAATTATTTTTTAAACTTTCGTTTTCTTTTTCTTAAGTTTTTTCTTGCTAATTGACATTCATTATTAAACAATGGTTTGGAATTACGAATTTATGTCACTCTTACCCTTTACCATTTGCTTAACTCCAAGAAATTTGTTCTTCAGCTTATCAATTTTATCTGATTCAATGTTTATTCTAAATTCTGCATATTTCTCATTGTACCACCTATTTCTTTTTTCTTTTTCAATAACTACATTTTGGTCTGTGATATAATCTGTATTTTCAATAAATTTCTTTTTTGAGAATGTGATGTGTAATGGAGAGTGGACATCGGAGTATAAGCTGCTGAACTCAAGTATTCTAAAATTGTTAACACATTTTAAAAGTTTCACTGAACATAAAACAATAATCAACTGTACTTAGATTTTTGCAAGTGAGTCTACCTTCACGTTGGTCTTCCCCTACCCTACCGTTGAGTAAAAATAGACTGTTTCCTTTACAAAATTCTAGTAATTTATTTCCGTACCCATTTTTTACTTTATCCAAATTGTTTCTCTTCCTAGGAATTCCCAGTTCGTCAATTGTCACAAGATCGTCATTTATAAAGTCAGCAAAATTGTCCCCATGTCGATTTTTATCTATAAGTATGAAGTCGTCATCATTTGAAGTCTGTCCGTTTAAAATCGCCTAAAAGTGATATATAATCATAATTACTTGAGAATACCAAATATTCTGCTTCGATTTCTGCAAAAGCAGGATTTGATGAATACCTGGTATTTTCAGATGGCACATAAACAATTCCAAAAATAACGTCCTCGTCTAAATTAAAAACGTCTCGAGATACTTTAAACCGAAACACAAATTGACTAGCTGTACTGAACACTTTTAACTAACTCCTTTTTATATCTCAAGACCTCCTCATTTTCTATGCAAAAATTTCCCTCTGTTTTTCATTTTTAAATCATAACCATCTAGTTAAATATACTATGATTTTTTTTTTAAGATAAAACAACTTTATTTTTGTTTTTACTTTCTTTGATGAGGGTTATTATAATTCTTAAACAAATACTTCAATATGATAGCTTCATGTTCCAAAAACAACTTACTATGAAAAATGGTATTCAAAAATAATGTTAATCCATAAATAGCAGTGTAAGAAGTAAGAAGTCCAAAATGTGTGCAAAGATACAAATATTAATATGGTTTGAGGTCAAATACAAATATCAACTCGCCATCTGGCTATCAATATGGAAGTTTTACTCGCATTTTACAAAAGTAACTCGTAAATGCGAGTGTTTTGGTTGCATTGTAGAGATCTGAATCATGTTATAAAATACAAAGAAAATTTTACATATCTGAACAGCTAAACCAAAGACACAGAAACAAATATATACATGTATGTGACACAAAAAATCATTAACTTATACTTTTTATTATTGGGGGGCATTTTGTCAGGGCTTTTGTCTAGGGGCTTATGTCCGGGGGGGGGGGGGGAACTTTTGTCCTGGGTGCTTTTGTCCTAGACCCGTAAGATAGCTGTATAATGAAGAACTTTCTAAATTCATTCACTTTTTACTTCAATGTAATTTTTTTTGCTTGTAAAGATAACATTTGTTTATTTCGTTTTTGGCAGAATATAGTGAACATTTTCCCCATGCAAATACTTTCTTTTTTCTCCACTAAAAATGCTGAAGGAATAAAATTGGTTTAGTGCAGCATTCATCAACATTATTATTGAATACCACTCATTTGCACTCTGGGTCGTTTTCAATTTCTCTCCAGTGCGTTTATGTGTAGCTTACTAAGTTTTTCTTCTTAAAATCCTGTTGGCAAGCAGATGATGCTGATAGTAGCAGACGGATTACTGTGTTTATTTCTTACCATCAAATCTCTTAAACACTGATTGGAAATGCAAAGATCCTTGCTTATGCCAGGCTTGTTTTGCGATCAATTGCCATCTCTTACAAACTCGTTCTATAGAAATTCTCTGTTTCCATGGCAACATAGACATTATCAGGATCAAAGTATCGTCACAGAGTTTATTCACATGGCATTCAAACTTGACATCCATAGTACTTAAAGTATCATGAATATTATCATCTTCGTGTATGTTTATCTGCAGATTTTCTTCCTGTAAAAATGATTTAATGTGGAAACATGTATTAGATTACATATTAATTTAAATTAAAAACAAGAGGCTCAGCTGAGCCTATATCACTCACCTGATTATTCATACACAGTTTGTGTTCAATGTTCAATGAATTCTAGATTTTAAGAAAAATTATTATATTAATTTTAGCAGGATTCCTCCTGGAATGTAACAGGACTGTAGCAGGAATCCTGTTGTAATGTTGATTTTCCTGCTACAGCTTAGACGTACTAGAAATATTGATCATTTTACACAATATTCAGTTTCCTTGTTACAACTTTCCTGTTACTTTGCAGTAATTTTATGTAACCTACCCTATTTTTTTCAAGTATGTTAGCAGAATCTTCAAACACATGTCTTTTTTTCTTGGCCTGATGATAGGCAGTGATTTCATAGGTAGATCACCCAGACATACAGTCCTCTCAATAAGCATCGGTCTTCTGGTCTAAGACCAATAAAACTTTGTTTGGACCAGTAAAACTTTTTCAGTTTTTATTTAGAAATATAGATGCATTATAGGATTAAATGCATTTTTTTCAGAGTTTATTTATGCATAACCTGGACCAATTCACTTACAAACAAATAAAAGCCTTTGTTTGTGAGTGAATTGGTCCAGGTTATACATAAATAAACTTTGGAAAAAATGTGTTTAATCCTTATAATTCTGTAACTAATTTTTTTTTTTCATTTGTTTTGAAAATTTAGCTTTGGGGATCCCCAGTACGCACACATACATTCCATTGATTATGTGTCTGCCATTAATAACAAAATGCACTAACCTTGTTTTCCTACATTGATAACTAGACGGTGATGTAATTAAGTTACTGATATTTTCCAATTTGATGGCATTTTGCATTTAGCTACTCAAACAAGCAAAATGCTCACAAAATCGTAAAATAAATCAGTAACCAGCTTGTGTCAATCAGCGTCCCTTGTAAACAACGTCACAGGATGATGATATATTACAAAAGTCAAAGTCGATAGATGGTTGTCTTAAATATTTTTTCTGGTAATTTTTTTTTATGTCAACAATACGAGCTTTTTTTCATTGGCATTTATTTTTTTATTTCATATCTAACAATAAATTGTCGATTATTAACAATAAACATTGTTTCTTTTTCTTTTTTTTTTATCGGGAATCCAAGCCGCCATTTTGTTTACATTACGAAAAAAGTAGTCTGGTGAACATCGTCTCTCGAAATATAAACTGACAAAAACCCCGTCTCCATAAGTGCTTATACCCAATCAGAGTATAGGATTTCTAATTATGTAAATCATATAAGAATTATATAAAAATAAATTCTAGAATTTGATTCAAGGACTGGACATATATATCTAATACATGCCAGACAGCTTAAAACTGATATTTCAACAAGACCTTAAAAAATAAATATCTTTATATACATACCAAACTGTTATAAACTGGATTATCCCAGACTGTTCCTTCAACATGTTTCACTCGGGTAGATTCTTCAGCAGACGACACTCTCATTATCCTAAAACATTCAAAGACAAGAAAAGATTAACCCTTAAAGAAATATGAACATTACAAGATTGTAGTGATTAAGTGAGTGATTGTTGTTTAATGCCAAATGAGCAATTTTTCAGCTATACCATGGCAAAAACGTGTTACAATTTCATGAAATAATGACAGAGTTTGCTTTGTACTAGATCAATAGGCTTAGTGATATTTTTATAGTATTAGCTCACAGGGGTAGACAAGTCGCTCCACTTGGAAATATTATCCCTGATTCTGAGCCAACCAGTCTTTGTTCTTACTCCTTAATGTTGGATGATTAGCAAAGAAGCAACAAATACCAATTTTATAGTCTTCGGTTTGATCCAACCAGGGTATGAACCTACAGTATCACACTTGGGGTAAGTATATTAACAATTATATCACTGATCATATAAGATTGTAGTATTTGTGTTTATCTAAGATAATCAGACTATAATGGCAGACGATAATGGCAGACTTATAATGGCAGACTATAATGGCAGACTATAATGGCTGACTATAATGATCAGACTATAATGGCAGACTATAATGGCAGACTATAATGATCAGACTATAATGGCAGACTATAATGGCTGACTATAATGGCAGACTATAATGATCAGACTATAATGGCAGACTATAATGGCTGATTATAATGGCAGACTATAATGATCAGACTATAATGGCAGACTATAATGGCAGACTATAATGATCAGACTATAATGATCAGACTATAATGGCAGACTATAATGGCTGACTATAATGGCAGACTATAATGATCAGACTATAATGGCAGACTATAATGGCTGACTATAATGGCAGACTATAATGGCAGACTATAAGCCTTTCCTTTCTACTCTATATATTTTGCACCTAATTTTAACCGAAGTATTCCCATACAAATTACCAATTACAATTTGTATGTCTCTGTGAAAGTCACAAAGATTAAAAGCATGAAGCTTTAATTGATGTACAGTATGCATGTATAAAAGGATGGAAAAATCTAAATGTTATCATACTAAATTTTACTGTTTTCATCTAATTAAACCAAATTCTAATATGACATCCTTCATGGGCTGTATGAACAATTCCTAGAAATACTTTTTATTATATATTATTCCATACATGTGCATTTCCAGATCAATTTTGGGCATAAATCGCGAGTTATTTTGTGTATTTATACAGGACTGTGGTACCTGTACAAGTTTATTTTGTGTATTTATACAGGACTGTGGTACCTGTACAAGTTTATTTTGTGTATTTATACAGGACTGTGGTACCTGTACAAGTTTATTTTGTGTATTTATACAGGACTGTGGTACCTGTACAAGTTTATTTTGTGTATTTATACAGGACTGTGGTACCTGTACAAGTTTATTTTGTGTATTTATACAGGACTGTGGTACCTGTACAAGTTTATTTTGTGTATTTATACAGGACTGTGGTACCTGTACAAGTTTATTTTGTGTATTTATACAGGACTGTGGTACCTGTACAAGTTTATTTTGTGTATTTATACAGGACTGTGGTACCTGTACAAGTTTATTTTGTGTATTTATACAGGACTGTGGTACCTGTACAAGTTTATTTTGTGTATTTATACAGGACTGTGGTACCTGTACAAGTTTATTTTGTGTATTTATACAGGACTGTGGTACCTGTACAAGTTTATTTTGTGTATTTATACAGGACTGTGGTACCTGTACAAGTTTATTTTGTGTATTTATACAGGACTGTGGTACCTGTACAAGTTTATTTTGTGTATTTATACAGGACTGTGGTACCTGTACAAGTTTATTTTGTGTATTTATACAGGACTGTGGTACCTGTACAAGTTTATTTTGTGTATTTATACAGGACTGTGGTACCTGTACAAGTTTATTTTGTGTATTTATACAGGACTGTGGTACCTGTACAAGTTTATTTTGTGTATTTATACAGGACTGTGGTACCTGTACAAGTTTATTTTGTGTATTTATACAGGACTGTGGTACCTGTACAAGTTTATTTTGTGTATTTATACAGGACTGTGGTACCTGTACAAGTTTATTTTGTGTATTTATACAGGACTGTGGTACCTGTACAAGTTTATTTTGTGTATTTATACAGGACTGTGGTACCTGTACAAGTTTATTTTGTGTATTTATACAGGACTGTGGTACCTGTACAAGTTTATTTTGTGTATTTATACAGGACTGTGGTACCTGTACAAGTTTATTTTGTGTATTTATACAGGACTGTGGTACCTGTACAAGTTTATTTTGTGTATTTATACAGGACTGTGGTACCTGTACAAGTTTATTTTGTGTATTTATACAGGACTGTGGTACCTGTACAAGTTTATTTTGTGTATTTATACAGGACTGTGGTACCTGTACAAGTTTATTTTGTGTATTTATACAGGACTGTGGTACCTGTACAAGTTTATTTTGTGTATTTATACAGGACTGTGGTACCTGTACAAGTTTATTTTGTGTATTTATACAGGACTGTGGTACCTGTACAAGTTTATTTTGTGTATTTATACAGGACTGTGGTACCTGTACAAGTTTATTTTGTGTATTTATACAGGACTGTGGTACCTGTACAAGTTTATTTTGTGTATTTATACAGGACTGTGGTACCTGTACAAGTTTATTTTGTGTATTTATACAGGACTGTGGTACCTGTACAAGTTTATTTTGTGTATTTATACAGGACTGTGGTACCTGTACAAGTTTATTTTGTGTATTTATACAGGACTGTGGTACCTGTACAAGTTTATTTTGTGTATTTATACAGGACTGTGGTACCTGTACAAGTTTATTTTGTGTATTTATACAGGACTGTGGTACCTGTACAAGTTTATTTTGTGTATTTATACAGGACTGTGGTACCTGTACAAGTTTATTTTGTGTATTTATACAGGACTGTGGTACCTGTACAAGTTTATTTTGTGTATTTATACAGGACTGTGGTACCTGTACAAGTTTATTTTGTGTATTTATACAGGACTGTGGTACCTGTACAAGTTTATTTTGTGTATTTATACAGGACTGTGGTACCTGTACAAGTTTATTTTGTGTATTTATACAGGACTGTGGTACCTGTACAAGTTTATTTTGTGTATTTATACAGGACTGTGGTACCTGTACAAGTTTATTTTGTGTATTTATACAGGACTGTGGTACCTGTACAAGTTTATTTTGTGTATTTATACAGGACTGTGGTACCTGTACAAGTTTATTTTGTGTATTTATACAGGACTGTGGTACCTGTACAAGTTTATTTTGTGTATTTATACAGGACTGTGGTACCTGTACAAGTTTATTTTGTGTATTTATACAGGACTGTGGTACCTGTACAAGTTTATTTTGTGTATTTATACAGGACTGTGGTACCTGTACAAGTTTATTTTGTGTATTTATACAGGACTGTGGTACCTGTACAAGTTTATTTTGTGTATTTATACAGGACTGTGGTACCTGTACAAGTTTATTTTGTGTATTTATACAGGACTGTGGTACCTGTACAAGTTTATTTTGTGTATTTATACAGGACTGTGGTACCTGTACAAGTTTATTTTGTGTATTTATACAGGACTGTGGTACCTGTACAAGTTTATTTTGTGTATTTATACAGGACTGTGGTACCTGTACAAGTTTATTTTGTGTATTTATACAGGACTGTGGTACCTGTACAAGTTTATTTTGTGTATTTATACAGGACTGTGGTACCTGTACAAGTTTATTTTGTGTATTTATACAGGACTGTGGTACCTGTACAAGTTTATTTTGTGTATTTATACAGGACTGTGGTACCTGTACAAGTTTATTTTGTGTATTTATACAGGACTGTGGTACCTGTACAAGTTTATTTTGTGTATTTATACAGGACTGTGGTACCTGTACAAGTTTATTTTGTGTATTTATACAGGACTGTGGTACCTGTACAAGTTTATTTTGTGTATTTATACAGGACTGTGGTACCTGTACAAGTTTATTTTGTGTATTTATACAGGACTGTGGTACCTGTACAAGTTTATTTTGTGTATTTATACAGGACTGTGGTACCTGTACAAGTTTATTTTGTGTATTTATACAGGACTGTGGTACCTGTACAAGTTTATTTTGTGTATTTATACAGGACTGTGGTACCTGTACAAGTTTATTTTGTGTATTTATACAGGACTGTGGTACCTGTACAAGTTTATTTTGTGTATTTATACAGGACTGTGGTACCTGTACAAGTTTATTTTGTGTATTTATACAGGACTGTGGTACCTGTACAAGTTTATTTTGTGTATTTATACAGGACTGTGGTACCTGTACAAGTTTATTTTGTGTATTTATACAGGACTGTGGTACCTGTACAAGTTTATTTTGTGTATTTATACAGGACTGTGGTACCTGTACAAGTTTATTTTGTGTATTTATACAGGACTGTGGTACCTGTACAAGTTTATTTTGTGTATTTATACAGGACTGTGGTACCTGTACAAGTTTATTTTGTGTATTTATACAGGACTGTGGTACCTGTACAAGTTTAAATTCACCTTAACAATGTTTGTGTTGTCTTTACATATTCATTTTACTGAATAAAATACTAAATATAACTAGGATGAACTTTGATCTTTGTAAATTGTCAACTTCTGGTGATGTTGAACGCTAGTGACATTGACACTTGGCTTCCATGAATTATTTCTTAAATTGTCACAAATAACCTGATATTAATACTATCTACAGTAATTAGTATGATGGTCTAAATATGAATAGAAATGAAGAAATGATGCTGTATACCTGCCATCTAATGTCAGCTGTTGTTCTGATGCCTGTAAAGCTGTATCTACATCACTTCTACAGCTAAATGTAATGAAGGCTATTCTGTAATAAAACATCATAGACTCATGTAAAATATTAAACATCTAAAGGGTGTGAAACAACACCACAAAAGAAAAGTAAACACAAAAAAAGTACAAATGCATTAATAGACTTAATAACAATAAATATAATGTTTTTTGTGGTGCTGTTGACATTATGATTTGTTATCAGTAATTTAGATATTTTTTATCTCTATGGGTGATATTTTTCCTTTGATCTCTATGGGTGATATTTTTCCTTTGATCTCTATGAGTGATAATTGTTCCTTTGATCTCTATGGGTGATATTATTCCTTTGATCTCTATGCATGATAATTGTTCCTTTGATCTCTATGGGTGATATTGTTCCTTTGATCTCTATGGGTGATAATTGTTCCTTTGATCTCTATGGGCGATATTTTTCCTTTGATCTCTATGGGTGATATTGTTCCTTTGATCTCTATGGGTGATATTTTTCCTTTGATCTCTATGGGTGATAATTGTTCCTTTGATCTCTATGGGCGATATTATTCCTTTGATCTCTATGGGTGATATTGTTCCTTTGATCTCTATGGATGATATTATTCCTTTGATCTCTATGCATGATAATTGTTCCTTTAATCTCTATGGGCGATATTATTCCTTTGATCTCTATGGGTGATATTGTTCCTTTGATCTCTATGGATGATATTATTACTTCTACAGCTAAATGTAATGAAGGCTATTCTGTAATAAAACCTCATAGACTCATGTAAAATATTAAACATCTAAAGGGTGTGAAACAACACCACAAAAGAAAAGTAAACACAAAAAAAGTACAAATGCATTAATAGACTTAATAACAATAAATATAATGTTTTTTGTGGTGCTGTTGACATTATGATTTGTTATCAGTAATTTAGATATTTTTTATCTCTATGGGTGATATTGTTCCTTTGATCTCTATGGATGATATTATTCCTTTGATCTCTATGCATGATAATTGTTCCTTTAATCTCTATGGGCGATATTATTCCTTTGATCTCTATGGGTGATAATTGTTCTTTTGATCTCTATGGGTGATATTGTTCCTTTGATCTCTATGGGTGATAATTGTTCCTTTGATCTCTATGGGTGATATTTTTCCTTTGATCTCTATGGGTGATATTGTTCCTTTGATCTCTATGGGTGATATTTTTCCTTTGATCTCTATGGGCGATATTTTTCCTTTGATCTCTATAGGTGATAATTGTTTCTTTGATCTCTATGGGTGATATTATTCGTTTGATCTCTATGGGTGATAATTGTTCCTTTGATCTCTATGGGTGATATTGTTCCTTTGATCTCTATGGGTGATATTGTTCCTTTGATCTCTATGGGTGATATTGTTCCTTTGATCTCTATGGGTGATATTGTCAGTATCAACAAACTGACTCTGACAGATAATTATCAGTCACTGTGACATCAAACACAATTATAATATCCCTGATAAGAACAATAACATCAGTTTTGAAGGTCATAACATATGGGCATCATGAATTCACTAATGTAACACAAAGTGTGACAAGATGTGAAAAAAATAAGAAGTAGAGATATTGCCTTAATATTTTGTTTAAATACGGAGGAAGGTCAAAGGTTTAGGATAATATAACTTTTTTTCATCCATGAGTGTCTATATACTTGTCCATTACAAAAAAATGCAATTTTAGTGCATGTAACATTGACACAAATGTAGTTTTCTTTTAAAGACCTCTCTCCCTTCAGGGTAATTAAAACTAATTTTTCTCTTATGCTTATTATTTGCCCTTCATTGTACTCTCCATTTGCAATTCCATTTCTGAAAATTCATTCCTAGAATTATTGGAAATTGTTGACAAAGTTTTATTTGGTGCCAATGTTACATACAACTGTTCAACTGTGGATAAGAAAGTACTCCTTCTCCCAATACACTAGGAAACACCAAAGTTCATCATCTTGAAGGATGCATAATATTTCAGGAGCTTACAAGGTAAAAGACTTGATTACTCTAAGCACTATAACTTGGTTCAAGTGCATGTAACATGGACACAAAAATCTCCGATTTGACAAAAAAAAAGTTTTACATTATAATCACATGAAAATCCATTAATTTGTTGTAGAAAGACAATTTTATTCACATTTAGTGCATAAAAATAAAATCTAAGAAAAACCTGTTGTTGAGTCTTGTCCAGGCCTGTCATTCTCAAAGCCATGACGTCAAAGCCCAACTGTGCAGGTTTATCCACATATGTAAGATAGCATTTGTATAGGGTCTCTAAACTCTCTTTTATTAAGTTAAAAGAAAGTTTTAGAATGAAAAAAAAAAAGGAAACTGCTGTAATTTTCATACTTAAATCCATCAAAATTCCGTTACCTTTGTGGCTGTGGCTGCATGGTCATACCATCAATGATTGATTTGATTTGATATTTGGTGTATTAACACCACTTTCAGCAATATTTCAGTGACCAGTTTTAGTGGCGGGGGAAGCCGGAGTACCCGGAGAGAACCACTGGCCCTGGGCAAGCAACCAGTAAACTTTATCACTTGCGACTGCGAGTCAAGTGCACCCTTTTTTGCAATTTACAAAGCTGGGCGCGAACCCATGCCGTATTGCCGATAGGCTTGTATGAGCTGTTAGATACAACGACCTAACTCATTGAGCCACCATCAAAGAAAGCAGAAGAAGAAAGCATGTAATGAAATGATCTTTATTAAATTTGAAATTTATAGAAAAATCTTGTCCCACTTTCATGGACAAGGTCTGGTGGTGGCAAAATTTATATGAAGTCTGAAACCAAGGCTGTGTACAGTTTTGACTACATTGTTCATTTGTCAGGTTTGTCTTTACCAGCAGATTTAAAATACTGAATCCAAAAGTAATTGTTCTCAATACTGGTAACCTGCAAAGAGAAAATAGTTTCTTATTTAAATCTTGTTGGGAATTCAGATTAGAACTGAGCATCCTCTATAGTTATTATTTGTCAATTTTGTTTGGCTATACATTTCAATTTCTAGTCAGTTCAACACCTAAATCTTTCATGCAAAATTTAAGTTAGCAAAATCTAAGTTATAAACGTAAATTCTTGTCGGAATCATAAGACCAACTGCATAACATCCTATCCCTAAAAATTCATACGTTTTGATTTTATCTGCACTGATGAGACATAAGTTGTCGAAATGGCCATAAGCAGAACTCAAATTTACTGCAATTTCAGTACTTTGTTATTTAATTGCAATTTAGCAATGCAAATACTGAAACCAGAGGCTCTCAAGAGCCTGTATCGTTCACCTGGTTATAAAAAGAACCAATTGGTCCTATGTAAAAACTATGTCATGCAGTGGTAGTCATCTTGGAATTCCGATCAACATAAAAAACACAAAGTTTGTAAAGGAGCTTCCAATGATTGAAGCACAGTTTAGGTTCAATCAGTGCAATAGCTTCAAAGAACATATTTCTGTATTTTCTCCATATGGTCCTGTGTTAATACTATGACCTGTGGATTTCCGATCGGCATAAAAAACAGAAACTTTGTAGAGGACCTTCCAATGATCATTCCTGGGCAGTTTGGTTTCAATTGTCGAAGTGGTTTCAGAGAAGAAGCGTTTTGAAACATTTTTCCCATAGGGTCCAATGTTAAATTAAGTCCTGCCGTAGTCACCATTTTGAATTTCATATCGGAACAAAAAACTTAAAGTTTGTAGAGGACCATCCAATGAACATTCATGTACAGTTTGGCTTTAATCATATTTGTAGTTTCTGAGAAGAAGGCATTTGAACATTTTCCCATAGGGTCCAATGTTAATATATGTCCTGCGGTGGTGGCCATCTTGGATTTCCGATCAGCATAAAAAACAGAAAGTTTGTAGAGGGCCTTCCAATGATCATTCCTGGGCAGTTTGGTTTCAGAGAAGAAGCATTTTGAAACCCTTTTCCCATAGGGTCCAATGTTAAACTAAGTTCTGCCGTAGCCGCCATTTTGAATTTCATATCGGAACAAAAAACCTTAAGATTGTAGAGGACCATCCGATGAACATTCATGTACAGTTTGGCTTTAATCATATCTGTAGGTTCTGAGAAGAAGGCACTTGAACATTTTCCCATAGGGTCCAATGTTAATCTATGTCCTACGGTGGCAGCCATCTTGGATTTCCGATCGGCATAAAAAAACGTTTTTTTTGTAGACGACCTTCCAATGATCATTCCTGGGCAGTTTGGTTTCAATTGTCCTAGTGGTTTCAGAGAAGAAGCATTTTGAAACATTTTTCCCATAGGGTCCAATGTTAAACTAAGTCCTGCCGTAGCCGCCATTTTGAATTTCATATCGGAACAAAAAACCTTAAGATTGTAGAGGACCATCCAATGAACATTCATGTACAGTTTAGCTTTAATCATATTTGTAGTTTCTGATAAGAAGGCATTTGAACATTTTCCCATAGGGTCCAATGTTAATCTACTTTCCCCTGTATTAATTTCACCCTTATTCATGTCGTGAAGTCTTGAAGTTTTGACATTATCGTTAGAATACGTTTGTGAAATACATAAATCATTGTTCATTGTTGAGTTTAAAAGTGTTTTGTGCAAGTTCCTTTTTTTCTTAAATGTATGGTTTTTTAAGTGGGTTTTACTTTTTTGTTTTGGCGGTTTAGTTAGCATTTTAGTACCGATCGGAATAGACATGAAATGTTCCAGAAAAAGTTTCGTCCTGTATATATAGTCCTGAACACTTGAAGTTTGATATTGTTGTTTAAACTTGTTTTATGATATACCTTAATTTTGTATTGTGTTGAATTTAAGATTGTTTTGTACCAGTTTTTATACCGATGTGGTCATTTTAATTTGTCACTTATTGCCAATCAGACTATATCTGATTCGTTCTTGGAAATGTGTAGTCCCGTAAAGTTTGCTCACTCACTATCGAAAAAGAGTCGAGCGGTCAGCAGTTGGGAATTATGCATAATTTGTCAGATCTCTTGCGATGATACTCTATCTAAGGCAAGCGAAAAGAGGAAATGTACCTTATTTAAAGCTGTTGGCTTGAGGAAAGATGATGTCCATCGCCGTCTTCATGACGAATTTGATTCACTTGATTTGATTCCAACTGATAGGATACAGTATCATAGATCCTGCTATGAAAGCTACACAAGTAAAATAAATTTAGAAACATTTGAACCAGTTGAAGCAGAAATGAATGCTTCTGCCTGTAGCTCGGTGAGAACAGTCATAATCTATTTGTGTAAAGACCCGCTCAATGACTGCTCCATTTGATTGGTCTCAATGCATATTTTGTAAACAGAAAAGTTACAAAAAAGATAGGAATTTAAAGTGTGTCGAATATAAAGATCGAGTCAAAAACATACTCCCTGCTGCGAATAACAAGTCCGATTTCGATATGGTTAGTTTAATTCAGTCAGTTGACAATTTCTTCGAAAATGCATTGTATCACTCGTCATGCATAGCGAACTACCTTTTAAACATGAAATCAGACACTGTACCAGTCGAAAAAGAGTCTGAGCATGTAAGTGCTTTTCAGCAATTCATAGATAGCATACGAGATGATCTCTTTGTTAACAAAAAGGCATTTTCTATGTCTTTCTTGCTTGATAAGTTCTGTTCCTTTCTCCCACCAAACATTGCTAGCAAATATACAACTTCAAAATTGCAGCAAAAGTTACTCAACTATTTTGGAAACGCCATTATTGTTGAAAAGCAACGTGGACAGGGCAAATCTAATACAGTATTCAATAGTTCAATCACTGTGTCTGAGGCTATTCACGCTGCAAACGATCTAAAAGCCGAACTGAAATTTACAGAGTTGGAGACAAGTTTTGAAATCACTCAGTCGAAATCTGTCAGATCTGTATGACCCAAAAGGTCTGTTCAGAGATCTAAATAAACTCAGGGTAAAATTAGCTTTGTCAAAAGATTCCTCTCTTGTCAAACTTCCTCCATCTGAAGCAGCATTTAGACAACACATACTTCGTGTTGCATTCCAAGCTAAACCACCGCCTAGGTCACCTTTAGAGTATGGATGGAGAAATGAGAACAAATACTTAATGCCAAAGTACTTTGAAGGACCCATGACGTCTGACTTCTTGCAAGACCTTGTATGTATGTGTAAAGGCAAGTCCATCTGCAGCAAAATTGTGTTTGCGTTGAACAAAATTTATCGTGTGCGAGCAAGGTTGTCAAGGAAATGAAGAATGTAGAAATCAGCTGTCACACCAATTGTCGGTAGCTGAAAATTTGGGAAACGACGAGGATTGTCCAAGCGACATCTAAAGCAGATACCTGACTGAAAAAAAAAAGAAAAGAAAAAAAAGAAAGAAAAAAAAAGAAACCTGCCATTGATCTCAGACCTTAACGCGGTTGGTGGGCTTTCAACTAACATGAGACCTCTGTAAAAGGCATAGTATACTTTTTACCATTGTAGTTATGCTCTTTTATTAAAAGTAAATCAATTTTTGTCCTACTTTTAGGTTGGTGTGGTAGAGTTTAGACTTCATACACTCCGTTATTTCTTGTAGGATTTTTATGAAACTTTCCAGAAAATATCTTCATATACTATATTTTTCTATGATTAAGCTCCATTTGTAATTTCTGTATTTTCTTTTTCAATTTTGATGCACAAATTCTAAAAATACATTTGTTGTACTTCCCGACGGCAAGGGCATATATCAGTAACCTTTACCCGATATTTTCAAACAAAAAAGAAATTATTTGATCAAAAACATAACACTCTACATAATGCCAGCATTTTTTAATTGTAATAAGTAAACTGTTTTCAATGAAAATATCCATTATATAAAAAAAATTGTGATTTTCGACATTTTCCACAAATGACCTTTAACCCCAATATTGCAAAAACTGCACCATAGTGGAACTCTACGACAGGGCTTCATCGAAGCACTTCGGTAATATCTTTTAAATAAGACCAAAAGTAGCCGTGAGGTATTCCGGTCCATTAAATTTTCGATTTTTACTTGATTTTTCCTCCACTATTTATACTTAAAACTTTTCTAAACCTCAGTTTTATGTTTTAATTTTTTTTAAATGTTGAAATTAACAAATATTAACTACCAAAACCCTGTTAGACAGACAGACCCACTATTGTCATCTGTTTCTATTAATATTATCTATTTATCCTGCAATGGTAGCTCCATTTAATAATTTTTGAAATAGGAAGCAAACTTGACAAAGTGTTACTATCTCATAGTATTATAGGATTTCATTTTAAAATTCAAATTTGGATTTTATATCAATAATCTTTTGTAAGGGTGATTGTAAAACAAGAAAGAAAACATGAAGACTGTGTACATTGTATGTTATTTGTGTTAAAAATAATTAAATAATATTTTGTACACAATACCAAAAAACATATTTTTATTAATGATATCTTCGTCTGGTTGCATCTACCTCATTAATTAAAACATCACAAACATTTCTTAATAAACAATATTTTATTATTTTTTGGATAAGATAAAAATATCTTTAGATAAGTGACTTTTGAAAGACATTGTAGAATCCTTGAACTCTTATAAAGTCAAGATCATGCTCATTCAATTACTAGTAAATACTATTCTGCAAGAGACAACATTCATTAATATTTATGCAAATAACTCTTTTATTTTATAACAGAATTGTAGAATTGATGAAGATATTATACCTTGTCAATATTTTTTTTTCAGACAAAATTGTAGAACTCTGTCCAAAATGATGAATGATCCAGGATGAAGACTTTAGCATTGATATGACAATGTTAGATGGATTTTAATTTCAAAACATTCCATTATGGAAAGCTGGGGCATACTGTACATGTACCATTCACTGGTTGTTGGGAAAATTGAAGAATTTATTTGTGATAATGCATTTATATCGTATTAGCTGGTACACTTTACAATATTATGAAAATTTTCATTTACCCTGAAAACATTCATGGGAATAATATATGTGTATTTCAAAGAGCTGTGAAAACAAACATTTTATTGAGTAAAATCTGACAAAAGATAAATTTAGCTTAAATTGTTTATGTTTTTATTACCATTCTCCCTGGAATTGCTACAAACAAGAAATATTATATCTAAATGTACTCTGTCAAGTGTACTCCATGTATACTTTTAATGGGATAGTGTCTGCAATTTGAGGCAGTTTTTTTGAATTATTTTTTTTACAGAAAAAAATTAATCTGTATCTGTTGAAAATTGTACGACATTGTAATATCAATAAATAGGGTTAGTTTTATGGTGTTTAACACCACTTTCAACAATAGTTCAGTAATATCGAGGCGGTCAGTTTTATTGGTGGAGGAATCCGGAGAAAACAACCTGTAGGAATTCACTGACAAACTTTATCACATAATGCTGTATAAATTATTTATGTAAACAAGAACCATTTAGTTGTAACATAATTTAAATGGCACCATTTGGGGGACTGTTTATAAACCATTAATTTATGACATCATTAAAATGGTCATGCCCATTAGCAGATTTTGCCAAATAAATGGAAATTCAATGGAGTTTCAAGTAAAAGCCAATGGTTTTTAAATTGAGTTACAATGGTTTTACATATAGAATTTAAATTAAAGACAAAAGGTTTTTAAATGGGTTTTCAATGGAGTTTCAATTGAAAAAAAAAATCATAGAAGGCAATCACCACAGGGCAAACTTCTTTTTTTTCTTTTCTTTTTTTAAAAACATTTGACAGAAATCATAACTGGAATGTTCCTCTGATGGTCGTTTACAAAATGTGTGTGTTTTTGTGTCAATCAGAAATCCAAGATGGTAGACACCACAGGACATAACTTTAACATAAGACCATATTGGAATATTGAATAAATTATTATTTTCATATACTCGAAAGATTCAATCTAAATAGTGTTGATCTGAAATCCAAAATGGCTTACTCCACATGATATTGCCTAACTATACTAGGAATATGAATGTAAAGGTTATTCTAAAAAACTGAATACTTGCTTGAACACAAACAGTGCGTGTATAACCAAGTAAAAGAGAAAGGTGTAAAGATGGTCGTCTTGTAGGATATATTAAATAGCAAATAAAAAAAATTAGATATTACTGAAGTAGAGAGACTTAAAGGGATATTGTCTACCAGCTGCGTAATTTTTTCATACCCAAAATTATTGTCGATTTCCATACTGACCTTCATAAAATGAAGATTAACACCGAGTTATGCTGCAAAAGATACGATTTTTTGACAAAAAAGACCCAAAACTATCATTATCGTAATTATTGTCCTGGATGACAAGAATTCAAATCTATTCATATGATCATCTATGTGAACTCGTCTTGAGCGTGTGCACTGTTTATAAACAATAAACAACATGTCGGAAGAGAAAGTGTCAACACGTGGAGAAAGCAGACTTTGACGGATTCAGAGATAAAGAGGAATAGAAGTGAAGTATCTTCCAAATGGAACAAATGCAGGATATATGTAGGGGATCAGTTGGACCGTTGGAGCGAACTCAAGGAAGTGCTACGCATCAAATCTCACGCTGAAGTGGCAAAGATTTTGCTTGATAGGTAAGCCGAGCATGTTGCCTTCTTTTCTCAATCGTTTTTCATATTTTATGAATTTATGATGATACCTATGATCATTTTCGGTAGATATTATTCAATATATGTAATTTGGCACCTGGCAACAGCAAATTATTGTCAATGAGTAGCATAAAACGGCCGTATTTGCAAGGTAAACAAACACAAATTTTAAGAGGCCAGCAAAGGGGAAATGGGAGTGCAAAAATGATATCAATGCAGTTTATTATTTTTTCGACCAGCAAATATTGAAATGAGCCGATTTTTGATTATTATTATCAATTTAAATAAAAATATCGAATCAATTCATTTTTAATGCAAGAATTAAAACTGTACATGGCTTAATGAAAACCCTATAAAGTTCTTTTTATTCAAGAAAATTTATTTCTTTGATATTCTAAATATATTACATATAATTAGGCTTTTAATTTTATCAAATTTCAACAACTTGGACATAAAACTCAGTTTTGGGAACCAAAAGTATATACCTTAATTTCTGCGAATTATCACTATAATGGAAAATCGGTATGTATTTTTCAAATAAAAGCTATCTATTTAAAGAAGCTTCATTTCAATTGCACTTTTAGTTTGGATCCTGTAAGTATATATATAAACAAGGTTTTGAAGAAATGATATGAATAACCATTGAAATTTTCAAGTTTCAGAACATTTTTTATATATGACTACAAAATTTTACTGAAATGTCCTAAAACGCATATTTTAGACCATGGTTAAATGAAATCATTTTCAATTCCTTTATGCAAACAAGTTTATATCTTGGGTACTGGAAATACATTACATAAATAAGGTTTTTAAAAGTACTTTTCAACAAGTTTTAACATAAAACTTTGTTATGCCTTATGGGGGCCAAAATTATATCTTCCTGTCTGTGAATTATCACCATAGTGGAAAATCAGTATGTATCTTTTATATAAAAAGCTTTCCATATAAATAAGTGTCATTTCAGTAGCATTTTTAGTTTGGATCCTGTAAGTATGATACATAAACAAGGTTTTTAAAAAATAATATGAAGATCCATAGAAATTTGCAAGTTTCAGAAACTTTTCTATATGTGACTATAAAATTTTACTGAAATGTCCTGAACTGCATATTTTAGACTATGGCTAAATGAAAATCATTTTCAATTTCCTTATGCAAACCAAGTTTATTTCTTGACTATTCTAAAAACATTACATTAACTAGTTTTTTTTACTACATTTCAACAATTTTGGACACAATTTTTAGTTCAGGGAGCCAAAATTATACTTTACTATCTTAGAATTATCATCATATACATGATAGAGGGAAATCAGTATGCATTTTTCATATAAAGGCTTTCTATTTAAAGAAGTGTCATTTGAACTGCTTTTTATCCCCTCGCCAACGAAGTTGCGAAGGGATATACAATGTAGTAACGCTTCCTTCTGTCCGTCTGTCCGTCCATCACATCCTTGTGAACACTCTAGAATCAACATCTTTCAATGGATTTTGACCAAACTTGGTACATACTTAGTCCTTAAGAGAATCTGGAACCCTATTGAATTTCAAAGTCAAAGGTCAAGGTCACCAGGTCAAATTTTTAGGCGAGAGGATACACCACGTTTTGCCCTTGTTTAGTTTGGATCTTGTAAGTATGATTTATAAACAAGATTTTTAAGAAATAATGTGAAGATCCATAGCAATTTGCATGTTTCACAGTGTGTGAATTTAACAGTAGACCGATGGCCCATGTCTGTGTTAAAATCATGCAGGTTTTTGTAAAATTATGTTAATTTTTTAGGCAAATTACTACAAAAACTGGTAATTTCAGACAAATGTGATTTTGTAGTGATTGATATTTGTACTTTTGATTTAGATATTCTGACCAAGGTATTTCTGGAGTAGAAGAAATGAGCAGCCATCACATTTCAATGAAACTGGAGAAATCAAGTTCATTTGTGAACCCATTTGAGTATGTTCATTTTGTTAAAGATTAGACATATTCTACATTATGTTTATAGGTAACATTGTCAATATTGTTTAACACAGTTACTTGTATAACAGTTTCCTATTAATTATTGTGGCTTGCATAGCGATACTACTAGTAGCTATATTATATAGGGATCATGTTGGCTTCTGCGTCATCGTTACATTTTCATCAATCCACAAGCTGAAATGGCCAGTCCTCCTTAGCTACTTATGGGAATGAAACCAAACTTGGACAGAATTGACGCACGTCTGGCACACCAAATTTTTGCCTGGAACTTTGATGTAATTTTGTCTATTTATATTGGGTTGTGTATATGTGGGCTGGATACATGTATTTAGATTATAGATTTAATATTATTTGGAAAAGCTTTTTCGTTATACAGCTGCACATCAGAACCATATAAAAAAAAAAATTCCGATATTATACACATACACTGTAATAAACAATTATTTTTTATTCTTACAGTATCTCAATAGATATTACTGAAGAGGGCAGTGATGTTGGTGATGATTCTGACAATGTAGATTTTGAACCTAGCCTCAACTTCACTCTAAGGTTTGTCATGTTAATTTCATATGTTTCAGTTGTAACTTACATACTTGAAATTTTATCCTAATAACAGAACCATGCATGATCATATGTCATAGGAGCTTTATTATACCTCCGCTCCACCGGAAGGGGGGAATACTGTTTTACCTCTGTCCGTCCGTTCGTCCCAAGATATTCATAACATTTTTCTCAGTAATTATTTATGGCAGCAATCTGATATTTCGTCATAGGCTTTTCAGAAGGGTCAATCAAAAGTTGTAAACCCGCGTTGTCCATGGTCAAGTCCAGTAGAAGTCACATCCGATGAAGGGAAAGACATCAACAACAAATGAAGATCAGTTCTGATTTGGGTAACAGACACCCTGTAACCGTTGACCAGCCATAGAACTTCTTGAGGAATGACCACAACCTAAAAGCTGTCTACAAATCACTCAAATCCTTCATAAAGTGGACTTGTAATGATATGTTCAGTTGCTCATTCACTATACATTCAAGATATTCATCTTGAATTGAAAGTTAGGGCTCCATAGATCATAATCTCAATTCTATTGTTTTATTCTTGTGAATTACATTGTATGTATTTTTCTACTTCAGGTGGCAGAGAAGTTACAACAAAAAGACAGCTAGATGGTCTGTGCAGCCTGTTAAAGCTTCATACTCCTATGTTCCAAGACTATTAAGAGTCATCATTTGTATGAGACTGCAAGATAATGAAGGAATGAATCAATGTGTGCAGTTGGAAGTAGATGATCCCAGAAGAATCTCGGTCCATCTTGCACCAATTCCAAAACCTCCAACTCAGGATAATATTGTAGCATCTCAGAAATCCAGATTTGAAGACCAAGACAAAACAATTGACTTTATTGTCGCATAAAATAAATTTAGATGGTCATTTTTTGTTTTTACTGGTCTAACAGAAGTTCTGCACATTTAGAGCGGAAAAGTACCTAAGTCAGGATAATGGGCATTACAATTGTCCAATGCACAATAATGATAGCACTCAGTGTGTTGGTCTAGTTAGTACAAACCAGGACAACTTTTTAGGACCTCACAAGAAACATCTCTGCCAAGTTTGGTTAAATTCTGTTCGGCTGTTCTCAAGAAGAAGATGAAAATGTTGTTTCCCATAGGGTTTCAATGCAAACTTTGACCTCCGCTGGTGGCCATTTTGAATTTTCAAATGGCGCAAACAGTAACAACACATGTTAAAGACATTCATAGGAACATATATACCAGATTTCAATTCAATCCCTTCAGCAGTTCTTGAGAAGAAGTTTCTTGAAAATCGACCAATCAGAATTTTCAAAGTCACATGGTGGCCATGTTTTTTGACGAATCTGCACAAAAGTAACAACTCTTGTATAGACCTCATAGAAAACATCTCTGCCAAGTTTGGTTTTGAAATATAAAAGACTGTCAGTCCATTTTAGAAGAAGTTGTCAGTGCTGATAGAACAAAAAATAATAACAAGATGGCAAAACTTTCAAATTAAATTTACAATTCCAACTGACCAACTTGTGAAATTAACAACTCATTAGGGTTGATTTATTTTTTATTTTTGGTGTTTTAACGCCACTTTCAGCTATATCATGGCGACCAGTTTTAGTGGTGGAGGAAGCCAGAGTACCCGGACAACCATCGACCATAGGGAAGCAACTGGTCAACTTTATCATTAGGGTATATGGAATAAAATACAAAATATTTCATGAACAAGTTTTAATTAAATCGTCTAGGAATGAAACCCTTCTATTGTCCATATGGATCAGGATATTTGTCCCTAATTTTCCAAGTACAACAGCTTGGGATCACACGTCTGATCCCAGCTCCAAGTCGGCCATTTGCCCAAATGGTATACTGGTGGTAGGCTGCATACCTATTGGATCTGTTGTAATCCTCGTCATGGGGCATTACTACAAGTTCCTCTCGAAACATTCTAGCAACCCCCAACACTGCCTCATCAAGGACAATCCGATCAAAGTCCTGTAATAAAGACAAGAGATTTAATAAAAACAGAGTAAAGACAGATGGTTATACATTCATCTAGAAAAATGAGCTCTATTTAAAAAAAAATATAATTCATTATAAGTGAAATAGTTTGCACAAATTCAGTTTAGAGAAATAAAAAAAAGTCTTATTTTGGAAGGAAAGATTTTCTCATGGGACAGTTTTATTTCGGTTTTTTTGTTGGTTTATGGGAGAACCATTTTGGTCTTGCAAATTTTTTTTATCAATTTACCCCTCAAGCTATTCAATTTTAATTTTATATGGTTTTTTCCTAAAAAATTATTTTGATTCTGAATCTAGAAGAAAAAAAATTAGCTGGACAGGAGAGAAAAAAAAACATTCCGACTTGACATTTTCACAGTATAATCATACTTGCCATTTTCACAGTATAATCATATACAAAATTTTGAAGAAAAATAATTATTCCAGCACTTCGCCAATCTAATTAAAATTAGATCTACGCACTTGCTCCCGAGCGACCAAAAAAAAAAGATAGAAAATAGGGAGCAAGTGTGTAGATCTAATTATACCCCGCTCCTCGAAGGGGGAGGGGGTTATACTGTTTTACCTCTGTCCATCCGTCCTTCCAAGATATATTTCGTCGCATTTTTCTCAGCAACAATTGATGGCAGAAATCTGATATTTGGTCACAAGCTTCACATAGGTATGCCATATCATGGGAAGCGTTTTTGGACCCGTCAGATTCCTACTTCCTATTTGCCGACTTTGTTGATTTTTATACACATTGAACATATATGCTCATTTTTCATCGCATTTTTCTCTGCAGCTATTGATGGCAGAAATCTGATATTTGGTCACAAGCTTCATATAGGTATGCTATTTTGTGGGAAACGTTTTTGGACCCATCAGATTCCTACTTCCTGTTTGCCGACTTAGTTGGTTTTTATACACATTTTTCGTCACATTTTTCTCAGCAACTATTGATGGCAGAAATCTGATATTTGGTCACAAGCTTCATATAGGTACCCCATATCGTGGGAAGCGTTTTTGGACCCATCAGATTCCTACTTCCTGTTTGCCGACTTAGTTGGTTTTTATACACATTGAACATATACATGCACATTTTTCTCAACAACTATTGATGGCAGAAATCTGGTATTTGGTCACAAGCTTCATATAGTTACCCCATATCATGGGAAGTGGCAGAGGTATCATAAGTGAGCATTAGCTCACAGTTTACCTTGTACCTTGTTTTAATTAGATTGGCACTTCGCTGGAAAATAAGAAAATATGATTTTTGTGGCGTCTGAAAAACAAATTTCTACGGTGAAAAAACGTGACATAGCCCCCTTCAAGGTAAATGGTCAGTCCCATATTATTTTGCAGCAACTGTCTTGTGGAACTAGAAGTAAGGTCTCTTTTGTTTCTAATCCAACCCAAATTTCTCTGACACATTCCAGTCAATTAACAAATAAAACAACACTGGCTACATCATTCGTTTTCATAAGACATGTATTTCATTGTGTTCTACATGTATGTCTGTTTTCATATTGTCGGTAAAACTGGCTAAAATAAATTAATTTATCATGTGTATCAAAATCTCGGGGAACAACTTCATAACTTATATGAGAAAAAAAACTAATTTAGTTTATTTTTAAGGCTGGCAAAAAATTCTGATCGAAAATACATAGTTGCTATAAAACAATTTGTCCCCATGGGGTGCCTCCTGGCATGTTTCCAATGGTTATCGTGGAAATATCGGCTGAATCTGTTAAGGCATGTAGTTTTCATCAAAGAAAATCTATTCCTGATACAGAAATTATTTATTCTACGTCTTTTAGATACAATCGGTTCGCAAATAGCTTTTTTCCTCAACTTTTATAGAAACTTACCTCAATATCCATGCTGCAGCATCCGGGTTACTGGCATAAAAATAGATAAATAAATAGAATTGGCCTCGCCCAGGTCAGTGCATAATTAAATAGCTTCCGGTAACGATGGTCAGCTTTTTTAATCGAAAAAACAACGTTTCCGAGCGTATTCATCAATAATTCGGTGTTTAATCTTCATTTTATGAAGGTCAGTACGGAAATCGACAATAATTTTAGGTATGAAAACATTACACAGCTGGTAGACAATATCCCTTTAACCCACCCTTGAGACAATAAATAAGTTGCTATTTCTTAAATAGAAAAACTTCATCCACCCTTGAGACAATCAATAAGTTTGCTATTACTTAAATAGAATGATTTAATCCACCATTTACAGTAAATATGATAATACCACAGACCCTCAATTTCAAGGTAAACAGTTAAAAAAAAGTGCATTTGTCTGTAATTTGTAGTTGAACAATAAATCTATTAGTTAGATTTTATGGTGAGTGATTGTTGTTTATGCTTATATTGCAAATGAAAATTTGGTACAAATACATAGCTACAGTACACTCCAAGTGTATCAACGATCATACTCTCAGGTCCGACATATTCCTCCCAAAATGTCCGACAAATTTGAGAGTCAACACTCTCTAAGTCCGACTATTTGGTCGGACATCGTGGTCTTGGTCGGACGTGAGAGTGGATATTTAAAGATTTTTTTTTACATTTCTCGAGGTGAATATGTCAAACATTTTATGATCGATGCGTATTTGTAAGCGTACTTTCTTTCCGGTGTGTAGAATGTGCGGGTACGTAAATACCCTAGTGTATTTTTACCTTGCACCATATTCGCGCCAGGAAAGGTAGACAAAACCATGTGTGAAGTTTTATGACGAAATATCTCCGATTTCTATGTAAATTTACGAGTTGAAGTGGGGAAACACCCACAGGTAATTTTAGCCATGCATTTTTTTTATCTTGGACAAGAATAATGAGCGTCCTGATTGGATGACCGATTTAAAACACACTGACGCATGTTAAAAAGATGCATGTAAAAGAAATCTATGTTATATTTATTCATTTGTTTGATTCTGGAATATTGTTGATCAAATGTCCGACAAATTTGAGAGTCAACACTCTCTAAGTCCGACTAGTTGGTCGGACATCGTGGTCGGACGTGAGAGTGGATATTTAAAGATTTTTTTTACATTTCTCGAGGTGAACATGTCAAACATTTTGTAATCGATGCATATTTGTAAGCGTACTTTCTTTCCGGTATGTAGAATGTCCGGTTACGTAAATACCCTAGTGTATTTCTACCTTGCACCATATTCGCGCCAGGAAAGGTAGCTCAAAGGTCAATATATAACTGAAATATTGTTGAAAAGTGACGCTTAAACATCCATAGCCTCATATAAATTATTGCAATAAAATATCGATTAAGTAACGAAATTGATATAAATTATTTTCCAGTATATTTAGTATAAAAAGCTTGTTCTACAAGTTTACTGTGAGATGTATTGCAACCGCCATTTTTTACTACAATCACGTGCGCATGCTTGTGTTTGATGGAAAGCTATAGCTATATTTAGATATTTTGTGATAATAGTTTTATATTGTAAATCGATCCACCCTGTGATTTTTTTCAACAAGATACATTTTTTATAGTATATATTTTATTATAAAATACAATATTGAACTGATTTTCGATAACACTTCAATCATTGAATATTGATTTTTTCGGATGTTGAATATTTTATCCCCAGAATTGCACCCCCTGTTAGTATACTTTTATTGCTTTATTTTAAAAAAAAATAACACCAAGAACATCGATGATACGAGTCTTCTTATTCAGAAATAAACCTACAGCAAAATAAAGGTATACATTTCTTGTACTGTAAACAAAATCATCATTTTCATCTAGATTTATCGTCCGAAAAATACGGTACTCCTCTACTATACTAATTTGGATTAGGTGATGGGAATTAGGTGCCATCATCAAAATAAAGATTAAAAAAATGTATTTCATGATAATGATGGCTGATTAAAATTGTTTGTCATGTATTAGCTGTCAGTTGTAATATACAGGATGTAACCAATATACAGGAAGAGCCCTTACTGTGAAGCCATCTATTTTGAGATGCCATTCAATGAAAATAACAACCTGACCATATTGTTAAATAAGAATAAGAATCAGATAAGAAATTAAAATTTATAGAAGGCAAGGATTTATATAATTAACACATTAAGTCACATTTCATTTATTTAGCTTGGGTCAGTTATCAATTAAAAAGACAAAAATGGTTTTAAAAAAATCTGTCTAATAAGTATTTACCTAAATAACTAAATAATTTCTCACCGTAAATGTATTTATTTTATTAAGATATTTATACACATATATAAGAAAAAAGATATAAATTTATTTTTTAAGTACAAATAAATTGGAAGACGGCTTGAAAATCGAAAACGCAAAATAGTTATCTATGTTTATAAGTCTTAGTAAAAAGAGTCTTGAGCAACGTTTTTTTTCACACCTGGGATAGGTGTATTTGTATATCATGAATGCACGATGCGACAACATGCTGAGATGGGTGATGTTTTGACAAGTAAACTGTAAAAAAAAAAACGTAGAATACACTAATAAAATATTATTTCACCTATAGACGTTTTCAGAAATCGGTGATTACCTAGTTATCGTTCGTGGACGCTAGGTGGCGTTACTATCGTCCGCCATTAAGAAAGTGTAACAATTGGTTGTTTACACTAGTTACGATTAATCAGTATTCATAATTGGATTAGATAAACACGCTTCAGTTGATATTTTATGGCTTATTCCTGTGTTTCAAAATTAAAGAATTAGCCATTTTGCCAGATGTGGGCTAACAGATCGATCTGTAGCTATTCAGATTTTAACCTTGCTTATGTGGCAGAATTTCAATATAAAACAGGGTACGCAAAAAAAAAAATAATAATAATAAAAAAACGGTCGGTATGGAAACCTTCAACACACATTTTTTTACTAACGGTATATATTTTGTACAAAAGAACTAAGTTCCCATCGAATATTGTCTTCACTTCACAAAGCCACAAAGTCGCATATTTTTATGATGTAGGGAGCACTTATGCAATTGACCAAAAAATCAATCATTTGCACAATGATAGAGTAGCAAATATGTGGAGGAATAATGTTCCTTCCATATGCGATAGAGGATAACATAGAAAAAAAACTGAGTTAAATGTTGTCTTAAATGAAAGTTTAAATACTATAAACAAAAGAAACGGGAACAAAGTGAGCGGTCAGGAATGATTGTTTTTCATGTAGAAGCCGCATGAAATGGTGGTTAGTAAAAGTGGTAACCCGGGTCCGGTTCCAAAAAACCTGGGCCCAAATTCGTATTTTCTTTATTACATCTTTATTAAGGCATTAATTTTAATAAAATTTAAACATAATGCATAAAATTATGTATTTTATCACATTTTTTAAACAAATATAAAAAAAAAAAAGTTTTTATACGAAATATCGGCAATATAAGTTTTCCAAGTTAATAAAAGTTGTAACCCGGGCTAAGACGAAATTTTCAGTTAATCAATAATTGCACCTTTATTTCTTCTTTAAAATTCTTGAAATTTTGTAAAAACATACCTCAATACAACAACAAATATATTTTATCAATTTAAAAAAAAAGTTTTCTTTTTTCTCCACGATGCAATATTAATATATTAAGATTTGTAAACAAAGACTGGTCACGTGACCAACAAGGACAGGTAACTGAGTGTACAGGTAAATATTGAGGAGTTCGCCAGTATCAATTTCGGATACTGCCCAGATCTGCAAACTATAGCAACAAATTTACAATGGATTAAAAATTCTTAATTTAACTAAACTATATTTTATAAAGAATTAAAAAATAAAATTTTTGCAAAGAAATTAACCATAAAAATGAATTAAACATATTGTTTTTCTTATTTTTTTTAAAATATCAATATCTTCTTTTTTATATTAATTAAGGTTTAAAAATTATAATAAAAATATTTAAATGGATTACAAATTCTTAATTTAACTAAACTATATTTTGTAAAGAGTTTAAAAATAATTTTTTTGCAAAGAAATTAACAAAAAAAAATGAATTGAACATATATTGATGAAAAATATAAAAATCTTCTCATTCAAGCTTTTTGTAAGTCCAGCAATTGGTACCGTTTTCGAGAAAACATCCCATCAACTATGATAAAGTCCAGGTATGATAATGTCTGACACTAAGTATTGTTTTTTGCACATAAAGTCTTTAAGGAGTGGAACTACAGTTGCTGCAGGTAAACGATAAACTACCAGAAAAAGTGTTTGAGTTGTTGCTGGGAACACAACCATAATGGTACCAAGCAGAACATCTATCACAACATATCATATCTTCAAACAAATTCAGCAAATTACACCTAGCTGTACACTCTTTTTCTATCGAAAAGTTCACACTTGTGTTTTTCAAACTTAAAACTTTAGTTCTTGTTGGCTTCGTCTTAGGGAATGGTAAAAACTGTTGGCTTTCTATACACTTAATCAGATGATCACGCATAGTGTAAGTATCAAAATTCACATTGTCTTGAAATATTATATTTTTACAAGTAATTTTGCAAGAATTAAGACGTATGTACATTTTGTAAACTGATTCAAAACAATTTATCACTTCTGTTATAACAACTGTTATCAGAATCTAAAATGCTCCCATAATGACAAACGAGAACATTACCATTGAATTTAAAATATTTTTTACATTTCTTTAATACTGAAAAATGTTCATTCTGAATATTGTGAAGTTTTAACGAGAAATAAAGGTGTAATCAACGATTAATTGAAAATTTTGTCTTGGCCCGGGTTACAACTTTTACTAACTTCGAAAACTTATATTGCCGATATTTCGTATAAAAACTAATTTTTTCTATATTTGTTTAAAAAATGTGATAAAATACATAATTTTATGCATTATGTTCAAATTTTATTAAAATTAATGTCTTAATAAAGATGTAATAAAGAAAATACGAATTTGGGCCCAGGTCTTTGGAACCGGACCCGGGCCCAGGTTACCACTTTTATTAACCACCGAGAAATTAACAAAGAGGTATCTCATTTCTGAAGATAAATCTTGAATATAAATAAATCTTGATTCTGTAAGAAGTAAAAATGAACGACATGATGTCCTGCAACAAAATTCAGCGATTTTTTTTTTCTTTTATTTTTTGTCATCATAATTCAGTTATATATATTTTTATCATTGTTAACCCTTTGTGGGAAGGGGGTAGAGTTTAACTGTCATATTGCAAATCAAATACATTTAAGAATCAACCCAATACATAAATTAAATTTTTGTGTTTTAGTGATGTCTTTGCTATAACTTGTTATGCAATATACAGTTAACTATCAGTTATAATGATAGTTATCTTTCTACAATATGAATTTAACACCTTTGTTGCAAAATGACACGACTGTCTATTCCCCTAAGTGCCAAACCCAGGAAGCATCGCATCGCTGTTGACACGGTCGACCTTCATCAGACTACAAATCTAGAAAGCGCTACCACTTCCTTAACACGTCAATATTAAATTTTAATTAATCTTCATAAACATATAAAATTAAAGAATAAATCAATATAAAACTATGAAATCCTAGCAAAGAAATTTAAAAAAGAAGACAAATGGGGTGAAAAATGCCCGTCCGGTTCATGTATCTGAAACCTGGGAGTAAATAGTTATATTAGGTTCCTCATGAAACTTTTTTTTCAGATAAAGAAATTCAGATATTCAGATGTTTTAATTTGATAAAACTTAAATTCCTTTTCATTTTCACTACAGATCCCTATAATGAAATTGACCGACAAAAAGTTTTAATTTGTTTTACAATTTAACAAACAAAAAATAAATAAAATAAAACAGAATTGAAAAATGCACCTTAAGATGTCACATTCAAAGTTAAGTTCATTCTTATAAGTTAGGCACACTTTTTATCATTATTACTTCACTTTAAATCGTATAGTAATAATTTCAAAAAGCGTATATTATAATTTATATATTTACTATTTAATTTCATACAAAATATTAATTTGATTACCACTTTTTTTCTTATGCTTGAAAAGCAACCAAAAAAAAGAAAAAAGAAAAAAAAGTGCATGCAGTTTTTTATCAAGTAGGATTTATACTGATTTTGTATGGGGAAAATAACGGTAATTAAAAAAACATAATAATTCATACCAGGTAATTTATTTTTTGCCATTATATCATAGTCATTATATCTCCATTTACAAATCACTTCACAGCAGATGTCATCATTGAATTTCAAGCCGAAATAACAGTATATTGTGACACCTGTACTAGAGAAACCATACATTAGCGTATCGATAAACCCCGAGAACATAAGATTTTTACACTTTACTAATGGCGGACACAATCGAAAGTCGATAATGGCCGCGCCCATGTTTTTAAGAATAAAAAGGTCTATATCAGGACTCTGCAGACTGCCAATTTTCAAGAAAAAAAACAACTGGGATTTATGACCCATTCGCCATGAACAAAATAAAACTTAAATTTTACTAAATAATTTTAATCCAAATTTGCCTTTAAAGAAATAAATGTATAAATTAGAATTATTTACCCGGGTTCGTTCGCCCTACATTTGGCAAACACGTAAAAGAGCAAACGCACCCGATATCGTAAACCGGCAACTGTCTGCAGCAAGTGAAAGGGCTTTGGCATCGATTGTCGCGAGTACATAGGGACATATTAATATTTACTTCTAGAGCACTTAAAACATGGGTACCGCATGTTAATACATTTTATTCATGGATATTATTGTATATATATCCCGTGACAGCCGTTAACATATCTATACTTTCCGTACCACTGTATATCACTCATTTACTTCAGCTTTACTAAGATACTCATGTTTCTTTATGCACAAATTTATTGGTTAGCAGAATTAGGGGACGTTTCCTGTTTACAGTTTAACTATCTGAGAGTGGAGACTCTCACTCCGACCTGGAAGGATTTTGTCAGACAATTTTAAGATTGAAGTCCAACAAAACTCTGTGTCCGACCTGAGAGTATGATCGTTGATACACTTGGAGGGATCTGTATATCAAACAAAAATTCGTTAGAAACTGAATATCAACTAAATTATGATTTCTTTTATACTTTGAAAGATGATACAGCTTATTTTGTGCAGATTGTTGTTTAATATAATGTGTGAAATCTTATACACAAAAAACATTTGATGTCATTGAAATGCTTGCTTGTGTTGGATAGTATTTTGTACTACATCATGGCATACGAATATTTCTTTGAATCAATTATAAAGAAAATAATAATTCAATTAAGACATGTTTAAAGTATTGTACATCAAAGATTAATTGTTATTTTTAATGCAAACACTCATAATTTATAGCTTCATATCTTTATTGATGTACGACCGTTGTTAGCTTGGGTCTTTAATTGGGTGTTTAATTGGAATTAAACTTTATAATGATTTCCTAAATAACCTCTTAAGTTATTAATTAAATTTTATACATTGCAAAATTAAGGATTCTATCTATCGAAATGAATATTATTTCTTTATTATTAATTTATGCCGATATATCCTTAATTCAAACAGCTAATAACAAAAATGTGATGTACTTAATTTCCGTTACAACTTTCATTTGATCTGTAAAAAAAAGGGGAATCATAATAATTTTTTTATTAACACAATGCTAAGATATCGTATATCTTTTTATATTTTATATTTTAATAAAATATTTTTTTTTTAACCAACAAATATTCCTAGGATATTATTAAATAAGGATTTATTGATTTTTGTACCAGTGCCCGGGTTACAACTTTTATTAGTTTTCATCATGAAAAGTGCCAAAAAACGTTATTAAAAACTATTTATTCTACAAAAAAATTTCTATTTTACAATATGTTATATATTTCTACAAAATATATCCAAGTTTCAGGAAAAAAGCTTCATAAATAACTATTTAATCACGAATTATTGATTTTGGGCCCAGTGTTTTTGGCCCGGACCCGGGCCCTGCATGGTTACAACTTTTATTAGCAACCGCTACGAGTACGACGAACTGAAACAGTTCTTTCCACGTTTCAACTTTTATTCACCTTTGTCAAGTAGCAAAACTCCCACATACCCGTGCATTATATTTTATTTTTGACTAACAAAAGTATTGACCTCTGACGGGTCACAAATCAGGTTAACATTCATACAAAATATTTGTTAACATATTAATCACATGATCAATATATTAATAACAACCAATCGCAATATACAGGAAGTACGGAAAGTTTCTTAGGTATGATCATTGTGACAAGCATAGAAACATTCCGAAAAGAAAGACGCCATATTATCACCATCTCTCTACTACACGTTAAACTCCCCTCTCTATGACCTCCCCTGGAAGTAATTGTCAATGTTACATGCAGCCAAGGCATGTTTTCTAACCACATAAAAATTCTAAGGTCTTATTCACGGGACAAATAATGTATATTGCTGCAGAAAAACTCATAATCTGTATATCAATGCTCAATGTAATACATGGCACTTTTCTTATGCTGTATGTACCATTGACTCTGTATCATAATGAAAGATTCGGGTCAATGTTACTTGCTACATTTTGTAAGAGAGTGAGCAATTGGTTTTCAAAATTTGCATATCTATACTTCATTTTTTTTTCATGTTGATTCAAATAGTGACAAATAGTGATGTCTGTATCAATTTAGAACAGTATAGGTAATTAATGTATGTATAGTTATTGCATGAAACCAAAAAAAATTGACCATAAATTTATTGTCAATGTTACATACACTATTAAGGTACAAATATGCAAGCCAAAATTATGCACTTTTACTCATGTATTCCTTTCTTTATAAAGTGCACCAAAGATTTAACTTCAGCACTGAAGGTGGGAAGTAATGTTTCCAAGATAAAGATAAAAGGTGCTTGTACATAACAAGGACATACGTAAAAGTAAAAAGAACACAATCAAATTTGTGTCAATGTTACATGCATTCTTTTAGAATATTCATATAATGAGGTAATGAAAAACGGAAGATGTGATATTTTACTTCCAAAAAAGCAAGTTTCAAATTCCTTAGGTGGCTAATCAATCAAAACAAAATAAGTAAAGAAATAATGGTTCTTGTGTTGTAAGTAACAAGTTATCAGTTGACTCCAAATTTATATGTCAATGTTACGTTCATGTACTTTGCATTGAATTGAAAATTTCTTTCTTTCTTGGTTTCATACACCAACAGATTTGAACTATACATTTACTTCGAGAGTTTTACATGGGTGTGTCATCCTCATAATACAAATCAAGGATTGCCACAGCACGTAATCTTGACACAGCCGAGTTTTGTTCCTCGGGTTGTCAAAGTTACGTGCAAGCAGTAAATATTACCGAAAAAGACTTTTAAAAGAGGTTCAGGACAAACGATGGGTGTTATCATGTAAAATATAGTCGTCAACATACTAGAATGAGCATCTAAGACTTGCTTGCAAATTTTATAAAGGAGAAATGCATGTAACAACTTAGGATTGGGAAAATTACCACCACATTCGTTTTCCTCTTCACTGGAGCTGTCCACGATGTCTGCCATGTTGAGAATGCACCTTGTGGTGACGTAAATAGGCATGGTTGTTGTTTGTCGTAAAAATCTCGACTATAACTGATCTATTTTAAAAGTTACAATCTGAGAAATAAAGAGTATGTTTTTCAGCGAATTTGACAACAAACACATACACATGGGAATAATTAAATAAATTGCGGAAGTCATTTTTTTTTCAACCGAAATACGACGATGTATTTATTTCTGGTATAACCATCTTTCAAATTGCGTAACAAATACATCGATCGGACCAAACAGTAAAGATTCATTGAAGCAAGTAATACGTAACGATCATTGTCACGAAAATGTTACGTGCCTTCATCGTGTTTCAAACGACATTCTTGCAAAGTTCAAACGAGACATCAATGTCAGAAAATTTCCCTTCACACAACAACCATTTCTGAACCTGTTAACGTTTACGGAGCCTGCCTCCACTTACAAAATCATTTAAACTGAGCACACAAAATGTACAGGGTGAAAAATGTCACGTTTTCCGTGAATAAATTCGTCACTTCAGCCTCAAACAATGGGTAAATGCAGAACGTATATAATATACAGGACACAAAATACTTGTAGAAATTAATATTTATGATGCAGTTATTTGTTAAAAACCACTTTCTATGGAGTAGAAAGCATTTGAGGGTTTATTTTCATCAATTTTCAGCATTGACATCAAAAACTCCATTAGTGAATTCATGCCCATATATTTTCACTAGTATCCAAGCACATCCTAAAATCGAACTCACTGCAATATAATCGATAATGTCTGCCTCAACTTTCATTACTGCCGTTATTATATATTTCTCTCGCTCGTATCATAATCTATCTATAGATAATAAAAAATGTTGATTAGTAATAATATATCTCATCTCAAGAATCAGTTCACTTTACTAATTTACATACAGTAATCCACCTCTTATAAGGCCATCCTACTAATAAGGCCAGATTTCAGATACACTGAGATAAAAAATACAACTAATTTGTCCCCTTCAGGCCTATTTTTCATTGCAGAAAAAAATTGCCTTACAAGACAGATATTACTATTAAAATGTACTAGTAAACTTACCCTTTAGGTCTTTTCCGTATGTGGTCCTTTACCATGTAACAATAGTCCACCTCACCAAACTGTGTAAAGAATTTGGTTAATCTCTTCTGTGTTACCTTAAGAAATAATAATTTATCCTGTAGCTGTGCTAAGTAAGAAACCAAATACATTTATCACTCTGAGTAAATTTTATACAGTCAATGATAATAGTATGACCTCACAAAACTTAGAATTTCACCTTTGACATCAAGTCATGAGATGTTTTGAAGGTTCTTCATAAGGCTTGCTTTCTATTGAAATTTCACTGTGTTTCTTCATTTTTTATGAATATTATGCAGAAAGATAAAGAAAATATACATTGTTTCAGAATATAAAATTGCCTTTCTGTTCTTAAGCAATGTATTAAGCCTTATACAAAATGTTATATTCTGAGACAAAGTACGACACATATACATTGTATATTCTATATTTATCATCAATTGGTTGTCCAGGTGTAGAAGAAGTCTAAAGAATTAATCACAATTACCAGTATCTCTCATCATATCTCATAGCAGTTGATTGAATGTCTCAACAGTGCACTGTACATTACTCTAACTGCAATAATGCTTTATTTAAACAACAAACCCTTTGCACATTTCAGAGTTGATCCTAAAATTATATGTTCTTTATACATGTGTATATCTTTGTATACGAGTTATTACCTTTAGGACTAGCAAAATGGTACCAGGTCTAGCAATAGCAATAGAAAGGACAACTAATTTAAGTATATTTTTTTCATAATTTTTAGATATTTGAACCTTGTAAAAAAAATCAGATAATTTTATAACAAATAGAAAATTCACAAGTTGTTACATTAGAATTTTGAAACAGAATTTATGGGAAAAAAAATATATGAACTGTGCATGAAAGGGGACTTATTTTCCCATCTTAAAGGGAAATAACTCCTGTAAAACATAAATCTATAATCATCAAGTCGAAAGATGCAAATGGTCTACCAATATACTTAATATATACCAATACTTAACAAACATTAAAAAAATTTCACTATATACAACATGTACAAGACAATTACCCTATAGCTAATATTGCCTACAAATATCTTTCTGCTCAAATTAAATCTGTCTTCATTGGACACAAGACCTTCATTTCCTGTTTTGCTATACTCATTTGTATTCATAGTTATCTGTAAAAAACATATATAAAGCTGTAATACAACCAATAGAAATGCAGATACAAAAAAAAAATATATCAAATTTAATGCCCACGACATATTTCTGGAATAACCTTCATCAGGTACGCTCAAAATCAAAAGATTGAAAAGCCATATAATTAAAAGTTTTTGGAGCAATAAAACCAAAGAACCTAAACAGGATAGCCATAATCTGCTTCACCTATGTCTGAGGGAGGAGAACTAAGGTCACCTATGTCTGAGGGAGGAGAACTAAGGTCACCTATGTCTGAGGGAGGAGAACTAAGGTCACCTATGTCTGAGGGAGGAGAACTAAGGACACCTATGTCTGAGGGAGGAGAACTAAGGACACCTATGTCTGAGGGAGGAGAACTAAGGTCACCTATGTCTGAGGGAGGAGAACTAAGGTCACCTATGTCTGAGGGAGGAGAACTAAGGTCACCTATGTCTGAGGGAGGAGAACTAAGGACACCTATGTCTGAGGGAGGAGAACTAAGGACACCTATGTCTGAGGGAGGAGAACTAAGGTCACCTATGTCTGAGGGAGGAGAACTAAGGTCACCTATGTCTGAGGGAGGAGAACTAAGGTCACCTATGTCTGAGGGAGGAGAACTAAGGTCACCTATGTCTGAGGGAGGAGAACTAAGGTCACCTATGTCTGAGGGAGGAGAACTAAGGTCACCTATGTCTGAGGGAGGAGAACTAAGGTCACCTATGTCTGAGGGAGGAGAACTAAGGTCACCTATGTCTGAGGGAGGAGAACTAAGGTCACCTATGTCTGAGGGAGGAGAACTAAGGACACCTATGTCTGAGGGAGGAGAACTAAGGACACCTATGTCTGAGGGAGGAGAACTAAGGTCACCTATGTCTGAGGGAGGAGAACTAAGGTCACCTATGTCTGAGGGAGGAGAACTAAGGTCACCTATGTCTGAGGGAGGAGAACTAAGGACACCTATGTCTGAGGGAGGAGAACTAAGGACACCTATGTCTGAGGGAGGAGAACTAAGGTCACCTATGTCTGAGGGAGGAGAACTAAGGTCACCTATGTCTGAGGGAGGAGAACTAAGGTCACCTATGTCTGAGGGAGGAGAACTAAGGTCACCTATGTCTGAGGGAGGAGAACTAAGGTCACCTATGTCTGAGGGAGGAGAACTAAGGTCACCTATGTCTGAGGGAGGAGAACTAAGGTCACCTATGTCTGAGGGAGGAGAACCTTAGTTTTATTAACATTTACATTATTTAGGAACTGTAAATTTCAGTAATAAATATATCTAATAAACCATGCCAGTGCCGAAGCACTGACTACTGGGTGATGATACCTCTGGGACTAATAGTCCACCAGTAGAGGTATCTACCCAGTGATAGAAGCACTGACTACTGGGTGGATGATATCTCTGGGACTAATAGTCCACCAGTAGAGGTATCTACCCAGTGATAGAAGCACTGACTACTGGGTGGATGATACCTCTGGGACTAATAGTCCACCAGTAGAGGTATCTACCCAGTGATAGAACCACTGACTACTGGGTGGATGATATCTCTGGGACTAATAGTCCACCAGTAGAGGTATCTACCCAGTGATAGAAGCACTGACTACTAGGTGGATGATATCTCTGGGACTAATAGTCCACCAGTAGAGGTATCTACCCAGTGATAGAAGCACTGACTACTGGGTGGATGATACCTCTGGGACTAATAGTCCACCAGTAGAGGTATCTACCCAGTGATAGAAGCACTGACTACTGGGTGGATGATATCTCTGGGACTAATAGTCCACCAGTAGAGGTATCTACCCAGTGATAGAAGCACTGACTACTGGGTGGATGATACCTCTGGGACTAATAGTCCACCAGTAGAGGTATCTACCCAGTGATAGAAGCACTGACTACTGGGTGGATGATACCTCTGGGACTAATAGTCCACCAGTAGAGGTATCAACCCAGTGATAGAAGCACTGACTACTGGGTGGATGATACCTCTGGGACTAATAGTCCACCAGTAGAGGTATCAACCCAGTGATAGAAGCACTGACTACTAGGTGGATGATATCTCTGGGACTAATAGTCCACCAGTAGAGGTATCTACCCAGTGATAGAAGCACTGACTACTGGGTGGATGATATCTCTGGGACTAATAGTCCACCAGTAGAGGTATCTACCCAGTGATAGAAGCACTGACTACTGGGTGGATGATACCTCTGGGACTAATAGTCCACCAGTAGAGGTATCTACCCAGTGATAGAAGCACTGACTACTAGGTGGATGATATCTCTGGGACTAATAGTCCACCAGTAGAGGTATCTACCCAGTGATAGAAGCACTGACTACTGGGTGGATGATACCTCTGGGACTAATAGTCCACCAGTAGAGGTATCTACCCAGTGATAGAAGCACTGACTACTGGGTGGATGATACCTCTGGGACTAATAGTCCACCAGTAGAGGTATCAACCCAGTGATAGAAGCACTGACTACTAGGTGGATGATATCTCTGGGACTAATAGTCCACCAGTAGAGGTATCTACCCAGTGATAGAAGCACTGACTACTGGGTGGATGATATCTCTGGGACTAATAGTCCACCAGTAGAGGTATCTACCCAGTGATAGAAGCACTGACTACTGGGTGGATGATACCTCTGGGACTAATAGTCCACCAGTAGAGGTATCTACCCAGTGATAGAAGCACTGACTACTGGGTGGATGATACCTCTGGGACTAATAGTCCACCAGTAGAGGTATCTACCCAGTGATAGAAGCACTGACTACTAGGTGGATGATATCTCTGGGACTAATAGTCCACCAGTAGAGGTATCTACCCAGTGATAGAAGCACTGACTACTGGGTGGATGATACCTCTGGGACTAATAGTCCACCAGTAGAGGTATCTACCCAGTGATAGAAGCACTGACTACTGGGTGGATGATACCTCTGGGACTAATAGTCCACCAGTAGAGGTATCTACCCAGTGATAGAAGCACTGACTACTGGGTGGATGATACCTCTGGGACTAATAGTCCACCAGTAGAGGTATCTACCCAGTGATAGAAGCACTGACTACTAGGTGGATGATATCTCTGGGACTAATAGTCCACCAGTAGAGGTATCTACCCAGTGATAGAAGCACTGACTACTAGGTGGATGATATCTCTGGGACTAATAGTCCACCAGTAGAGGTATCTACCCAGTGATAGAAGCACTGACTACTAGGTGGATGATATCTCTGGGACTAATAGTCCACCAGTAGAGGTATCTACCCAGTGATAGAAGCACTGACTACTGGGTGGATGATACCTCTGGGACTAATAGTCCACCAGTAGAGGTATCTACCCAGTGATAGAAGCACTGACTACTGGGTGGATGATATCTCTGGGACTAATAGTCCACCAGTAGAGGTATCTACCCAGTGATAGAAGCACTGACTACTAGGTGGATGATATCTCTGGGACTAATAGTCCACCAGTAGAGGTATCTACCCAGTGATAGAAGCACTGACTACTGGGTGGATGATACCTCTGGGACTAATAGTCCACCAGTAGAGGTATCTACCCAGTGATAGAAGCACTGACTACTGGGTGGATGATACCTCTGGGACTAATAGTCCACCAGTAGAGGTATCTACCCAGTGATAGAAGCACTGACTACTGGGTGGATGATATCTCTGGGACTAATAGTCCACCAGTAGAGGTATCTACCCAGTGATAGAAGCACTGACTACTGGGTGGATGATACCTCTGGGACTAATAGTCCACCAGTAGAGGTATCTACCCAGTGATAGAAGCACTGACCACTGGGTGGATGATACCTCTGGGACTAATAGTCCACCAGTAGAGGTATCAACCCAGTGATAGAAGCACTGACTACTAGGTGGATGATATCTCTGGGACTAATAGTCCACCAGTAGAGGTATCTACCCAGTGATAGAAGCACTGACTACTGGGTGGATGATATCTCTGGGACTAATAGTCCACCAGTAGAGGTATCTACCCAGTGATAGAAGCACTGACTACTGGGTGGATGATACCTCTGGGACTAATAGTCCACCAGTAGAGGTATCTACCCAGTGATAGAAGCACTGACTACTAGGTGGATGATATCTCTGGGACTAATAGTCCACCAGTAGAGGTATCTACCCAGTGATAGAAGCACTGACTACTGGGTGGATGATACCTCTGGGACTAATAGTCCACCAGTAGAGGTATCTACCCAGTGATAGAAGCACTGACTACTGGGTGGATGATACCTCTGGGACTAATAGTCCACCAGTAGAGGTATCAACCCAGTGATAGAAGCACTGACTACTAGGTGGATGATATCTCTGGGACTAATAGTCCACCAGTAGAGGTATCTACCCAGTGATAGAAGCACTGACTACTGGGTGGATGATATCTCTGGGACTAATAGTCCACCAGTAGAGGTATCTACCCAGTGATAGAAGCACTGACTACTGGGTGGATGATACCTCTGGGACTAATAGTCCACCAGTAGAGGTATCTACCCAGTGATAGAAGCACTGACTACTGGGTGGATGATACCTCTGGGACTAATAGTCCACCAGTAGAGGTATCTACCCAGTGATAGAAGCACTGACTACTAGGTGGATGATATCTCTGGGACTAATAGTCCACCAGTAGAGGTATCTACCCAGTGATAGAAGCACTGACTACTGGGTGGATGATACCTCTGGGACTAATAGTCCACCAGTAGAGGTATCTACCCAGTGATAGAAGCACTGACTACTGGGTGGATGATACCTCTGGGACTAATAGTCCACCAGTAGAGGTATCTACCCAGTGATAGAAGCACTGACTACTGGGTGGATGATACCTCTGGGACTAATAGTCCACCAGTAGAGGTATCTACCCAGTGATAGAAGCACTGACTACTAGGTGGATGATACCTCTGGGACTAATAGTCCACCAGTAGAGGTATCTACCCAGTGATAGAAGCACTGACTACTAGGTGGATGATATCTCTGGGACTAATAGTCCACCAGTAGAGGTATCTACCCAGTGATAGAAGCACTGACTACTAGGTGGATGATATCTCTGGGACTAATAGTCCACCAGTAGAGGTATCTACCCAGTGATAGAAGCACTGACTACTGGGTGATGATATCTCTGGGACTAATAGTCCACCAGTAGAGGTATCTACCCAGTGATAGAAGCACTGACTACTGGGTGGATGATACCTCTGGGACTAATAGTCCACCAGTAGAGGTATCTACCCAGTGATAGAAGCACTGACTACTAGGTGGATGATACCTCTGGGACTAATAGTCCACCAGTAGAGGTATCTACCCAGTGATAGAAGCACTGACTACTGGGTGGATGATATCTCTGGGACTAATAGTCCACCAGTAGAGGTATCAACCCAGTGATAGAAGCACTGACTACTGGGTGGATGATATCTCTGGGACTAATAGTCCACCAGTAGAGGTATTGAGCCAGTAATATTAGTGTACTATCATAGTTCAATGGATACTTTTAACTTGTCTGGGTAAGTTCTGGTCTTAGTCATAAAACATTCAAGCATACTCCAAAATCATTGGATGATTTATGAGTACAAGTAAGAAATTTGTACTCAAAAGTCTTATGACCTTAAGACCTAGACTCAACACTTTGGAACTCATCATTTTTTTTCTAAATCAAAGCACTCAAAGAGTGTTCAGGTAATGAATCTCTCTGTAGACCAGTCAGAATTATTGCATTTCAGTTCTTGGGATATTTCAAGTTCCATAGAATTTTATATTTATTTTTGTTTAGAAAACATGCAACAGTTTTTTTTAAAGAAGAAATTACATAGTGTCAATAGTCAGTAATTCAACATATCATCATACAAGTAAATTAAATGCCTTACTGTTGTCATGGTAACTTATTAGTGTAATTGATGTGTAATATTGGGAACTGCAGCAGTGGCGTAATGGTTAGCTTTCTTGCCTCGAGTGTGGGAGATCGTTGGTTCGAGCCCCGTTCAGGTCAAACCAAAAACTATGAAATTAGTATGTGTTGCTTCCACGCAAAGCACGCAGCATTATCGAGAAAGAGCAAAGACTGTTTGAAATCAGGATAATGTGTCCAAGTGGAGAGACATGTCTACCTGCTGACTGTTGTTTCAGTGAGCCAGCACTATGAAAATCCAACCAAGCATGTTCATCAAGTACAAAGCGGACATCATAATCAGCTCATCGAATGTAATTTGATCTCGCCATGTTAAAGCTGAAAATTTGCTAATTTAGCGTTAAATAACAATCACTCACTCACTCAAATTGGGAAAAGAGCAAAGAGTTTTCACAAATGTTATGAAGCTTCACTGTTTTTTAAAATCAACGGGTAAAAAAAAGTCATTATGGAGCTACATGCAATGGTCCAGTCCCTAACCTACTTTCGTAAGGCCAGAGATATGTACAGTGCCATTGCTAATCTCATTGATATTGTGCTCTAATAGCAATTTTTTCTTTTCTTGGAGACTGAATAAAAGCTAAAATAGCTCCGAGAACCAAATTTCAACAAGATTAGACTAATATTGTTGAGATTACAGTAGACTTCCGAAAGAAATTTTCTGCTCTGTGTCTCCAGTCTGGATATTAAAATTGGACCACTGCATGAAGTCGTAAACAGATGAATGTTATTATACAATTAATTACTCTTTGTAAGGTCAATAGCAGGAAATATGGACCCGAGGACTGTGACTTGAGGTGACCTGACCTGACTGAGGCCAGGTCACCGAAAGTCACAGGTCAAGGGTCCTCATTTCCTGCTATTGATCTTACAAAGAGTGATTAATTGCTTTATTATAATTCTTTTCTCTTAATGCTGTAAGTTTATTGGAAAACCACCAAATACCAATTTGAAAGTCTATTTTGATAGGACTTGGACTGAACCCACAATCCTTGACATTCACATACATGCCAATGCTCCGAATTTCTCCCGGAGCCTCAGCAATTTTGACCCTTTACCGGGCTACCGGGACAGCTGTTAGATTCTCCGGAATTTCCGAATTTCTCAGGCAAATATTTAAGTTTAATATTTATTTTCTTTTGTAGAAAAATCGTAAGTCATGTTGTTGTAAATTCCATTGAATAAATAACTCAGACTTTTTGTAACTTAAAAACCTCAAAATCATTTTCAGAAGGTGGCCTTGCCCCCCTGGACCTCTCAAAAGGATCTTGCTCTTGACTCACTCAGGACCATAATCTGTCCTCAGACCCCTTGCCAAGTTTTCTCAGGAATTCAATTAAAAAAATGTTGGCAAGTATGCATTCAAGGCAAGCAAGCTCTGAATGCTTGTGCTTATTTGTATGTTTTTTTAATAAATTAAATGTTTTTGTTGTTTTTGTATGTACATTGTATATGTGTTTGTTTGTATGTTTTAGAGCTGTTGCGATCTTCAAGCAATGCTTGCAATTCTTCATCAGACAGTGATGCAAACCTGTTGGCTACCATTGTTGCAAAACAAAACTGAGGAGTACAAATAACGTCAATACAAAAATACAATGCCGTTATCTCCATTCTAATGCAATACTGAACATACAAATGTATTCTTGCATATCCCTAAGTCTAAAAATCACACAAATTAAAGTTCTGCAAAATATTGTTGACAACTTTGGCACATAAACAACATGACGTCATATGACGACTTCCAGTTTAAAATGTGAATATCAGGCATTCTTTGGCGTGGTGTACGCTTTAATTTTGATAAAATTTCACTAAAATAAGTTTTGCAAGGTAAACATTTTAATTATTTTTGTGTATTGTTGTAAATGTGACATGTATGATTTCACGTTTTCAAGATGGCAGATCCTTCCAGTTGAACCCCTTAGTTACGACAGGTAGATTGAGAATTGTACGTAGAATAGTAACCAATCAAATCCGACCATATTTATAGTCTGTTTTATAATTATCACGATCTGAACATGACAAATCATGCTTTTTGAAATTCAAACGATGAAAGTGGCCATTTTCTTTTTTTCACGCAGTCAATACTGTCATATTTATCACATGATCAATAATGACTCCATTACAGGTTATATTGTCAAATATAATCACAGGTCACGTGATCCAAAAGAGCCAATAGGAAATGTGTATTTAGCAATAAATATCAATGAGGTATAATAAATTTATATTTTGTCCTTTTTGTCTTTTTTCTTTTGGCCATTGCCTGTCGATCTGTCTTTCTTCTATTTTTCATTTCATAACAAACATGTGAGAAGAATTTGAAGATACCAAAGGAGCAATCAGAATCCGTATTACGGTATATATCGAAGAAGAACAGACAACACTATCGACTATGGCAAAAAGAAAAAGTACAAAAGGACAAACAACGATCTACTTTTCAGTTATTTTCCAAAAATCTACCGGAAATAACTCAAGAGTAAAAATAAAATTAGTCGTTTCCATGAAATATTATTTTATTCAGAAAGAATAGGCTTTTCTGCAACATAAGAATGCTTTTCATTCCTTCGAGTTCAAGCAACAAGTGCATCTAAGATGCCTGTAATTATTTATTGAATTAAATTCCTTTCTGGTTGTCATGTTGTTTTATCAGCTCTCAATGTATTGATGAAAATACTGCAGTGTTGGTTATGGTGACAGCATTATGATACTTTTTTCCAGTGTCCAAATTCATACAATCTCATGTTATCTCACAACTTACATTTGTTGACCCTATCAAATATATTCTTATATTATCAAGCATTCAAGGATAATAAGATTAAGAGTTTATTATTTCTTTTTCTTCTACTGTATACCAAAACAAGGATTTATATGCTTGATAATATAAGAATATTTTTTTGTAAGTTGCTGTTAAATATGATTATATGAATATGGACAAGTTAAATAAAGGAAAAAGAGATGAAACAATAAAGAAATTCAATTGAAAATAATATGTATACAGAAAGCTTTAAAAAAATAGGGGGGACGAGGTAATTCCGTGCCACGAGCGACTGCGGTCTTCACAGCTAAAACGTTGGTTAGTTTCTACAGATCTGATTAACGAAGTGATTACCGCCATATTTTAAATTTGGCAATGATTTATCTTTACATTTATGTCAATTATATCTACGATTGTTGATCTATTTAAACTGTTTTGGATAATTTGTGTGATAGCTATTTATAGTAATCGCTAAAAGTAAAAACCTGATGTTGGTTATTTGGATTTTTGACACCTTAATTAATGTACAATTGATATTCTTATTTCATTCGAATTGTAAACACATTTATATTGTTTATATCATATCTAAATACAATAGAATATACCTATATTTGTTCAGAATAATGAACATAAAAGGAATTAATATAAAAATGAATAGATGTGTAGATGCAGTAGAAAATCCAGAACTAGTAACAAACTGCGAATTAGAATGGGTAAAGATACAACTCAAAGACAGGAAAGAACTGCTGATAGGCTCATCTTACATGCCACATCAAAACATGGAAGACGTCTAAGAGTTAGAAAAATCATTAAACCTTGTCTCTAACAAGAAAAACATCATATTAACAGGCGATTTCAACTGCCCCGACATAAATTGGGACACCATGACAGTAAATCAAGATGCACAGGACAAAGAAATACAAAGAGCAGTGATGGAAGTAGTAACAGCAAACTTGATGGTACAAATCCATGAACAACCCACTAGAGGCAACAATCTACTGGATATAGTACTGACGACAAACTCATCACTCATAAAGTCATCAAACAACGCCACAGGGATATCTGACCATAATATGGTAGTCACAGACTGTGACACAAAACCTTACTACCAGAATAAACAGCCACGCAAATATTACATTTACTCGAAAGTAAACTGGGACAAACTCCATGAAGACTTGACCAAACTATTGTCCACAATAATAAATATGTACCGCACAGGATCATCAGTACAAAATCTATGGCACATATTCAAGACAGAACTCTTTGGAGTACTTGGACAAACACATTCCATCCAAATCACATCTACCATGGATCAACTATAAAATTAGGAAGATGTTCAAAAAGAAAACCAGATTATACCACCAAGCTAAGAAAACCAACAAATGGACAAACTACAGACACTTCCAAAAAGAATGTAAAAGCCAAGTAAGAAAAGCAAAATGGAATTACATAAATGACACTATAATGGAAGGACTGCAAAATAACAACTCGAAGCCATTTTGGAAGTACGTCAAATCTCGAAAACAAGATAACATTGGAGTATCACCACTGAAAAGTAACGGACAACTGGTAAATGACAGTAAGGGGAAGGCAGACATTACTGATAAACCAATTCAAATCAGTATTCACCAGAATAAGTAGATCAATACCAGACCTGGAAATTCAATCAGAGGGTATAGAAAAATTACTTAAGAATATAATCCCCCCCCAAAGCTTCAGGACCAGATAACATCCCAAACAGAATATTAAAAGAATGTGCCAAACAACTAGCTCCTGGACTAACAAGTATACCAGAAATACACAGGAACACTGCCACATGATTGGCTAAATGCCAATGTGTCATGTATATTTAAAAAGGGATACAAACATGCACCAGATAACTACAGACCGGTGTCACTAACATCAGTGCCATGCAAATTACTAGAGCATGTAATCTGTAAACATATGCTGAAACGCCTAAAAAGGCATAAAGTGCTAACATCATTAAACCATGGATTTAGGTCACTCACTCACTCATGTGAGACACAGATATTAGTCACACTGCATGACTTCATGAAATCATATATATGATGCCAGACTCCAAACTGATGTAGCGATTCTTGACTTCTCAAGGGCATTCGACACTGTTCCCCATAACAAATTACTCCAAAAAATGACTAGAAATGTTTCTAACTCAGAGGAAGATGAAGGTAGTCATTGATAACGATGAGTCAGAAGAGGCTACAGTTGACTCCGGAGTACCACAAGGAACTGTACTCGGCCCTCTCCTCTTCCTTTACCACATTAATGACTTACCAGATTCAGTAAGATCATCAGTCAGACTTTTTGCCGATGACTGCCTGCTTTATAGAAACATCAGGACACAACAACACCACACAATCCTTCAAGAAGATCGGCAAAAACTAGAAGTATGGGCCAAGGATTGGGGAATGCGCTTCAACACGAAGAAATGTTACATACTTAGTATAAAAAACAAGAGCCAAAGCAGGGGATGTCATGGGAAAGGGGATGGAATCAGCAAATAATGATGCTAGAAAATGGCCGATTTTACCATTCGATGTATCTCGAGATTTTATAATAAGTAAGGAAATTCTCGTATATCGAGAAACTTTTCATCGGATAATTTTTTGACGTATTTGAAGTGTCTATGCAAATTTAGAATCGACCGAAATAAATCTGAAAATACCGAAGTACAATTGTAATATACGGAAGATATCGAAGGAAATTCGGCAATATATTTATAATAAAGTGGGCGTTGATTATATAAATAAATCTAAAGTTCTTCAAGGTAGGTATATTTAATTTAAATTATTGCAACTATAATATTCATATAAATATTAACATAAAAAAAATTATGGTTTAATATTGATAACAATTTCAAAATATAACAATTAAATGCAAAAAGTTGAATTAACAATAATTATTGGGGAAAATGCTTTTAAAGGAATATAAATAAAGGGAGATAATCATAGTACTGTATAGTATTATAAAATTACTTCTGAAAAACTTTTTGTAAACAAAATTTGAACCAATAGTGATTACCACAGTTTGTCTATAAGTTTATATTTAAAAAAAAAATGAAATAAATATATTTTACAATACTGTCTGTACTCCTGTAGGGGTGTGAATAGATCCTCTGTTTTTAATAACAATTTATATTCATAAAATCAAATAATCAAAATGCATATGTATGTTAAATAAAATTTGGATTAAGTGTTAACTATGTTAGATACAATGTATCTACGTACCATTAGTTTACAAAATACACTTATATATATAATAAATTATTGTTTGTAAACAAACATCTGCTTTGCATATCATAAATCCTCGGATTTACCATATTCTAAGAAAACACGTGTTTCTTTTAATTAATTTATTTCATAAAAATATATAACCTATATTTTCTGTTTTTATATATAATTATTAAGGTAAAAATACCTTACAAAAGAACAAAAAGCCATTCAGAAAAATTTGTCAAACTAAAAATCTTCTTGATTCTGATCCTGATCTTACCAGCAGCTCGCTGGTAACATTTGGCCCAAATTTTGATTGTATTTTACTTCACATCCAAAATTTTACATGAAGACGTATATTGAATATAAAATAATACAAACCTCCTTGGGAAATATATATTTTAAACAATTACATCCATATTTTGTCACAATATATCCATAAATAAATGTCTGGCAAACTCATTTACCTAACACGATACACACATTAGCACCCTCCTATATTTTGTAATGGTCGAGTATATAGCCATGGGAGATAATCGTTTCCATAGCCTGGCCAAAGATACTAACATCCTACAACAAATGCAAAATAACCCATACCTTGGACCAGGCTATGGAAACGATTATCTCCCTTGGCTATTACAAAATATAGGAGGGTGCTAATGTGTGTATCGTGTTAGGTAAATGAGTTTGCCAGACATTTATTTATGGATATATTGTGACAAAATATGGATGTAATTGTTTGAAATGTATATTTCCCAAGGAGGTTTGTATTATTTTACATTCAACATGCGTCTTCATGTAAAATTTTGGATATGAAGTAAAATACAATCAAAATTTGGGCTGCTGGTAAGATCAGTTTATCAGCACATACACAAAATTAAAAGTACTCTAAATATTACAATTGTACTTCGCATAGACACTTCAAATACGTCAAAAAATTATCCAATGAAAAGTTTCCCGATATACGAGAACTAGACGAGAATTTCCTTACTTATTATAAAATCCCGAGATACATCGAATGGTAAAATCGGCCATTTTCTAGCATCATTATTTGCTGATTCCATTCCCTTTCCATATAACATCCCTTGCTTGGACTACTAATATCTCAGCGTTCTCGCTAGCCCATTTTTACGGTACCGGGTCGTTTTGCCCCGAATCCCGTTCGCCCCCTGAGTCGTTTCGCCCCTATTCCCGTTCGCCCCGGGTCGTTTCGCCCTCATATATTAATAGTGCTTTAAAAAATGAAATATGGAAAATACCATTGCAAATATTCGTATTTTGGATGTTGTAAGGCTTGTTCATGGGTACTTTATTTTTGTCTTCCTCATAATTAATATGCTTTCTTGACGTGTTAAAAAAAGGTAGTGTTTTGTAGCGGATGGCAGGGACAAAAAGGTAGTGTTTTGTAGCGGATGGCAGGGACAAAAGGGTAGTGTTTTGTAGCGGATGGCAGGGACAAAAAGGTAGTGTTTTGTAGCGGATGGCAGGGACAAAAAGGTAGTGTTTTGTAGCGGATGGCAGGGACAAAAAGGTAGTGTTTTGTAGCGGATGGCAGGGACAAAAAGGTAGTGTTTTGTAGTGGATGGCAGGGACAAAAAGGTAGTGTTTTGTAGAAATATATTGTTTCACTCTTTGTTTGACATCTGATTAAATTGATACTATTTTAGCATTTGATGCGTAATTCATTAAAAAAGAGGTTATTTGCGCACTTGTACCAATCGTAACTACTCGGTCATTCTCGCTACCCTGCAAATAACCTCGTACGTGCATAGTAGAAATTCTTCTTAAATTGTTTGCCGGAAGCTAAGTTAAGTTAAGCCGCACAAAAATATAGTCCACGAAAATCCAATATGGAAGACATACTAAGTAAAATCTAATCATGCAAAACTAATTAAAACTTTAATTGGAATATAGAAAATTGTTTAAAATATAACTTTATCTAACTTTCATGTAACTGACATGTGAAAAGTAGTGCGATGTATACGCCTAATGCATACGAGGTTATTTGCAGGGTAGCGAGAATGGCCGAGTAGTTACGATTGCACTTGTACAGCATCTTAGTCATTTCATGCACTTTTGCGTTGGTACAAAAAAAAAATGTTCTTGTGTGGTTTTTTTTTTGTAAATTTTGCAAGAAAAGTTTCGCTCGAGATCTTTGACAAAAGTAGACCAAAATGAATGAATAATTTTATTTTTTTTTGTATACAACTAATAAATAAATAATTAAAGTAGACCAAAATGAATGAATTATTTTTTTTTTTTTTGCATACAACTAATAAATAAATAATTACTAAAAAATTGTCGAAAAAGACTTCATCTATTATAATATAATAACGATTAAGTGGGGCGAATCGACTATCTTTCTGGGGCGAACAGGTAATCGGGGCGAAAAGACCCGGATTAATTTTTACAGGGCGCAGCGCCCGCCCCTGTCCGAGTGACGCCCTGCCCTTTTTCTCTATTTTTAGCAGCGCCCTGCCCTTTGTGACTAACGTGGATGTCTTTTTCGTAAACACAAGTGCTCTTTTTATCTGTTTTCATTTCTTTTGTCGCTCATATATCGCCGTTTTGGATCACGGAATTGTTTCATGTTTACATTGTAGCTCCCCCTATCTAATTTGAATATGTCAAAGCTAAATTTAGAACATTAACTAATATAGCGTATATCGATCGATTTTCTGATTAGATTTCACGGTAATTATACAAATTGGAATTTGAAATTCATATATCATTCACAATGCCTTCCCGTGAAAGACGTTTGAAAGAAAGTGGATTGATTGATTGATTGATTGGTGTTTAACGTCCAGCGAGCAATTTTTCAGCTATATTCAGGACGAGAACATTTAAAAATTTAAACGCCACGGGACTCGAAAAAAGGAAAGGTGATGGGTAGGGACGGATAATTTTGCCAGTGCAACAGGTCTCTTATGGACCACTCATCATGAGCATACTGCTCATAATGAGCTGTTACACTGGGTTCTTTAACGTGTTGAAAGGGTGGCAATCTCTCAACACGGGACCTCGGTTTTATTTACGTCTCATCCGCAGGACGGGTTGGTTGTGAATTTTTACATCCCGCGCAACCGACGGACGCCCCTTCAAGCCGAAGAAGCTCTCGGTCCCATTTCTATACCGCGGGGTTCCCGCGGGGTTGACCCCCTTTTAGAGGACTAGTGTCTCTAGGGCGGAGAAACCTGGTGCCTATTCTACCCCTGGCACACACTCCATGAGGGGGGTTGCACAAATAAAAGAAACATTAAAAAGATAAAAACCATACATCTAGAACATATGTTATATAACTATATTTTTGTATGTAAATCAATTTCTTTTAAAAATTGCAAAATGGTGTCGCCTGCGACATTTGTAAATAAATAAGATAAACTGTTGGCATTGTAGAATGTCTGCCGAACATCGGCAACATCCACACAATCAATCAAGACATGTTTTAATGAAAAATTAGAATTACACGGAATACATTCCGGTCGTTCCTCGTTATTTAACAAATAGCCATGAGTAAGTCTACTATGACCTATACGACATCTGGTCAAGACTACCTGTTCCTTCCGATTTTGACCGTAAGAACAGGGAGTCTTGCCAACTAGGGAATGCATTTCGTGTAATTTGTTATGAATTTGCTGGTCCCAGCTATCTTGTCAACGCTTTAAAATATATTTCACCTTAAAAGGTTTTTATATCTGTATAAGGAATAGAACGAAAGTGGAAAAGGAAAACAAAAGTTTGACATCGTATTTTTCAACTTCGTAAGTTGATATAAAAAATTAGTTATTTCCCTTTGCTATGCTTGAAACAAACCAAAATTAACAAAATCTAAATATGCCATTTACAATATTGTATTACCAAACACAATAAAACCACTTAAGTTTAATCTGAAATAAAAACCTGTCTACTTAAACTGAAACAAAGACAATATTTAGCAACAACCAGTTCTATAAATTACCTGTAGTAATAACACATATGCGTAAATAGACGTCCATTACAATACATATATTTTCCAGTATTATGGTCGCCAAAGTCAATTGATCTGTAATATGCATAAGAAAGAGAAAATTAATTGATTCAGACTCCCCCTGACACTCCTGACATATTGCCTTTTTATTCACAGGTCGCACGCATAAAATTGCCCCTTTTCAGTTTTGCACCCTGCCCTTCTTAAATCCTAGCTAGAACACTGTATCTGATGATCTTAAATGGACAACACACATCACCAATGTTACCAAGAAAGCCAACTCCACACTCTGTTTTCTTAGAAGAAACCTTAAATACTGCCCCAAAGACTGTAAGAAAACAGCATACATCTCCTTAGTAAGATCAATCATGGAATATGGCCTTTGATAGTAACTTGCATATATCCAGAGCTCCAGATAATTTTCAAGTCCAAAGGGTAATTACCCCCTACTTTTGAATATGATGGGCATTTGCATATTTCCTTTGCATTGTTGTACTCTCTACTTCAGAAAAGATTGCTTACATGTACACTTTTAAAATTATGCTTGACACAAGTGTTATTCAATAAACGCAGGATGCAAGTGAAATGTATATCTCTGTTTAATTTGAGGCTCTTTCAAGGATTTTCTTTTTAAATATCATTTATTTTAACAAAAAAAAATTAAAGGCAAATGTTGCTGTATTACAAATAAAAATAAAAAATACACGAGTTTCCGTTTTGAAAATATATGAATACAGCATATTTTAAACTCTAAATGAAAATGTAAATACATATAAAATAATTGAAATTAATTAGAAATAAAATAGACTTAAATTAGATTTTCCCCCTGCTATTGCTCAAACTTTTGAGCACTTTACAAAACTGCCAAAACACACATAAACCAGACCAGAAAAAGCTGATGTAACTTCTTTGTTGAATTCCATTTGCAACTTTGATTTTGTCGTAACCATTGTTATTGTTCAAATGTGCCTGGCTTTTAAGAAAGGGCTCAGCAGATCACTAGATTTAGATTAAACTTATTTTATTGTTAACTATATAACATTTGGATCGGACACAAGTTATTCCAACTTACAAAGGTCCTCTACAAGAACACTACAAGAGAGATCACTTGACATAGGCAGAGCCTTAAAAAGCGTAAATTTAATTCAGAGCTCACTAGACTGCAGAGCAAATGTTGAACAATTCAACCACCAGTGTTTTGAGAGGAGTGCTAAAATATGTGAACAGCTAGACATAGAGGTTAAAAAACCTAGAATATGCGGGAGACAAATAATGAGAGATAATGTTGAAGCAGAGAGTCCGGAAGACTACTCTAGGAAGTCAATAACTGTACCTCTTCTCTACTGTACGCTAAATGAAATGAAAACAAGGTTTACCGACCTACACGCCAGAACCGCTTTGGGACAACAGTTGGTTCAATCAATTATTGCTCCATAACTGAGCCCCCCGTCAACAGAGTCTCTGGATCCGCCCCTGGTTATGTACACGACTCGTGTACAAGTACGCTCCGAATTTGGAAAGTTTGCTTACACAGCAATATGTATGCGTAATGTGCACACTCTGATCTGACAATACATGTGTTTTTACTCGTTTTCATAGCGTAAAAAACGCAAATACGCAGCTTATCTGGAGCTCTGTATATCGTTGAACAACATTATACAAATGTATACATGAGATGACAGATGTGTGAATATATGAGACAGGCACACAAAAGTGACCATAAAAAGGGGGGGGCAAAGGGGGGTACCAAAGCCAAAGGGGTACCCTGTCCTCAGGTACCTAGAGGAAAATATAGTTAGCGCTACCTCCGTTGAGAGCTTCAAATCTGCTCTCCGACACCATCAATAGGTGTTCTCTCTCCCGTTGAATTAAAGACAGTATTGAATTGGTATCTTCAACGTATTCATACAGATACAGATGTGCTGTTTACATCCTGCAGCATGCAGCAAGGGAGATAATGGAACGTCGCCATCTTATCAGTATCGATAGAGTACACGTTTTCTCACTTTTGAGACAGACCAGTTTCTATTTTTAGCGATGTGAGATTTTCTTATTTTGCCCTAGTGCAAAACAAAAAAATCACGTGCGTTTTACCGGCAAATGCATGCGGGTACTACCAATCGGCAAACCTCGGGTGAGTCCGCTTCTCTCCCTCAATACCTCGGCTGTAATACGGTATTTGATATGCGTCTACGCGTCACGTTTCTTCGCCGGAAGACCGTATCACTCCAATCAAACATTGCGCACCGCGAATAAGTTCTAAAATGGCGACAATAGATGAGTTTGTTTTGAAAAATATTGGTCTTTGATGAAGGTACGGAATCAGCCGACATTGCGACGAATGAAAATATATTATTATTGGACGAATATTCGAAAGTGAAATTATTTTAATACCTCCTTCATTGAAGATTTCCAAAAGTAGTTCCAATGGGAGCTATCGTAATACGGACGAGGTATGATGAAGGTACGGAATCAGCCGAAGTTGCGACGAGTGCGGGTACTACTAAACTGGGGTACTGGTAAACTGCGAAACGAATTATACCGAAACCAAACCAAACCAAACCAAACGAAATTCACCGAAACGAAATGAAATTCACCGAAACGAAACGAAATTTACCGAAACGAAACGAAATCGATGCGAAACGAAATAAATCAAAACGAAATTGACCGAAACGAAACGAAACGGTATAATACAAAATGAAATAAAACCTATTTTAACGAAACAATTTCTTGGGGAAAGACAAGACAAAAATTAAATGAAAAAAATTGAGAAAGTATCATTTAAGCATAGAAAAAGATAGTTCATTGTTTTCCAGGTTATATAAAAAAAAAATCGTTCTTCATCTAGCAATGAAGAAATGATTGATTCATCGATTGTTGACTGTTAAACGCCACATCAGTGATATTCCAGCTATACTGTGCCGAATGACGAAATGAAAACGACTGTTACGTGGGGGATAACTTCCGATATATACATGGTGATGTTCTGACAATCGGGATCCTATTTTTGACTATTTATAACTTCCAAACTATTTCCGAATATTATGAAAGTAGCTAATTGTCGAAATTATATCCTAAAACCCGGACTTAGCATTTTCCCATGTCAAGTTCTTGAAAACATGATATCTGCAGGTATTTGTGCACTGGGAAATCCTACTGAATAACTTGCATTGTCAACAGCGAAAGCAGGTTATCCCTAGTAAAATAAGCATATAATTCTTTAACACCTTAGCCGCTACTGCGTCCGTTTTCTGATGATCGACTATTCAATTTTATTTTCTTTCAATATCTACTAGAATTAGTTGACATACTGATTAGCTTAACAGAATTGAAAAAAATGAAGAACTGCAATCAAAGTGATGATCATTTGCTTATTTAAGGTATATTATATGTGATTTTACCTTGTGTTTGCGCGTTGACTGCTGGAAATGGAACTAAGATGTTTCCCTCCATGAATACAGGAATAATCCAACTCCTTATAAATTAAAAGACCCGCTGCACTTTCTGCAACTTCCATGTTTTTATATTTGGACCCCGTACCAAGCTTCCTTGAGCTACGCTTATAAAGTTGGAAGTAGTTATCCTGCTGGAATTTTTTTAGGGCACACTCTAAATCTGTAAAAGATTTATACTTTGCTCCAACACAAGAGTGCACTACCATCGTCGTCCATTTTGAAAATAATTAGTGTTGGGAAGTGTGAGTTGTGCTCTTAGAAGTACTCATACCAGTGAAATCTATGGGCTTAATCCTGTATTGTAAGACTAGTTTTTCAATGCATCAGATTTTATTGGAATAAAAATAAACTACAAACAGAAAATTATACAAAAAAATTCATAAATTGTCATTTAATGAAATGAAAACAATAGAATTAAGAAAATCGAGATATCCGTCGTATTCGTAGCCTCTAGGTGCTAGCAATACGTGATTAATTTCCGTAAAATAGATGTCCATGTCCGGAAACTGGATGATCATTTAGTCACAACTTCCGCCCGTCGTACTTGTAGAACCCAGGCTACGAATACGTTTCCGTCGTATTCGTAGCCTGTGGCTTTCTTTATTTCTTTTTACTTAAGAGCCACACAATTTTCATTTATATACTGCTATACTAGTTCGAATTTAAAACAAGTTATTGCCGATCACAAACCGCGATGGGAAAATAATTTACAGATAGATTCCTCTTGCAGATGATCTATTATATGTCTGCCAACTTCATTTCGTTTCGTTTCGTTTCTTCATTTTTCGTTTCGTTTCGTTTCGTTGTATTTCGTTTCGCTTCGTTTCGTTTCATTTCGTTTCGTTTCGTTTTCGTTTCTCAGTTTAGTAGTACCCAATGTATGCTGTACAGTTTATGTCAACTGCCCCCCAATTCTGCATGCTTTTCCTTTTTAAAATAAACAATTAACCACGATTCTACTACATAAGTATTTTTAAATTCATTTATGTATTATATTCTGCTAGCTAACGTGCACCTTTCACGGTGTTTGATTTTAACATGTAAAAATTGGTAAAATATCGTTATAAATTGTCGATGACGTCATAAATTTAATCGGTCATAGATTAATATGCGAGCTTAAGCGAGATCTTTATGGTATAAAATGTGTACTTAGGATTTTTTAACAAACATGGCTGAACATACTGTCGAATAACCCGAATAATCCAGTCGTTATATTATGCTTTGCCATATTAACGCCTGAACGACTTTCTCGATAAAACGCGTCAATCGGAAGCTTCAAATTAGCAATGCATTCTGGGTATAAACTGCGCGTGGTGACTTTTGGCACTAAAAGAAGGAGGAGCTTAGGAAATGTTTGTAAACATAGGTCAATGGAGCGTTCAGGTGTCAAATGTTTTAATTGTACCCACGTGTTTGACCTTACTAATCTAAAAGGTGAAGAGAAGAAATGTAGGAAAACTAAATAATGAATTAAACATCGTTAACAGTAGGACAGCCAGCGTGACAGGAGAGCTCCAAAGTCAAGTCCCAGTCACGTGACTTTCGCTTCATTTTTGATGAAAAATGACGTTCAACCCTTCGCTTAAAATATGTCGTTTACAATAAATATGTATGCTTGAAATCAATTAAAATATATGGAAGATGTCTCTGGATAAATAGAACATTATTGTATCACTTCAGTTTTTATTTATATTGTGTACAAACATCGAATTTTGCTACTTGAAGTGGACTCAATTTCAAAACAAATGTCAAGGTGGTTCTATTTAAAAGAGAAAATTTAATTAAAACAATATGATGGCTTTCTGTAACATACATTGCCTGAGGAAATCATCTAGGATCATTGTCATACCGACAACTAGTGTCAATGTCTTGTGGGATGCAATTGTTCCACCTTGATCGATCGACCATTTGCCAAACATCGAAATTCATTGTCTTTCGGAACACATCGGTGGTGTTTCTTAACATCAACAATAAACGACACATAAGCGTACATCCGAAAGAGGATATTTCATTTGGGTAAGGGGTGTCTAATTTTATGTCTTTTTTTAATTTTAATACCGTATTTTTCAGTTTAATTGAAATATTTTTATTGCAATATTGTTTTAGACATTGTGCATTTTGTAATTTAGACTGGGGAATTACTATTTATCATCACTTCAAATTAAAAAAAAAAAATCATCTATGATACTAGACTTGCACAGGGGATAATTTCAATTTAATTTAATTTCAATACTTTGTAACAGGTACAAGATAAATAGAAGAAATAAATGTGTGGAAAAAATAAAAGCATGTAATCAAAAATTAAGTGAATTGAAAAAATATGAAAATATTATAAAAAAAAAAAACATGTAAAAAAATTAATAAATTTTTAAAAATCTAAAAAAAAAAAGTGAAACCTTTTAGACAAAAAGGGGCATACAAAATAGTATTCAGATACCTTAACCCTTCCTATTATATCGAGGAAATTTAAAAAAAAAAAGGTGTAAGCAAATATTTTTCTTGGAATTAGGAAATTTTATTATCTGAATGAAAGCTACCAAGTTTTATGTTTATCTCACAATGTAAATATCAATGTATTTGGAATATTCATGTGTTTGACACAACTACAAACTAGTTTTTATAACATATACTGATGGTTAAGTTGTAATAATTCTTTCCCCTTGACATTCACAAAATGACCAGCATTTACAAATATGAGTACTTAAGTTGCAATAATTCTTTCTCCATGACATTCACAAACAGAATGACTATAGCATTCACATAAAAGACAGACACAAAATGACTAGCATTCACATAAAAGACACATACAGAATAACTAGCATTCACATAAAAGAGCAGAATTCCAAATTTCACTAAGTAAATTAAATGACTAGAATAGAATGAATATGTTTTCTGTTGGCAAAATAACCAAGTATTGGTTAATATTGTTTAAAATTGAAGTTAAAAAAATTAATTTATTTGTTCCAATGACTGGAAAAAAGTTAGTAAATGGGCACATTTTGAAAAATTCTTTTCTGTAAAAGAAAATTTATAAATTTCGGCATTAATATTCATAGATAAAAGATAATTATATTTCTCATAAACAACAGGCAACATAAGTACCTTTTTATCTAAAAAAAAAAGCATGATTAACAAATTCAACAACATGTTGGAGTGTATACAGGTTTAAATGTCTGTAGAAACTTGTTCAACAACTTGGTTCTGGTTCAATATATCTATAAGAAATTGAAAAGTTTGAGATCTTGTTTCAGCTCCACTTTCTGACCTTGAAAATGTGTTACAACTGTTATAACAATATGTACCACAATATAATATATCTTCTGAGCCAAATTCTTTACAGAAATTTAATTCATTCTTGAAATGTTTTAAGACAAGTCCTGGTTTTCAATTGAAATTGAAATAAACCTTTTGACTTTCAGATGAAGTTTCACAAATTACACAAATAAAACAATCAAAAAGTTCTTTTCTGAATGACTTTATTATAATTTATGACACAAGGTGTCTTGAAAACTCATGGCATTTGTTTGATGATGTACTTTAAAAATAATTGGAATGCTGGTCCATTTTTTTTTACTTCATGGATATTTTAGAAGAAAAAAAACATATATATATATATTGATTTTCAAACCTGTATGAATATATATATAAGACTTATCATATATTCTTATTTTTATTTATTCAAATATTCAACCAATAAACATCACAGGAAACTTTGCATTTATACTCATAGAATCTGAAACTAACAGAAAATAAACATCCATTTTATTTAATAGAATCTGTAACTTTGCCCCATTGGTATCTTCAGACTCTTCTTGTTAAAAAAAAATAAACATCCCATGTCCAGTCTGTATATATATATATCTACCTACAATGATCTAAAACTAACTAAAACTGGAGGTTGTCAATACCATTGGCACTGAAAAGTAGCATGTACACACATTAATAAGTATTTCAGGAAAACAGACTGAAAATGAAAAAAAAGGGGGGGTGTAAATGCTTAACATGAACTAAATATGTAACCTTATGCTATGCCATGTTAATCTAGAGTGAATTTAGCATAATCTTTCACCATTCTCTGCATGACAAGATCATACATTATAAGGGACCGACCATTTAACTTGAAGAGGGGGGGGGGGGGGTTATGGTTTTTTGTTTCGTTCAGGACAACACAAGAGTTAGAATATTTATTTTTTTTGTCGCGCAAAGCACGAAATTTTTTTCCAGAATTGATCATTATGTTATATGACAAAAACTCTGAATCAGATTATTTTTTTTTACCTCCACCAAAATCAGAATATTTTTTTCAGCGACATTAGGAATCAGAATATTTTTTTTAGAAAAAAAACCATATAGTGCTTCTTGTTTACATCCAAATATGGAATTCTAGTGACGAATGATGGGGAAATATGCAAATAATCCATACTCTAATACGTGATTCTAGCTATTTTTACCAAATTTATTAATAAACAGCCAATGGGATGCAATTGTTCCACTTGGTTAAAGTAGGGTTAAAGAGTCTATTTTTAGCGCCATTTTTTTTACATTTCATCAGCAGCGGTATCCCGAGTTCCAACGTTGATTTCAAGCAAACGATATCATAAATACACGTATTCAAGCGTCAGTCACGTTACAATTTTATTTAAAAAATGGATTCAATAAAAATGAATACTTCTTTCAGTTTTATTTATGAAGATATTCAGTAAAAACACATGGGGTGTCGACGTAAACAATGCATGGCCGCTCACTTGTAAAACGTCATGTCTAAAAAAAATAGAGTTACGTCCCTTGATTTCGGGTTCTGACTTTGCATTGTTGGAGGTACGGAATCTGTGCGTGGCTTCCCGACTGTAATCAACTTGTCGATCTCCATTTCTTGTTGTTTGTAAACATTACCGGAAATTGAAAGAACCGCCTTGCGCATACTCGGCAAATAATCATCGCTGATTGGCTCTCTCTTTCAGAGAGCAGCTGACGCGTTTTTATCACAAGGAGAGTTCAAGCTCTCATCCAGCGATAGTGCCGATAGAGGGCGCAGTATTATTCGAGTTAACTGTCGAAGAAGAAAAAATCGACGCTTTGTAAACACTGGTTCCGTGTAACACACTAACACACTCAACTAATGAAGATCTTCTTAACATAAAGCGCAAAGGTGATCCTGAAGTCTCGTACGTCCGATACCACTGAAACTCGGAACCCGTGTGTAATAAAAGTCATTGTGTTAGCTTGTTTTACTTATATTGATATTTTTTGAATTTATTAAATCTCTTCTGACATACTGACAAGAATTTTTGTTTCTACGCGGAAGTTAACTTTTGAGATTTCGTAAGGAACGATAACTCGAATAAAGGAACGACAGCTCGATTGAATCAATCGTAACTACTCGGCCATTCTCGCTACCCTGCAAATAACCTCGTATGCATTAGGCGTATAAATCACACTACTTTTCACATGTCAGTTACATGAAAGTTTGATAAAGTTATATTTTAAACAATTTTCTATATTTCAATTAAAGTTTTAATTAGATTTGCATGATTAGATTTTACTTAGTATGTCTTCCATATTGGATTTTCGTGGACTATATTTTTGTGCGGCTTAACTTAACTTCCGGCAAACAATTTAAGAAGAATTTCTACTATGTACGTACGAGGTTATTTGCAGGGTAGCGAGAATGGCCGAGTAGTTACGATTGCGATTGAATGAGACTAGATTGGACCCTAAAAAAAAGTCGTCCCCAATATTCCAGTCGTTATATTACTCTCCCGCTAGTCGCTGCATTAACGCCTGGATGCATTCATTGAAAAAATCCGTCAAACCGGAAATAGTAAATCGCTATGACTTATGGGTATTACGACATAAAATAGGAGGAGCTAAAGTGTTTGTAAATAATGTCCAATGGAGCAATCAGATGATGTAATGTTGTATGCAATACACATATCCGGATAAATACAACCAAACATGAAATAGAACTTAAATGAATAATTACTATTTTTTTAAATATTAAAACATAATGATTTTTATTTCAAAGTTGGAAAGTAAATAAAAGCTTGAATTGAATTCACTCTTATAATGATTTTTTAATTTCATTTAAAATAAAGATTTAAAAAAAATGTATTTTATGATACTGGTGGCTGATTAAAATTGTTTGTCATTTGTAATGTCAGTTGTAATATACAGGATGTAACCAATATACAGGAAGAGCTCCTACTGTGAAGCCATCTATTTTGAGATGCCATTCAATGAAAATAACAACCTGACCATATTGTTACATAATAAGAATAAGAATTAGATAAGAAATTAAAATTGATAGAAGGCAAGGATTTATATGATTAGCACATTAAGTCACATTTCATTTATTTAGGCTAACTTGGGTCAGTTATCAATTAAAGACAAAAATGGGTTTAAAAAAAATCAGTCTGATAAGTATTTACCTAAATAACGATATTGTCATGGGTATTTCTTTATAAATTGTATTAAAAATCATTTTAATTTATGAAATAATCAACTTTCTGTTTACATATTTATTTTCAATAAAATTTCTTTATTATTTCATCCCATTTTCCTTAATTTAACTTGTGCATATCCATATTTATACAATCTTATGTTAACGGCAAGTTACGTGTGTCGACCCTATTATCCACAATAAATTCACTTATATTGTCCCACATACATTACAAAAATACATGTTAGATGTGTATTGTGACATTTTAGCAAATTTAGATTAAAACATAAAAACTTCAAAAAATGATTACACGGTGTTTTATTTTTGTAAATCTTTAAAGATTTGTGAATCTATGGCAATTTAAATCATAATTATGAGAATAAAGGTGTATTAATTTTCTAAATATGCAAAGGCACGTGCACAATCATTCTCCGTGGTTTTTTTTGTCAATATTTACAAACGGAAGTAAAGGGAGTCACTAATGCGCTTACGCGCTAATATCTGACATTTGATTGGTCGGCTGTACCAGGCAGCAGCTAACCCGAATAATCCAGTAGTTAAATTACTCTCCCGCTAGTAACCCGAATAATCCAGTCGTTATATTACTCTCCCGCTAGTCGTCCAGCGAAAGTGCCGATAGAGGGCGCAGTATTATTCAAGTTACACTTTTTGATGAAATTGCCAGATAATTTTCAGATGCGCGAGCATTCATGGCCGTTCCGGTTTCATATTATTATTTTTACCACGGGTTTGGACTCAAAGCGTTTGAAGGACGTCATATTAGAATCTTTTTTCAGGCTCTCTTCCAGTCAATGTTTGTTTACTTTGAGTAAATAATTAGAGTGCTCTCCCTTGTTAGTAACTAACGTAAAGAAAGAAATTACCTCCCTTTGACCAAATTCAAATATTTTTTTACAGGTATTTATCTCTGCTGTAGTAACATTGATAATATATTTATTAAATACATTGTACTTTATGATGAAATGCATTTGAAATACTGCCGAGATACGGTTGCATATGGATAAATCGAATATTTACTTCAGCAATGGAAAAATAAATTGCGGGAAAACGCTTGATGGAATGTAAACAAAAACAATTAGGTGTTTAGTGAGAAATAAAATCAAACACCGGAAAAAGTACAAGATAGGGAAATCTCCGACACCCTAGGGTAAGATTACAATCGTTCTCTAACTCGACAAGCCTCGTAAAGTGAACGATTGAAATCTTACCCTCGGGTGTCGGAGATTTCCCTATCTTGTACCCTCCCCGGTTTTAGATTCTATATATCTCCCCTGATTTCTACGACGAGATTATTTAGTATAGAAATTTGTAATAATTCATCTGGGACTTTACTTGTTGTAAGAACCTGTTGGTCCAGGAACAACATTCATTACATGATTAACGGGTTAAATCTATTGGCTGCAATTTGATACATCATTTTCCTCGTTACAACTTACTTTATACATGTAGCTAGTTTGAGCAAGGATTTATATAGTAGGTCATAGTAGAACTACTATATACATCCTTGGTTTGAGCTACAAATAAATGACCAGGATTTGTTATTAGGAATCTTATTCTTTTATGTGTATTTTATTAATTAAAAATTAAAATTAGAATAATCTAATGTTGTATTTATTAAAATCAGGTACGGCAACGGAATAATCTTCTTCGCTAGCCAAGGGTTACGATTCGGGTCCCCCTTCTCTCCACCCTTGGCAGATCTAGAATACATTTTGAGGATTCGCGCTTTAATATTTCATTGGTTACGGCTACCAGTACACGTATCCAATCATGAAACGTTTTACACGGAGCACGTGTTATCGACGAAATGTAAACAAAGATGGCACCGGAATGCTCTCATTTGCCACTTCCCGTTTTGGTTCCAATGAAAACATCTTTCCCGTCTGCCAAAGCTTTGAAACTTTCACTTGGTTGACAGTAAGTGCTTCCAAATTAAATTTATCACAAATAAGTTTTTCTTCACTGGGCGCCGCCATTTTCAACTCTCCAACATACGTATAACAAAACGATTCTGATTGGCTGGCGATGACGACTATCTAAGGGGCGCAACTTCGATAAACCACCAGGTGGCATTGCGCGCGAATTTCAAAATGTATTCTAGATCCGCCAAGGGTGGAGAGAAGGGGGACCCGAATCGTAACCCTTGGCTAGCGAAGATGCGGAATAATCAAATCTTAATGTTTTTAAGTTAGTTTTTGTTTATAACTGAGCATAGTATCTTGACGTTTTATCTAGCGAAATAATAGTGAAAAATCTGTATAAAATCTGTATATTATAATCTGTATAAAATCTGTATATTAGTCGTTTTAATATACAGATTTTATACAGATTTTTCACTATTATTTCGCTAGATAAAACGTCAAGATACTGTGAACTGAGTTGGGACCTGGTTGGTTTTTCTTTAAATTTAATTGTCCAAGTTAGAAAAGAGCATTGGAAAAGAACAACTTTATAAAAAGAAAATAACAACTGTTCATGTTTGAGATTATAGTAGATTAGTAGAAATTATGAAATTATGTTTATTCAACTCTATTGGATCGTAAAGACAAACTGTATATGCATATAAACATTTTTTTATGAAAAAAACAAGAAGCAACATAAACATTCAAAATGGTTAAACATGTTGAGTGAGTGATTGTTCTTTAACGCCAACTCAGCAATTTTTCAGCTATATATCATGGCGAGAACAAGTTAATTTTCAATGAGATAATGATGCGATCTGCTTTGTTCTAGACTACCACGCTCGCTGAGTTGGATTGTTATAGCGCTAGCTCACTGAAACACTGAACGATCCGTGGATAGACATAATGGTGTCGCCCCACTCGGACACATTATTCTGATTCCGAGCCAACCAGCTCAATGCTGCGTGCTTAGCGAAGAAGCAACAAATACCAATATTATAGTCTTTGCCCGGTTTGACCCGACCGGGGCTCGAACCCACGATCTACCGCAATCGAGACGAACACGCTAATCATTACGCCATGAACATGTTGAAACTAAAACATAACATAAAACTGCTGATATCCGATAAATATGAACATTACCAAGCAAAACAAAGTAAGAATTGTGACTAGAAAATAAGAAGTCTCTTTGTAGTAACAGGAAATCTCATTAAGCTTAGAAAATGTATTTCCAAGCAAATAAATGGGGGCAAATAAATGTACCGGTATTTAATGTTTGTAGACTTCTCATATCTTTTTGCAATGTTGAAAGTGGCGTTAAACACCATAACCCTTATCCCCTTCCAGATCACCTGAGTTCACCTCCGGTTTATTTGATTTGATTTGATTTGATTTGATTTATTGTGTTTATCGCCACTTTCAGTAATATTTCAGCTATATCATGGCGACCAGTTTTAGTGTTGGAAGAAGCCGGAGTACCTGGAGAGAACCACAGACCATGGGCACGCAACTGGTAAACTTTATAACTTGTGGCTGCGAGTCGAGTGCACTTTTTTTTGTAATTTACAAAGCCGGACGCGAACCCACGTCGTATTGATGACAGGCTTGCATGAGTTGTTAGGTAATCCACTGAGCCACCCGGGTCCCTTCGGTTTATAGTAGTGTTCGTGTTGCTCGATCTTTAGTTTTGTGTGTAGTGTTTTGTAGATCTTTAGTTTTGTGTGTAGTGTTTTGTAGATCTTTAGTTTTGTGTGTAGTGTTTTGTAGATCTTTAGTTTTGTGTGTAGTGTTTTGTAGATCTTTAGTTTTGTGTGTAGTGTTTTGTAGATCTTTAGTTTTGTGTGTAGTGTTTTGTAGATCTTTAGTTTTGTGTGTAGTGTTTTGTAGATCTTTAGTTTCGTGTGTAGTGTTTTGTAGATCTTTAGTTTCGTGTGTAGTGTTTTGTAGATCTTTAGTTTCGTGTGTAGTGTTTTGTAGATCTTTAGTTTTGTGTGTAGTGTTTTGTAGATCTTTAGTTTTGTGTGTAGTGTTTTGTAGATCTTTAGTTTTGTGTGTAGTGTTTTGTAGATCTTTAGTTTTGTGTGTAGTGTTTTGTAGATCTTTAGTTTTGTGTGTAGTGTTTTGTAGATCTTTAGTTTTGTGTGTAGTGTTTTGTAGATCTTTAGTTTTGTGTGTAGTGTTTTGTAGATCTTTAGTTTTGTGTGTAGTGTTTTGTAGATCTTTAGTTTTGTGTGTAGTGTTTTGTAGATCTTTAGTTTAGTGTGTAGTGTTTTGTAGATCTTTAGTTTTGTGTGTAGTGTTTTGTAGATCTTTAGTTTTGTGTGTAGTGTTTTGTAGATCTTTAGTTTAGTGTGTAGTGTTTTGCAGATCTTTAGTTTTGTGTGTAGTGTTTTGTAGATCTTTAGTTTAGTGTGTAGTGTTTTGTAGATCTTTAGTTTAGTGTGTAGTGTTTTGTAGATCATTAGTTTTGTGTGTAGTGTTTTGTAGATCTTTAGTTTTGTGTGTAGTGTTTTGTAGATCTTTAGTTTTGTGTGTAGTGTTTTGTAGATCTTTAGTTTTGTGTGTAGTGTTTTGTAGATCTTTAGTTTTGTGTGTAGTGTTTTGTAGATCTTTAGTTTTGTGTGTAGTGTTTTGTAGATCTTTAGTTTTGTGTGTAGTGTTTTGTAGATCATTGTTTGCCTTCTTGTCATTTTTCTTTGTTCGTTGTCCTTCTAGAAATTAAATGTTCAACAAATTCACTTCAAGAGCTATTATTATCTGGAAAAAGCATGATGTTGTTGTAACAAATGGAGAACCTTATTTAAGTTGGTTAATGTTTACTAAGTGCTATCAAGTACAACTGGGAATGTTTTGTACTAAAACAGAACTGTGTATTTCGTATTATTGTTGATGTAAAATATGACAAAGAATTCATGAAAGCAATTCTGCCACCTGTACCTATATTTTATTTTCATCCCTTACTTGTTAGGATCGTTGATGAATTCCATTGTAAGCGACTCAATTTATGTGACGAGTGAAAAAAGGCATATCCAAAAACCAAGTGTAAATAAATGCCTTGTTGTAATTACATTGTATTTAAATGTTATTGTTAAGAAAAAAAACTTTCAACCATAGCTCTGTATTAATCAGCAATTCTTCATGTAATTATCACTACAGTCGCTTCATGTGAAGCAGGAAATGCTTACCCTTTTTGGAGTAAAATTTTACTAAATTTTGAACAAATTCTTATAAGCGTCTCCGGAAATTTGCCTCTCCTCTCAACCGCTATTTTTCGCAAATAACCCTCACTAACAGGATATATTTGTATATAATAGCTCGATTTCGGCTATATACATGTCGGTTGTGACCTACTATTTTACATGAAGTTAGGTCACCAAAACTATAGTCCTACACAACAAGACAGACATTTGAACATGTTAGGTTACACAGGTGGTTATTATGAAAAGTTTGGTCTACAGACACATGACGACGACGGACTGACGTCATATTTAAGCAAAAATATAATAATAACAGCAACAAAAATGTCGCCTCTTTAATAATTTTCACACGTCAACTTCAAATTCATTTTTCCTTACAAGTGAATCGTACGAATTGTATAGGTCTGAAACAACTCTTTAATTCCTTGTCCATTTTTTTTTTAGCAATATGATGTGCAGAGAAGTGTTTAAAAGCCTCTACGATTTCATTCTTGTTATTGTCTTCTCTACATATATTTGTACAGATGCAATTCTTCTTGATGATATTGTCTCTTGTTGAGCGAATTGTGACTTGCCATTAATGAAAAAAGGAATATGCAGTTTTACTTGATACGGTATTCAGCTATAGGAAAACCTCTGTGTGCCATAACTTCATCATCCGGTAATAAATAATTTAAAAAAAAAACACAAGACTTAGTAAAATAGTTACCGTGGTATCACTTGATTGTCCTCAAAATAGTTGTGCATTCAATAATGAGAAGAACTCGTACATTAAGATGAGTGAAACAGACATTAAGATGAGTGAAACAGACATTAAGATGAGTGAAACAGACTCTATGTTACATGTACAATTGAGTGGTACTCTTTAAAAATGTAATTTCACATAGTGTGCTATTCTCTTGCAATGTCAAAAAAAATCATTTCTTTAGTAAATCAACAACTAAGAAAAACAATGAAATTAAAATATGTGCCATGTTAATGCACTATAAAGAGTGACATGTACATACCAGAACATCTTTCGGTGCTTCCATTTGTCTCAAATTATGCTGTTGAGAAGTAACGAAAAATGAATTAGACAGATAGTTATACCTTGTATCATTTTAAGTGTTTATTAATTTACCTGAAATGATAAAATAAACACGATTAGTCCGGTGCCATGAACCCCCGGTTAGTCCGGCGTCATAAAACCAGTTATTCCGGCGTCATAAAACCAGTTATTCCGGCGTCATAAAACCAGTTAGTCCGGCGTCATAAAACCAGTTATTCCGGCGTCATAAAACCAGTTATTCCGGCGTCATAAAACCAGTTAGTCCGGCGTCATAAAACCAGTTATTCCGGCGTCATAAAACCAGTTATTCCGGCGTCATAAAACCAGTTATTCCGGCGTCATAAAACCAGTTATTCCGGCGTCATAAAACCAGTTATTCCGGCGTCATAAAACCAGTTATTCCGGCGTCATAAAACCAGTTAGTCCGGCGTCATAAAACCAGTTATTCCGGCGTCATAAAACCAGTTATTCCGGCGTCATAAAACCAGTTAGTCCGGCGTCATAAAACCAGTTATTCCGGCGTCATAAAACCAGTTATTCCGGCGTCATAAAACCAGTTATTCCGGCGTCATAAAACCAGTTATTCCGGCGTCATAAAACCAGTTATTCCGGCGTCATAAAACCAGTTATTCCGGCGTCATAAAACCAGTTAGTCCGGCGTCATAAAACCAGTTATTCCGGCGTCATAAAACCAGTTATTCCGGCGTCATAAAACCAGTTAGTCCGGCGTCATAAAACCAGTTATTCCGGCGTCATAAAACCAGTTATTCCGGCGTCATAAAACCAGTTATTCCGGCGTCATAAAACCAGTTATTCCGGCGTCATAAAACCAGTTATTCCGGCGTCATAAAATCAGTTATTCCGGCGTCATAAAACCAGTTAGTCCGGCGTCATAAAACCAGTTAGTCCGGCGTCATAAAACCAGTTAGTCCGGCGTCATAAAACCAGTTATTCCGGCGTCATAAAACCAGTTAGTCCGACGTCATAAAACCAGTTATTCCGGCGTCATAAAACCAGTTAGTCCGGCGTCATAAAACCAGTTATTCCGGTAACCAAAAGCCATATTAGCACTAACTATCTTATATTTTACGAGAGTAATCACAATCGATCTTAGAGTGACATTAAAGTGATTGACAGCTCTTAAGCAAATCGTCTACGAGGGGTTTAAGGGAGTTTTCTTAACTGTCCCTTAAGAAAAACTTACCTTTTTGGGTAACACGAAATCGTCTTATAATTAAGAAGACTCTCTGAATAATTTACATCTGTATCACAGAGGTCCCTTATTTTTCTAATAATTCGTAACATTTAGGGTTGTCCTGACCACTCTTAAGCATACTATATCACTTAGCTGCTCTTGCATCACCGAAATTAAAATAGACGAAGAAACTGTTAGCTATCGTTTACAATACGTGTATTGTGCGATAGGAACAATACTCTTGGCTACTTCGGCAAAATAAGTAGATAATAGGGAATTACAAACTTGACAGAGATATAAGCTACGTGAAACACTTCAAACATCTTGAAAGAAGAGTTTAAACATACCAAAGGGAACCGTAAATCGATTGACAGACAATACAATGGTCAACAAGACAGACAATGCAATGGCCAACAAGACACACAATACAATGGTCAACAAGACAGACAATACAATGGCCAACAAGACAGACAATACAATGGCCAACAAGACACACAATACAATGGCCAACAAGACACACAATACAATGGCCAACAAGACACACAATACAATGGCCAACAAGACAGACAATGCAATGGCCAACAAGACAGACAATACAATGGCCAACAAGACAGACAATGCAATGGCCAACAAGACAGACAATACAATGGCCAACAAGACAGACAATACAATGGTCAACAAGACAGACAATACAATGGCCAACAAGACAGACAATGCAATGGCCAACAAGACAGACAATACAATGGCCAACAAGACAGACAATGCAATGGCCAACAAGACAGACAATACAATGGCCAACAAGACAGACAATACAATGGTCAACAAGACAGACAATACAATGGCCAACAAGACACACAATACAATGGTCAACAAGACAGACAATACAATGGCCAACAAGACACACAATACAATGGCCAACAAGACAGACAATGCAATGGCCAACAAGACACACAATACAATGGTCAACAAGACAGACAATACAATGGCCAACAAGACAGACAATACAATGGCCAACAAGACAGACAATACAATGGTCAACAAGACAGACAATACAATGGCCAACAAGACAGACAATACAATGGTCAACAAGACAGACAATACAATGGCCAACAAGACAGACAATACAATGGTCAACAAGACAGACAATACAATGGCCAACAGGACACACAATACAATGGTCAACAAGACAGACAATACAATGGCCAACAAGACACACAATACAATGGTCAACAAGACAGACAATACAATGGCCAACAAGACACACAATACAATGGTCAACAAGACAGACAATGCAATGGCCAACAAGACACACAATACAATGGCCAACAAGACACACAATACAATGGCCAACAAGACAGACAATGCAATGGCCAACAAGACACACAATACAATGGTCAACAAGACAGACAATACAATGGCCAACAAGACAGACAATACAATGGCCAACAAGACAGACAATGCAATGGCCAACAAGACACACAATACAATGGTCAACAAGACAGACAATGCAATGGCCAACAAGACACACAATACAATGGTCAACAAGACAGACAATACAATGGCCAACAAGACACACAATACAATGGTCAACAAGACAGACAATACAATGGCCAACAAGACACACAATACAATGGTCAACAAGACAGACAATGCAATGGCCAACAAGACACACAATACAATGGTCAACAAGACAGACAATACAATGGCCAACAAGACAGACAATACAATGGCCAACAAGACACACAATACAATGGCCAACAAGACACACAATACAATGGTCAACAAGACACACAATACAATGGCCAAGATACAAAATACAATGGCCAACAAGACACACAATACAATGGCCAAGATACAAAATACAATGGCCAACAAGACACACAATGCAATGGTCAACAGGACACACAATACAATGGCCAACAAGACACACAATACAATGGCCAACAAGACACACAATACAATGGCCAACAAGACACACAATACCATGGCCAACAAGACACACAATACAATGGCCAAGATACAAAATACAATGGCCAAGATACAAAATACAATGGCCAACAAGACACACAATACAATGACCAACAAGACACCAATACAATGGCCAAGATACAAAATACAATGGCCAACAAGACACACAATGCAATGGTCAACAGGACACACAATACAATGGCCAACAAGACACACAATACAATGGTCAACAAGACACACAATACAATGGCCAACAAGACACACAATACCATGGCCAACAAGACACACAATACAATGGCCAAGATACAAAATACAATGGCCAAGATACAAAATACAATGGCCAACAAGACACACAATACAATGACCAACAAGACACCAATACAATGGCCAAGATACAAAATACAATGGCCAACAAGACACACAATGCAATGGTCAACAGGACACACAATACAATGGCCAACAAGACAGACAATACAATGGCCAACAAGACAGACAATGCAATGGCCAACAAGACAGACAATACAATGGCCAACAAGACAGACAATACAATGGTCAACAAGACAGACAATACAATGGCCAACAAGACAGACAATGCAATGGCCAACAAGACAGACAATACAATGGCCAACAAGACAGACAATGCAATGGCCAACAAGACAGACAATACAATGGCCAACAAGACAGACAATACAATGGTCAACAAGACAGACAATACAATGGCCAACAAGACACACAATACAATGGTCAACAAGACAGACAATACAATGGCCAACAAGACACACAATACAATGGCCAACAAGACAGACAATGCAATGGCCAACAAGACACACAATACAATGGTCAACAAGACAGACAATACAATGGCCAACAAGACAGACAATACAATGGCCAACAAGACAGACAATACAATGGTCAACAAGACAGACAATACAATGGCCAACAAGACAGACAATACAATGGTCAACAAGACAGACAATACAATGGCCAACAAGACAGACAATACAATGGTCAACAAGACAGACAATACAATGGCCAACAAGACACACAATACAATGGTCAACAAGACAGACAATACAATGGCCAACAAGACACACAATACAATGGTCAACAAGACAGACAATACAATGGCCAACAAGACACACAATACAATGGCCAACAAGACACACAATACAATGGCCAACAAGACAGACAATGCAATGGCCAACAAGACAGACAATACAATGGCCAACAAGACAGACAATGCAATGGCCAACAAGACAGACAATACAATGGCCAACAAGACAGACAATACAATGGTCAACAAGACAGACAATACAATGGCCAACAAGACAGACAATGCAATGGCCAACAAGACAGACAATACAATGGCCAACAAGACAGACAATGCAATGGCCAACAAGACAGACAATACAATGGCCAACAAGACAGACAATACAATGGTCAACAAGACAGACAATACAATGGCCAACAAGACACACAATACAATGGTCAACAAGACAGACAATACAATGGCCAACAAGACACACAATACAATGGCCAACAAGACAGACAATGCAATGGCCAACAAGACACACAATACAATGGTCAACAAGACAGACAATACAATGGCCAACAAGACAGACAATACAATGGCCAACAAGACAGACAATACAATGGTCAACAAGACAGACAATACAATGGCCAACAAGACAGACAATACAATGGTCAACAAGACAGACAATACAATGGCCAACAAGACAGACAATACAATGGTCAACAAGACAGACAATACAATGGCCAACAGGACACACAATACAATGGTCAACAAGACAGACAATACAATGGCCAACAAGACACACAATACAATGGTCAACAAGACAGACAATACAATGGCCAACAAGACACACAATACAATGGTCAACAAGACAGACAATGCAATGGCCAACAAGACACACAATACAATGGCCAACAAGACACACAATACAATGGCCAACAAGACAGACAATGCAATGGCCAACAAGACACACAATACAATGGTCAACAAGACAGACAATACAATGGCCAACAAGACAGACAATACAATGGCCAACAAGACAGACAATGCAATGGCCAACAAGACACACAATACAATGGTCAACAAGACAGACAATGCAATGGCCAACAAGACACACAATACAATGGTCAACAAGACAGACAATACAATGGCCAACAAGACACACAATACAATGGTCAACAAGACAGACAATACAATGGCCAACAAGACACACAATACAATGGTCAACAAGACAGACAATGCAATGGCCAACAAGACACACAATACAATGGTCAACAAGACAGACAATACAATGGCCAACAAGACAGACAATACAATGGCCAACAAGACACACAATACAATGGCCAACAAGACACACAATACAATGGTCAACAAGACACACAATACAATGGCCAAGATACAAAATACAATGGCCAACAAGACACACAATACAATGGCCAAGATACAAAATACAATGGCCAACAAGACACACAATGCAATGGTCAACAGGACACACAATACAATGGCCAACAAGACACACAATACAATGGCCAACAAGACACACAATACAATGGCCAACAAGACACACAATACCATGGCCAACAAGACACACAATACAATGGCCAAGATACAAAATACAATGGCCAAGATACAAAATACAATGGCCAACAAGACACACAATACAATGACCAACAAGACACCAATACAATGGCCAAGATACAAAATACAATGGCCAACAAGACACACAATGCAATGGTCAACAGGACACACAATACAATGGCCAACAAGACACACAATACAATGGTCAACAAGACACACAATACAATGGCCAACAAGACACACAATACCATGGCCAACAAGACACACAATACAATGGCCAAGATACAAAATACAATGGCCAAGATACAAAATACAATGGCCAACAAGACACACAATACAATGACCAACAAGACACCAATACAATGGCCAAGATACAAAATACAATGGCCAACAAGACACACAATGCAATGGTCAACAGGACACACAATACAATGGCCAACAAGACAGACAATACAATGGCCAACAAGACAGACAATGCAATGGCCAACAAGACAGACAATACAATGGCCAACAAGACAGACAATACAATGGTCAACAAGACAGACAATACAATGGCCAACAAGACAGACAATGCAATGGCCAACAAGACAGACAATACAATGGCCAACAAGACAGACAATGCAATGGCCAACAAGACAGACAATACAATGGCCAACAAGACAGACAATACAATGGTCAACAAGACAGACAATACAATGGCCAACAAGACACACAATACAATGGTCAACAAGACAGACAATACAATGGCCAACAAGACACACAATACAATGGCCAACAAGACAGACAATGCAATGGCCAACAAGACACACAATACAATGGTCAACAAGACAGACAATACAATGGCCAACAAGACAGACAATACAATGGCCAACAAGACAGACAATACAATGGTCAACAAGACAGACAATACAATGGCCAACAAGACAGACAATACAATGGTCAACAAGACAGACAATACAATGGCCAACAAGACAGACAATACAATGGTCAACAAGACAGACAATACAATGGCCAACAAGACACACAATACAATGGTCAACAAGACAGACAATACAATGGCCAACAAGACACACAATACAATGGTCAACAAGACAGACAATACAATGGCCAACAAGACACACAATACAATGGTCAACAAGACAGACAATGCAATGGCCAACAAGACACACAATACAATGGCCAACAAGACACACAATACAATGGCCAACAAGACAGACAATGCAATGGCCAACAAGACACACAATACAATGGTCAACAAGACAGACAATACAATGGCCAACAAGACAGACAATACAATGGCCAACAAGACAGACAATGCAATGGCCAACAAGACACACAATACAATGGTCAACAAGACAGACAATGCAATGGCCAACAAGACACACAATACAATGGTCAACAAGACAGACAATACAATGGCCAACAAGACACACAATACAATGGTCAACAAGACAGACAATACAATGGCCAACAAGACACACAATACAATGGTCAACAAGACAGACAATGCAATGGCCAACAAGACACACAATACAATGGTCAACAAGACAGACAATACAATGGCCAACAAGACAGACAATACAATGGCCAACAAGACACACAATACAATGGCCAACAAGACACACAATACAATGGTCAACAAGACACACAATACAATGGCCAAGATACAAAATACAATGGCCAACAAGACACACAATACAATGGCCAAGATACAAAATACAATGGCCAACAAGACACACAATGCAATGGTCAACAGGACACACAATACAATGGCCAACAAGACACACAATACAATGGCCAACAAGACACACAATACAATGGCCAACAAGACACACAATACCATGGCCAACAAGACACACAATACAATGGCCAAGATACAAAATACAATGGCCAAGATACAAAATACAATGGCCAACAAGACACACAATACAATGACCAACAAGACACCAATACAATGGCCAAGATACAAAATACAATGGCCAACAAGACACACAATGCAATGGTCAACAGGACACACAATACAATGGCCAACAAGACACACAATACAATGGTCAACAAGACACACAATACAATGGCCAACAAGAAACACAATACCATGGCCAACAAGACACACAATACAATGGCCAAGATACAAAATACAATGGCCAAGATACAAAATACAATGGCCAACAAGACACACAATACAATGACCAACAAGACACCAATACAATGGCCAAGATACAAAATACAATGGCCAACAAGACACACAATGCAATGGTCAACAGGACACACAATACAATGGCCAACAAGACACACAATACAATGGTCAACAAGACACACAATACAATGGCCAACAAGACACACAATACCATGGCCAACAAGACACACAATACAATGGTCAACAGGACACACAATACCATGGCCAACAAGACACACAATGCAATGGTCAACAGGACACACAATACAATGGCCAACAAGACACACAATACAATGGCCAACAAGACACACAATACAATGGCCAACAAGACACACAATACCATGGCCAACAAGACACACAATACAATGGCCAACAAGACACACAATACCATGGCCAACAAGACACACAATGCAATGGTCAACAGGACACACAATACAATGGCCAACAAGACACACAATACAATGGCCAACAAGACACACAATACAATGACCAAGATACAAAATACAATGGCCAACAAGACACACAATACAATGGTCAACAGGACACACAATACAATGGCCAACAAGACACACAATACAATGGCCAACAAGACACACAATACAATGGTCAACAAGACAGACAATACAATGGCCAACAAGACAGACAATACAATGGCCAACAAGACACACAATACAATGGCCAACAAGACACACAATACAATGGCCAACAAGACACACAATACAATGGCCAAGATACAAAATACAATGGCCAACAAGACACACAATGCAATGGTCAACAGGACACACAATACAATGGCCAACAAGACACACAATACAATGGCCAACAAGACACACAATACAATGGTCAACAAGACAGACAATACAATGGCCAACAAGACAGACAATACAATGGCCAACAAGACACACAATACAATGGCCAACAAGACACACAATACAATGGTCAACAAGACAGACAATACAATGGCCAACAAGACACACAATACAATGGCCAACAAGACACACAATACAATGGTCAACAAGACAGACAATACAATGGCCAACAAGACAGACAATACAATGGCCAACAAGACACACAATACAATGGCCAACAAGACACACAATACAATGGCCAACAAGACACACAATACAATGGCCAAGATACAAAATACAATGGCCAACAAGACACACAATGCATTGGTCAACAGGACACACAATACAATGGCCAACAAGACACACAATACAATGGCCAACAAGACACACAATACAATGGTCAACAAGACAGACAATACAATGGCCAACAAGACAGAAAATACAATGGCCAACAAGACACACAATACAATGGCCAACAAGACACACAATACAATGGTCAACAAGACAGACAATACAATGGCCAACAAGACACACAATACAATGGCCAACAAGACACACAATACAATGGCCAACAAGACACACAATACAATGGCCAAGATACAAAATACAATGGCCAACAAGACACACAATGCAATGGTCAACAGGACACACAATACAATGGCCAACAAGACACACAATACAATGGCCAACAAGACACACAATACAATGGTCAACAAGACACACAATACAATGGCCAACAAGACACACAATACAATGGCCAACAAGACACACAATACAATGGTCAACAAGACAGACAATACAATGGCCAACAAGACACACAATACAATGGCCAACAAGACACACAATGCAATGGTCAACAGGACACACAATACAATGGCCAACAAGACACACAATACAATGGCCAACAAGACACACAATACAATGGTCAACAAGACAGACAATACAATGGCCAACAAGACACACAATACAATGGCCAACAAGACACACAATACAATGGCCAACAAGACACACAATACAATGGCCAACAAGACACACAATACAATGGCCAACAAGACACACAATACAATGACCAGCAAGACACCAATACAATGGCCAACCAGACACACAATACAATGGCCAACAAGACACACAATACAATGGCCAACAAGACACACAATACAATGGCCAACAAGACACACAATACAATGGCCAGAAAGACACACAATACAATGGCCAGCAAGACACACAATACAATGGCCAAGATACAAAATACAATGGCCAACAAGACACACAATGCAATGGTCAACAGGACACACAATACAATGGCCAACAAGACACACAATACAATGGCCAACAAGACACACAATACAATGGTCAACAAGACAGACAATACAATGGCCAACAAGACACACAATACAATGGCCAAGATACAAAATACAATGGCCAACAAGACACACAATGCAATGGTCAACAGGACACACAATACAATGGCCAACAAGACACACAATACAATGGCCAACAAGACACACAATACAATGGCCAACAAGACACACAATACAATGGCCAACAAGACACACAATACAATGGCCAACAAGACACACAATACAATGACCAGCAAGACACCAATACAATGGCCAACCAGACACACAATACAATGGCCAACAAGACACACAATACAATGGCCAACAAGACACACAATACAATGGCCAACAAGACACACAATACAATGACCAACAAGACACACAATACAATGGCCAACAAGACACACAATACAATGGCCAACAAGACACACAATACAATGGCCAACAAGACACACAATACAATGGCCAACAAGACACACAACACAATAGCCAACAAGACACACAATACAATGGCCAACAAGACAGATAATACAATGGCCAACAAGACAGACAATGCAATGGCCAACAAGACAGACAATACAATGGTCAACAAGACACACAATACAATGGCCAACAAGACACACAATACAATGGCCAACAAGACACACAATACAATGGTCAACAAGATAGACAATACAATGGCCAACAAGACACACAATACAATGGCCAACAAGACACACAATACAATGGCCAACAAGACACCAATACAATGGCCAACAAGACACACAATACAATGGCCAACAAGACACACAATACATTGGCCAACAAGACACACAATACAATGGCCAACAAGACACACAATACAATGGCCAACAAGACAGACAATACAATGGCCAACCAGACACCAATACAATGGCCAACCAGACACACAATACAATGGCCAACAAGACACACAATACAATGGCCAACAAGACACACAATACAATGGCCAACAAGACACACAATACAATGGTCAACAAGATAGACAATACAATGGCCAACAAGACACACAATACAATGGCCAACAAGACACACAATACAATGGCCAACAAGACACCAATACAATGGCCAACAAGACACACAATACAATGGCCAACAAGACACACAATACATTGGCCAACAAGACACACAATACAATGGCCAGCAAGACACACAATACAATGGCCAACAAGACACACAATACAATGGCCAACAAGACACAATATAATGGCCAACAAGACACACAATACAATGGCCAACAAGACACACAATGCAATGGCCAACAAGACACACAATACAATGGCCAACAAGACACACAATACAATGGCCAACAAGACACACAATACAATGGCCAACAAGACACACAATACAATGGCCAACAAGACACACAATACAATGGCCAACAAGACACCAATACAATGGCCAACAAGACACACAATACAATGGCCAACAAGACACACAATACATTGGCCAACAAGACACACAATACAATGGCCAACAAGACACACAATACAATGGCCAACAAGACACACAATACAATGGCCAACCAGACACCAATACAATGGCCAACCAGACACACAATACAATGGCCAACAAGACACACAATACAATGGCCAACAAGACACACAATACAATGGCCAACAAGACACACAATACAATGGTCAACAAGATAGACAATACAATGGCCAACAAGACACACAATACAATGGCCAACAAGACACACAATACAATGGCCAACAAGACACCAATACAATGGCCAACAAGACACACAATACAATGGCCAGCAAGACACACAATACATTGGCCAACAAGACACACAATACAATGGCCAGCAAGACACACAATACAATGGCCAACAAGACACACAATACAATGGCCAACAAGACACACAATATAATGGCCAACAAGACACACAATACAATGGCCAACAAGACACACAATACAATGGCCAACAAGACACACAATACAATGGCCAACAAGACACACAATACAATGGCCAACAAGACACACAACACAATAGCCAACAAGACACACAATACAATGGCCAAGATACAAAATACAATGGCCAACAAGACACACAATACAATGGCCAACAAGACACACAATACAATGGCCAACAAGACACACAATACAATGGCCAACAAGACACACAATACAATGGCCAACAAGACAGAAAATACAATGGCCAACTAGAAGACAGACAATACAATGGCCAACAAGACAGACAATACAATGGCCAACAAGACAGACAATACAATGGTCAACAAGACAGACAATACAATGGCCAACAAGAAAAGGCACAGAAAACCGCCGAACTGCCGCAAGTCACTGAAAAGCTTTATCACATAATGCGTTGCATGGAGTACACCTCGTCTTAGTGGGGTTCGAACTCGCAACGTTAGTGGTGATAGACACTGATTGCATAGGTAGTCGTAGATCCAACAACCATACGATTACGACCACACGATTGCCCTCTCTTTATATATACATGTACTTACAAATTATGTTTTCAAACGTCAGTCACGAATAGATGTAATTTTTTATGGTAAAATAAAATGAGCAGCCTCCTGAATTAATGCGGGATGTCTAATATCTATAGGCCTGTTTGGGTTTTTTTTATTCTCAAACTTGTTTATGGTTGAAAACAATCTGAAACACGTTTAAATCATGAATCATAAACATGTTTAAGATAGATAAAAAACGCAATGGTCGAAGAACAATATTTAAGAGAACTTTCTAGTTCATTGATTATTTTTTAACAAAGTAAAATTAATTCTTCATTAACAAATAAAACAATTCAACTCTTAAACACACAAAAACATAATAAAATAAACAAATGAAATAATTTAATTCTTTAAACAAATACCACAATGCAGAATATCAATAAACAACTTGGAAATGGGTCTATAATACACAGATGTTCCTATTACAATGTACAAACATATACTGGTAATTAACAAGGTGCAAACATATTCAAATGTGCTTTCAATCCCGGTTAAGATGTTTTAACCGCATGGTTAAAACAAAACCGTAAACAAGAAATGTGTGCACCACAAAATACGCCCGTCTATATCAATTATCAAACGGTATAATCGTAATGACCCCAAAATAAATAGGGTTCTTCCCTTTCCACAGGGGAATCATGTGGCCAAGTTTGGTAAAGATCCAATATACAGAACTAAAGTTATCGTGCGGAAACGATCCTATTGTCAAAAATTCTATTTATAGTAACGGTGACCTTGACCTTTGACCTAATGACCCCAAAAATATACAGAACTAAAGTTATCGTGCGGAAACGACCCTGTTGTCAAAAATTCTGTTTATAGTAGCAGTGACCTTGATCTTTGACCTAATGACCCCAAAATAAATAGGGTTCTTCCCCTTCCATAGGGGAATCATGATCTGATTCAGAGTTTTTGTCAAATAACCTAATATCAAATTCTGGAATTTGCATATTTCTTTTTTATTTTGCTTGCTTTTAATTAATTTGTTTTTGTTTTATGTTTTGCTTTGCAGTTAGCACAATCCAGTTTGATGTTTGGATCTTAGATACATGCTATGACAATAGTTTCATGCCTATGATACTTGCTTCAATTTATTTCCAATTACATTTGTATGGTCCTATTGTCAATAAAAGTCATTAGAAAAAGGAAATTCTTATTCAAACCTAGTTAACACAGCCTGATGAGGATGCCAACATGAATGAACCACTCATTGAAGTTTTAAGGTGAAATTCAACACAGGATAGAGGATATAAACATAATAAAGGACTTCAATCAATTCTGTAAACTTTGAATCAATGTTCTTGCTTATTCAAAGTGACCGACATACTGTAAATTCAGAAATTATTGAGATGTTTCATTATTGCGGAAAATGCAACTGAACTTAAAACTCATATTTTAGAAGCATTTGTATCATTTTGCACTAGAGATCTTTGAGTTTTGCATTAATTAAAAATCGCAATCCGGGCTGATTTAATTTTCTTAGATCGCAGTAATAAATGAACGCATTAATTACCGATTTTACAGTATTGATGTTTTAGTTCTCACGGAGTGAAAATATACAAGAAAGATCGGTGCGATTTACTTCCGGTTTACCAAAAAAAGACAAGTAACTTTTATAGTTGTTTTCAACTGAGATATGTAATATCATGTTTGTCAATAACTCATAAGTGGTATTTGAGTATTAAATCATATTTTTAAAGCACATGCATGTTGAAATTTAGGTCAGATTCATGTTTGTCAAAACACAATAAAAGCGCTTCTAAATTTAAAATCAATATCGGTCTAGGACATGAAAATGCTTGACGTATCTGAAGTTCACTAAAATGAACGTATGAGATGATGATACATACATAAGATACAAAATCAGTTATGGAGCAATAATTGATGGCACCAACTGTAGTCCCAAAGCGGTTCTGGCATGTAGGTCGGTATACCTGGTTTTCATTTCATTTAGCGTATAGTAGAGAAAAGGTACAGTTATTGACTTCCTAAAGTAGTCTTCCGGACTCTGCTTCAACATTATCTCTCATTATTTATCTTCCGCATATTCTAGGTTTTTTAACCTCTATGTCTAGCGGTTCACATATTTTAGCACCCCTCTCAAAACACTAGTGGTTGAATTGTTCAACATTTGCTCTGCAGTCTAGTGATCTCTGAATTAAATTTACGCTTTTTAAGGCTCTGCCTATGTCAAGGGATCTTTCTTGTAGTGATCTGCTGAGCGCTTTCTTAAAAGCCAGACACATTTGAGCAATAACAATGGTTACGACAAAATCAAAGTTGTAAATGGAATTCAACAAAGAAGTTACATCAGCTTCTTCTGGTCTGGTGTATGTGTGTTTTGGCAGTTTTGTAAAGTCCTCAAGGGTCTGAGCAATAGCCACTATTAACATTGATTGATTGATTGAGAATATGATGCTAATGGTAGAAGTTATATGATAAATTAAACATTGAAGCAGAATCATTTCATAAATTACAGTGTATTTAAAAAAGGACTGTGCAGAATGTTAATTTTTAATTAGAAAAACCATAATCAAATGCCCTGATGAATAGGAGATGCCGATCCTCATTACTCAAATAATTGAAGAACGATGGAAATAAACTACAAATAAGTAAATGTTTATTTAGAGTTTTACTAAGTCTCGCTCAAATGCAAAATTTGGGACCTATTTACTAAACAAAAAATGTGTATTCTCTCATGTTTATGCTAGTTATTATTCACAGAGCATACGTTTTGAAATTATTTCTTGGCATCCTTCATCTTGACAGAAATCATGGTTGTCTGCAGGACTAATCCACCGTATATCCTTTTGACTTTGAGCTCGAATGCTATAATCTAAACTCCCTTGTATGTCGGACCATTTCAAAAGAAATATTTATTTAATTATTTACAATATTCCTTCATAAATTAGAAGCATTATTCTACTTGCAATAACAATATTTTTCATATGTCGGCAATTTGGGAATCGGCTAATTGGACTCGGCAATTTGGGATTCGGCAAACTGGGAATCGGCAATTTGGGATGCTACCCTCACGCCACGTCAAGGTCATGAGCAATGCGGGGGTAGGCCCTCCCTTTCCCTTATTTGTAAAAAAAAATAATATTTTATTCTTTAGCTTTACCGAAGAAATTAAGTTTAATACATGGGGACTTTTTAACCTACCAATATGTCCTGTACGTGGCCCAGGACCTCTTAGGTAGTCCGCGATCATTTCTATTTACATTTTTTTTTTAAAGTATATTGAAAGTTATAACCACTTAGACATCAAGATGAAATTTTATCACATGATCAGACTGATAGCAGTCTGATTCAGTTTCAGGCAACTGAACAAATGAGTCAATAGGGGCTTGTTCTGAAACATGGGATGTGGACTCAGAATCAATAATAGATTCCATCACATGTTCAGACTCTATAGAGTTTGATTCAGTTTGGCAAGACTGAGCAAAAGAAGCAATTGTAGCCTTCAGTACGGTGTCACATTGTCGAATGGCACTGGCAAGAGGTGGACTAACGTCCGTATGAAATATTTGACATGTGTACGCTCATAGAACGCTGCATTGTCAAATAATTCAAAGAATGTCTTCAATCTGATCTCAGATGAAGCATTCTCATGGCCAAATAATACGAAGGAGATGGCATTGAAAAGACAATTACCATCTCTGTTAATTACGGAGAAAAGAACCATGCAAGTTTGCAGTTAATAAGCTACAAAATACAAATTATTCGTTTTTACATGTCACTAGTAAGGTCAGTTGCATACGAAAAAAGCGAGGTCAAATTATTTGCTTGAAAGGAAATAACTAATCGATGGTAATTTTCGTTCTCAAAAGGCGAAAAGTGGTTCGATAAGCTGTTTAATGTGAAATATTTACCTTTATTTCATCATTTTAAAGCTATTTACCAATTTCTAAAACATAAAATTGTTTTGGTCAAAATCGTAGCTAATGCCCCTTTAACATACACTTATGAGACAATTTAAGTTAGACATATTAATTAAATTGTTTCATTGATATTGTTGTATGAAGCAAGGATTTATAAATCCTTGTATGAAGATAAATAAAAATAAAAGTTTCTTTATATGAGTTTCAGTCAATATTGTAAATTATTAGGATATTTATACAAAAAAAAACAAACAAACAAAAACCAACAATTAAATACATCCTACACAACATACATCGTCTTCATCCTATCCTCAACTATTTCCTATCCGTCCCGGAATGGCACAGGTTTTTATAGACAAAGGTGTCGCCATATTGGATTTACCGATGATTTTGTTACCAAACGAAATAATAAATAAATACAATGCGTAATATGAAAAATTAAGTCTCTGTATGTACATATCTATTATTTTATATGATAATAAATAAAAATAAAAACTATTTAACACCCATCTTACTACACAATGATTTGTAGACTTCTCAACAACAGCCCATCCATAGTTGTCGTCCCTAACACACAGCCGTACAGCTCAAATTGAAGAAAAGACAAATAAATAGCTAAAATTTCAGACCAGAAAAAGCTGAAAATCACTGTATTGTGTAATATAAACCTTTATTCATAACAAAACAACATTTTTTTATTGAGTTCTTAAAAGTATTGAGTATAAAAGTTACTTGTCTCTATTTTGGTAAACCGAAAGTAAATCGCGCCGATCTTTTTTGTATATTTTCACTCCGTGAGAACTAAAACATCAATAAAATTAACTTATAAATATCATTTACAGGGGTGGATTTAGAGGGGGCGTGCGCCCCCCCCCCCCCCCCCTAAAATTCGCAAAGCATATGTTATGCAACGTTAATTAAGCAGTTCAACAAACAATTTGTTCATGAATGGTTAACTCGTGACCTGTAGTAAAACATTCCTACACATTGTAAATACACGTTGGGTGTGTTCGTTGATTCATATATGGATTCGCCGACAATTTCCGCTTGTGTTTGTCTATAAACAAGAACGGCCGAATCATACGTTTTCAATGAATGAATCAAACGACGAAAAGAAAAGCTCCATCCGGACGGGCAGTATTAACTAGAACCACCCGAAAGAACAAGCACCGAAAGTTCAGACCAATTAGTGAAATGAGGAATGCGTTAAAACTAAACCAATAGTTCTTTGAAGGGTTAACATATCGTGATCGATCAGTCAGGAGTTGAACAATTCGCATCACGGTTGTTCAAAAAAGGTTTTTCTTTAGGTTCTTATAATCTGACAAAAATATACTGTTAACAATTATCCGATAAAATTAAGACTCAAAATCAAGTTGTTTTGGTCTGATAAAAATGGTGTGGTTGGTTCAAAATTGTCTTTCAAATAAATGTCTGTAATTCCTAAAATCCCCAGAGCTTCAGGGGGGGGGGGGGGGCAAAACCCATGGGCCTCCTACCAGGGTTCTACCCTGGACCAGCTGGGGACCTTAAGCGGCCCCCAGACCCCTCGCCTACTCACCCCCCCCCCCCTAACCACAAATCCTGGATCCGCCCCTGATTTAAGTCATTTAATATCATCTACAAAGTAATGCAATACTTTTACATGTTTATTTTGCGTTATTTCAGTAGTAGACTCTAGTCGACTCTAATCGACTCTAGCCGACTCTGTTTAGTATCACCGTATATCTTTCAACATATTTTAATTAAAATATAGAATTGATTGAAGTCCTTTATATCCTCTATCATGTGCTGAATTTCACCTTAAAACTTCAATGAGTGGTTCATTCATGTTGGTATCCTCATCAGGCTGTGTTAACTAGGTTTGAATAAGAATTTCCTTTTTCTGATGACATTTATTGAAAATAGGACCATACAAATGTAATTGCAAATAAACTGAAGCAAGTATCATAAGCATGAAACTGTTGTCATAGCATGTATCTAAGATCAAAAAATCAAACTGGATTGTGCTAACTGCAAAACAAAACATAAAACAAAAACAAATTAATTAAAAGCAAGCAAAATAAAAAAGAAATATGCAAATTAAAATAATAGTAGCCCCTCAAAGTATAATGCACTTTCTTTGATCACAAATAAGGCAAGCAGCTCAGTAATTCCGTCATTAGATACCTTTTCATGAACATGTTCATCAATTAAAACTGCTGTCATTAGCCTCATTTTTGTATTTGATTGCAGTATTAATTCCGATGATTGTGGGTCGTTTTCTCATCGACATTTACCCCATATCTCCATTTACTTCTATCAGAGAGGAACAGGGCCTAAATATGGAAGCGGTGTACCCTGTCTATCACTCAAGAAAAGCTTGGTGTTTTATAGGACAATGAGTCATGCACCATTCTAAAAAGATGACAGATTTGTGACACCTAGTACCTTGTAACTTTTTTTACTGTAAAAGATATTTATTTTTGACATTTTCCTTCTTTATATCATACTGCAATCATTAATAGGTGTAAAGGATTGCACACATTATTGTGGGGCACATGTACCAGTTAAGACAATGGAGACAAGTTGTGAAGTTGTACTTTCCTAAGTACATTGACAAGGGAGTAATAATTGAGATAAAACAGACGTGTCATACAGTTTGGTTACACTGGGAGGATATTGTCATACAATTTGTTTACACTGGGAAGATATTGTCATAGTTTGGTTACACTGGGAAGATATTGTCATACAGTTTGGTTACACTGGGAGGATATTGTCATACAGTTTGGTTACACTGGGAGGATATTGTCATACAGTTTGGTTACACTGGGAGGATATTGTCATACAGTTTGGTTACACTGGGAGGATATTGTCATACAGTTTGGTTACACTGGGAGGATATTGTCATACAGTTTGGTTACACTGGGAGGATATTGTCATACAGTTTGTTTACACTGGGAGGATATTGTCATACAATTTGTTTACACTGGGAGGATATTGTCATACAGTTTGTTTACACTGGGAGGATATTGTCATACAATTTGGTTACACTGGGAGGATATTGTCATACAGTTTGTTTACACTGGGAGGATATTGTCATACAATTTGTTTACACTGGGAGGATATTGTCATAGTTTGGTTACACTGGGAGGATATTGTCATACAGTTTGGTTACACTGGGAGGATATTGTCATACAGTTTGGTTACACTGGGAGGATATTGTCATACAGTTTGGTTACACTGGGAGGATATTGTCATACAGTTTGGTTACACTGGGAGGATATTACAATATGTTTTTATTTGTTTTAAAAACATTTTCGGGTTCAGACAATGTTTAGATTGGAGAAATGGAGCGCTGGAGATGGTGTGTTGTGATACCCCCCCCTTTTTTTGTAATGTGACCAAAAGTACATTTCCGCGTGATGTCTTCAACCTCTAAAATAACTAAAAGGGACAAACAAATGTATCTGATGTGAACTGTGCCAATTACCCACTTAAGACACGCCTTCATTCAATGCTGTGCATCATTTGACATTTCCTTTGCTGAGATGGGAATATCTGTACGCTATGGCGACCTCCATTAAAAACATGGATTCAGCCGTTACCTCACCCCGATATCAAACAAAAAATCCGAGGGGTCACGAGTACAAGACTAGTAAAGATCCAATATACAGAACTAAAGTTATCATGCAGAAACGACCCTTTTGTCAAAAATTATATTTATAGTATCGGTGACCTTGACCTTTGATCTAATGACCCCAAAATAAATAGGGTTCCTCCCCTTCCACAGGGGAATCATGTGGCCAAGTTTGTTAAAGATTCAATATACAGAACTAAAGTTATCGTGCGGAAACGATCCTTTTGTCAAAAAATCTATAGGGTCAGAAAAGTTCAACAAATTTGAATATGGAACTTTTCTGACCCTATCGTAACTTGAATAATACTGCGCCCTCTATCGGCACTTTCGCTGGATGAGGGCTTGAACGCTCTTAGTGGAAAAAATCCGTCAGGCTGCTGGCTGGTACAGCCGACCAATCAAATGTCAGATATTAGCGCGTATGCGCATTAGTGAATCCCTTTACTTCCGTTTGTAAATATTGACAAAACAAACACGGAGAATGATTGTGCACGTGCCTTTGCATATTTAGAAAACAAATACACCTTTATTCTCATAATTATGATTTAAATTGCCATAGATTCACAAATCTTTAAAGATTTAAAATAATAAAACACCGTGTAATCATTTTTTGAAGTTTTTATGTTTTAATCTAAATTTGCTACAATGTCGCAATACACATCTAACATGTATTTTTGTAATGTATGTTGGACAATAAAAGTGAATTTATTGTGGATAATAGGGTCGATACACGTAACTTGCCGTTAACATAAGATTGTATAAATATGGATATGCACAGGTTAAATTAAGGAAAATGGGATGAAATAATAAAGAAATTTGATTGAAAATAAATATGTAAACAGAAAGTTGATTATTTCATAAATTAAAATGATTTTCAATACAATTTATAAAGAAATACCCATCACAATATCGTTATTTAGGTAAATACTTATTAGACTGATTTTTTTAAACCCATTTTTGTCTTTAATTGATAACTGACTCAAGTTAGCCTAAATAAATGAAATGTGACTTAATGTGTTAATTATATAAATCCTTGCCTTCTATCAATTTTAATTTCTTATCTAATTCTTATTCTTATTATGTAACAATATGGTCAGGTTGTTATTTTCATTGAATGGCATCTCAAAATAGATGGCTTCACAGTAGGAGCTCTTCCTGTATATTGGTTACATCCTGTATAATACAACTGACAGCTAATGCATGACAAACAATTTTAATCAGCCATCAGTATCATAAAATACATTTTTGTTAAATCTTTATTTTAAATGAAATTAAAAAATCATTATAAGAGTGAATTCAATTCAAGCTTTTATTTACTTTCCAACTTTGAAATAAAACTCATTATGTTTTAATATTTAAAAAATAGTAATTATTCATTTATGTTTTATTTCATGTTTGGTTGTATTTATCCGGATACGTGAATTGCATACAACATTACATCATCTGATCGCTCCATTGGACATTATTTACAAACACTTTAGCTCCTCATATTTTATGCCGTAAGACCCATAAGTCATAGCGATTTATTATTTCCGGTTTGACGGATTTTTTCAATGAATGCATCCTAACCTAACCCGAATAATCCAGTCGTTATATTACTCTCCCGCTAGTCGCTGCATCCACCAAAGTGCCGATAGAGGGCCCAGTATTATTCAAGTTAAATGCATCCAGGCGTTAATTCAGCGACTATAGCGGGAGAGTAATATAAACGACTGGATTATTCCGGTTAACCCTATCGTTGAAGTTACGTTACTTCCGTCAGCCGTGGGTCCTTACACGAAAAATTTGGCAATAAATGTTTAAAAATCTTAAAATTCTGGAGAACTGAGCTATCGTATGCACAAAACAAAAACAGGGGCAAAAAGATGCGTCTTTTAGGAATGGATACATGTCCTAGTTTGAATGACATAATGGAAATAAGGTGCAATAAATGTACTCGAAGCGATCAGGAGTACGATTTCTAAACCAGCCGAGTTGCATGCCTTGTGGATTATTAGTATCTATATAGGGTCGACACATGCAATTTGATGTTAACATAAGATTGTATGAATATTGACACGAACAAGTTAAAATAAGGAAAAAGAGATGAAATTATAAAGAAATTTTATTGAAAATAAATTTGTGAACAGAAAGTTAGAAAAAGGGGGGTGGTCCGTGCCACGAGCGCCTGTGTTTAGAGCACACTGTAAAACTTAATCTTTAGAGACCAATTTGAACAAATTTGGCAATCATTGATAGATGATTCATCGTTTCTAAGGACTAGATCCTTCCAATTCGAAAATTATTTCAAATTCCAGGAATCTAAAAAAGCCACTGATTTCTGTAGATTTAGAACCATAAATCATAAATTACCAATTGAACAGGGAAGATGGAGTAATGCTAATAATTGAGTGTGTTTTCTGTGTAATGATGTGCTATGGTTATGGTGTTTAACGCCGCTTTCAACAATATTTCAGCTATCCCGTGGTGGTCAGTTTTATTGGTGCAGGAAACCGGAGTAAACCATCGACCTGCCGCAAGTCACTGGCAAATTTTATCGTATAATGTTGTACGGAGTACACCTCGCCGTGAGCGAGATTCTAACTCCCGACGTTATTGGTGATAGGCACTGATTGCATAGTTAGTTGTAAATCTATTATGTTATAAGGGAGGTGCGAGTTTTCCAATTGACATTTGGCTTCTAACAGAGCCATTTACCTCTTAATTTAGAAATATTGTTGGTTTCCATGATAAAAAAACTAAGCTTTTTCTAACAATTTGCCCCCTAAAAAACACACACAAAACGCCCCTGTATCAACGTATTATAACAGCCGTGTGAATTTATTAAAATTCAGAAATCTTATGACTTCAAAAATCAGATCTGAACTTATGAAATTATTCAAATTTAAATATACGTTTGTGTAGTCAATAGAAAAGGGCATTTGCGATCCAAGCTGAAACATACCAACTATTATTTATCTATTGTAATTGTAATTACTGTAAATACTTTCTTGTTCACACGAAGAAAAACCAGATTTTTTTGTTTGGACATCTATAATCATTATTTTGTCTTTATCAATCTTAACAAAAAACTCCCCATATAACACACAGTTCAGTTCCCCTATACGTTATAAAGGTTTTGTCTACAGAGCGAGCATATTAGAACTTACCTGTTACCAGCGTACATTTTTATGAACCAGAAGAATAGGAGCAGGGGGAGAACAAGGGGACAAACTATGTTGTCCTTTTTGGAAGGGTACAAGGGTATTATTTAAACCCAACTTATTAATTTGTTTTACAGTTTTGAATACGTGCCCAGTCCCTCCTCACATTGCCAGGTCCACTCCTAAAACTTGCCACTCATTTCCCACCCCCATTGTCCACTCCACCTTTTTCATAACCATATTTATAATGCATTGTCTATAATTAGATGTCCTCAATCCCTTGCCCCCCTCCCCCCCCCCCCCCCCCCCCCCCCAACCCCCGCCTCCCCATTTCCTTAGTCTCACACAGCGACAAAGAAAAATGGGAAAATGGGGAGTATGTGAGGAGATTTATATTTAATTTGATTCGATTTTCGATGCATAAAGTAAAATGATCGGTATTACAATTATACCATGGTGTTTAGTCATCTCGCACCACATGGGAGTATTACCCGTCCCACACAAATAGCAAATGCCACTCTCGAAGATTTCATTTCATTTCAAATATTTTATTGATAAATCAATAGAATTGGATAACAGGCTATGCCTATACAAACCTCTTCAACAACAAGATGAAACAATTAGAAAACAATTTACATAAGACATAGAGCAATCTACCCATCATATATACATGCAATTCATCTTAATTACCAAGCATAAACACATGTATATTAATAGGACAATCATACAAAAAACAAAACAAAATTCCCTTTCTTTCCCTTCTCCTTCCCTTTCTTTTCTTTTTTGTTAATAGGTATGATATAATACGTATATTAATAACAGAATCATACACAAAACAAAGTTTTTTCTTTCTTTTCCCTTTTTCTTCTTTTTTCCCTAATTGTTAATAGGAATAGCCAAATTATGGCTTTATATTATTATAATATTCAGGGGCGGATCCAGGATTTCAAGTTAGGAGGGGGGGGGGGGGGCGCACTTAAAAATATGTTTGGGGTATTTCGTGTGAAAAATCACGATTTTACGTCAAAAAATCATATTTTCTCCAATTTTAGGGGGGTTGTGCGCCGGGTACGCCCCCCTGGATCCGCCCCTGATATTAATGATGATGAATTGGCATAGCATGATGGACTGAACTTACATTTAACTCACAATATATACAACATGTAAACTGAAATTATGAAATTAAAATCACTAATTAAGTGAGGTCCACCATATTAATATGAATTAACTCTTTTTCAGTATATACATTTATAATATAAGAGATAAATAAGTAAATAAGGGGGAAATATCTAAGCAAAATAGTGATTGAGATAGGCAAGTACAAATTGGGTAAAGGGGGAGGGGGAAGGGTGACCTGAATAATTGAAAGATTTACAGCTATTAATTAAACTGAAAAATTTAAAGATTTGGAGCTATAAATGGGAAGACTTTTCAACGTTATATAACCAAATACAGAGAAAAGGAAAATTTATTGAATCGTGTGAATCTTCTACTACCAGTAATGAAATGGTGAACAGCATCGAATATCTCAGTATTCTCCTCTACAGTAAGTATTGGTGAGCCTTTCAATAATATATCCAAATTTAAAACATCTTGAAACTTTCTTAGAGAATTAAAAAGTTGTATTCTGTGTCTTATGAACAATGGACAAGCATAAAAATAATGGAAATTATTTTCAATTGCATCCCCACAGGCACAATTGGGGGCTGTCAGACAGATGAGACTGAAACAAGTGGTGATTTAAACTGCTTGCTTCATTAAGAAGTTTGCAATGCCAAATATTTAAGCTGCGAGAACCAATAGAGTAGAAGCTAGGAGATTTATCAACATCTTCATTAAGTTTAATCTTGAATGAAGATAATGACTGAATGTTCCTAGTATCACTATCTAGTTTGTTCCATAACTCCAGAACAGTTGAAAAAAAAGCTATCCTTGTTTGACTTGGTGCGGCATTGGGGAGGGGTGAAGAATCTGGGGTTTCTAACCATGTAGTTGGGTTCAATATTAATAATATTATTTGTTATATAGTTGGGTATAGCTCTCCTTGCAGAGCTTTGAACATTAGAATAAGTTTTTGCTTCTTACGTCTGTTTTGCAAGGAGTCCCACCCTAATTCGCCATACCACTTAACCCTCGAGGTACCCTTTCGAAGAACTGTAACAATTCTGGCTGATTCGTATTGCACTGATTAAATAAGAGCAGACTGTTCTTGCTTGTAACAAGCAAGAATTCAGAATAAATAAAATTATTATGTTGTTAAAAAAAAAAAAAATCAGACTGTTCTCTTGTGCAATTATCCCAAACTACACTTCCGTATTCTAGTATAGGTCCTATAAAACCAAAATAAAGCTTTTCTAGTGAGTTCCTATCAAGATTATGTTTCATCATGCGCAAAATGTTAAGACGAGAGCAAGCTTTTTTTTTTATAAACATTTATATGATCTTTCCAGGTACCATTAGGACACAAATTTATACCAAGATGTTTATGCTTAAGTACATCTTCTAAGACATCATCATTCATATATAAAGGGGGAATATTAACATCATGTTTTCTAGTAAACAGCATAAGCTTAGTTTTTGAGGCATTGAAATTAACACACCAATCAGATGCCCAAGTACTAAGGTTATTCAAATCAGAATTCAGGGATTCAGCGGTTTCATTCTGATCATCAACAATACAATAAAGGGATGTATCGTCAGCAAATAGTTTCATGCTATTAGAAACGACATCAACAATATCATTAATAAATAATAAAAATAAAAGAGATCCAGTATGGAGCCTTGTGGAACTCCAGCATTAATGGAATTCCAAGTAGAGTAGTATCCATTCATGCAGACTCGCTGCTTACGGTCAGAAAGATAACTACCAAACTAAGTCAATAAGTTGCCCTTAATTCCATATTTTCTAAGTTTGTACAATAGACCACGATGCAGACACGATCAAACGCTTGTGATATGTCACAAAAAATAAACCTAACATCTTTGCCAATATCTAAATTTTTCATAATGACATCATAAATTACCAATAACTGGTTTATATAGTGGAATCTCTATGTCTAAATCCAGACTGATCATCCGATAGTATAATATATCTTAACAAGTAGTTGTGAAGGTGTTTGAATATAATTTTTTCCAATATCTTAATAAAACAATTAGTAACAGATATTGGTCTATAATTTGCTATACTATCGCTACCACCTTTACCTTTGTAAATCTCGAAGATTCTGAGAAAAAAAGATGCATCACTGCAAGTCTGAGAACCTATGTCCCATATCAAAAGGGATAATTATATAATTTGATTACATACTTAGTTCAAATAAAGGCATTTTTGCATCACCTATATGACCGGAAGTAAACCGTCCATATTTTCACACCCCGGGAATGAAATTGCGTATAATATTCTTACTACATAACACTTCGAGTTCTCCGTTGTACAGGAAGGTAGAAGAAACACTATATTTTTCATGTATATGATAGAAACTTGTGCTTTCTTTTGAAATTTTAGAGAAAACGTTAATGTTCTGAAGAATTCTCTGTTGAAAATGTAAAATTCTATCTTCATTGATTGAAAACTTACTAAATATTAAAACCTATACTGTCATATTTGGTATGCAAATTTCTCATTTGTAGTGCAACAAATCAGACATAAATTTAAAACCCAAAAAGTAGATAAAATGGAAGAAAAACGTCAAAGAAATTCCCACCTGTCATTCCGTGTGACGTAGATATGATCTGAGTTCCCGATAGCATCTGCTGTCCAGATAGCCGGTTGTAGGGTGTGTAACTGAGATGTTGAATATTTTTGACCAGTTTTGTGGCTCGTCTTTGAACATTTTCAATTTGGATGGCTTCCTTTTTATACATAGCCAAGGACGTATATAAGATATACGTCCTTCACATAGCTGACCATATATTGCTTCCGTACTCTAGGGGTGGACGGACTATACTTTTATAAAGTTTGGTAAACATGTTCTTGTCCATGTATGTAAAGCTTCTTTTTATCATTTTATCATGGCCTTTTTTGTTTGATTATTGACGTGAATTATTGATATGTATTCGGCGCAAAAATGGCTTATTCCAGTTTTTAAGCCTCATATACTGTATATTTTTTTACAAGACAATGCACTAGTAGTTAATATTGTCTCTCTTTATAAAAAAAATTAAAAAGCGAAAAAACAAAAAACAAAAAACAAAACAAAACAAAAAGAAAAGAAAATTAGAAAGATACCCAAATCAAAATACCCCCCCCCCCCCCCCCCCCCAAAAAAAAGAAAAAGAAAAAAAGAGAAGATATAAGAAACTTGCTTCCCTACGTTATGATGCCGAATAAACATTTTATTGATCATACACACGAATCAGTAGTACCGGGGAACTACACATTTGTTATTGCTCATCGAACCTTGTTACACTTTATTGTAGTGTCATAATCGTTTATTGTCAAAAAATACATGGAGACAAAAATAAACAACCAAGACAAGTTTGAATTTGGCGCTGAAAGCTTTCTTCGGTATTTTTGGACTTATCGTTAGCCAGCAAGAAGAAGTATGAAACGCCTCGTTATTGGTTTGTTTATCATGTGACAATCAAATCTAAAATTTCATTGGATAATACGTGACGTCGCGGGGATTTCAATGACTCGACCTCAGTTTGACTTGCATCTCAGCTGTGTTCACTTTCAAAAAAAATATTTGAGAATCACAAAAGCAGTCCACTTTGTATTTATCGTGCATAAGGAACAGGTGCATATTCGACTATTAAAAAGGAAAAGAACAATTTAAAAGCGACACAACTCATTTTCGCTATGTCTTTCGTATTCGGAAGTACATTCCAGGACGAAAATGCGGAGAACCAAGGACCAAGACGAGGAAAGAGGATAGAAAGCACGGCAGTTCCAGCACGAAATAATGCACCGAAAAGAGCAGCCCTTGGAGTCATAACCAACCAAGTTCGTGTTCAACCCAGGAGGGCAGCAAAACCAGCAAAGGTATCGAAACTTGTTCCCGTATCTCCCCGCCTTTTTATTCCCCCCCTGTCTGAAATTCAAAGTCTGATAGTTGGTCCTTATTTTACTGGATTCTAAAAAAAACAAACAAAACCAGTAAGAACGGAAAAGTTCATTATATATAGATTATGCAATGAATATGAACCTTTTATTCTAATGATGGATGATGTTTGACCTATAAATAGTGGTGGGGGATACATACATTGTAATGAACCCAAATTTGTATGTTCCATGTTTTATTCTGTATGAACCGCATCAGTGCCAGTGGTGTAATGTAATGGTTTGCATGCTCATCTCGATTGTGATAGGTAGTGGGTCTACTCCCAATCGGGTCAAACCAAAGAATAAAATTGGTATTTGTTGCTTCTCCACTCCGAACAGAGTTTTACTGGTCTTGCAGCCTTGGGCTTGGGCCAGAGGAAGGATGTTCGTTGTGAGGACTGAAAATGTGCCATGTGGTACTTTATACAAGTATAAGACAACATGGAGCAAAGAAAAACCTAATTTTGAAACTTAAAAAAAAGTCCTACATTAATGCTTTATATTTATGACCAAAATTTAAAGACAGCTTGGACTGGATATAATAGAATTAAACCTACCATCGAAAATGTACGTAGTTCAAGTTGGTTAGAGATGGAAACGGCCATTTCACAGTGATGGGATAGAATGAAATCGCATTTATTTTAACTGGTATATTGATACAGATATCTTGAATTGTGAAAAAGCCACAAATCTGAATTTCAAAATCCTTGATCGCTTTTCTTTTTCATATTTATTATGTTTCGCCTTTTCAGATTCATTATCTTTATCCTGAATCACCCAGAGGGTGTGCCGGGGGTAGAATAGGCACCAGGTTTCTCCGTCCTAGAGGCACTAGTCTTCTAAAAGGGGGGGGGGGAACCCCGGGGTATAGAAATGGGACCGAGAGCTTCTTAGGCTTGAAGGGGCATCCGTCCGTTGTGCGGGATGTATAAATTAACAACTAACCAGTCTTTCGGATGAGACGTAAATAAATCCGAGGTCCTGTGTTGAGAGATTGCCACCCTCTTCACACGTTAAAGAACCCAGTGTAACAGCTCATTATGCTCATGATGAGTGGTCCATAGGAGACCTGTTGCACTGGCTAAATTATCCGTCCATACCCATCACCTTTCCTTGTTTCGAGTCCCGTGGCATTTAATTTTTTTTTTCTCGTCCTGAATATAGCTGAAAAATTGCTCGCTGGACGTTAAACATCAATCAATCACTAATTTATTACCAGATTTGATGTTGTATAATAATTTATTTTGGCACTTGCCCATGCTTGTTTATATAAAATTAACGGAAAAATTGTTGCCAACATTTTTTTTTATGAAAATCAACCAATTGAAAGTTCAGTACAGGGACAATCGTAGCAATTTATTTTGTGCTCAAGACAACTTATATAAAATGTTAAGACCAGTCATGTTGGCCATTGCAATGCAAAATATTGTTTGACCTTGTTCATTATTTCCTTGTTTTCCTGTGTCAATCGTAAAGAATTCTACTCGGTCATAACCTTACCCAAGTGCCACTTGGAGTACTACTTTAGCGGACCCTAACCAGGGGTTAATAAATCCCCTAGCCCGACGCCTGGGGCTAGTAATTTCCACATTTGGGCTAGCTGAAATAATCAGCTGTATGCCTGACATGCTAGTAAAAATATATCAGGGGTTAAAAATCTTGGACCACCTCACTAGCCCAGGGCTATCATACTCCCAAATATTACTAGCCCGAATCTATGAACCACTAGTCCTGGTCAATACCGTGATTTCATGAATCCGACTTGCAGACTTGAACCCTTGTACAACAACCACAGGTGCTCGTGGCACGGATCACCCCCCTTTCTCTAACTTTCTGTTTACAAATTTATTTTCAATAAAATTTCTTTATTTCTTTATTATTTCATCTCTTTTTCCTTATTTTAACTTGTTCGTGTCGATATTCATACAATCTTATGTCGACATCAAATTGCATGTGTCGACCCTATATAGAAAATTTCTTTATTTCTTTATTATTTCATCTCTTTTTTTCCTTATTTTAACTTGTTCGTGTCAATATTCATACAATCTTATGTCGACATCAAATTGCATGTGTCGACCCTATATAGATACTAATCTATATACGGTCGACACATGCAATTTGATGTCATATAGGGTCGACACATGCAATTTGATGTCGACATAAGATTGTATGAATATTGACACGAACAAGTTAAAATAAGGAAAAAGAGATGAAATAATAAAGAAATAAAGAAATTTTATTGAAAATAAATTTGTAAACAGAAAGTTAGAAAAAGGGGGGTGGTCCGTGCCACGAGCACCTGTGTGTACAACATGTACAATGTATATTATTTTAACTATCTTTCTTTTCAGATCTGGTATTGCATTTTATTTTCACTTATTTTCCACAGTTCAGATCACCAAGGCCAAAAAAAAAATGTGTGTTTGGTCACATGTCAAAAAAATCTAGGGTCGGTTGGCATTAAATTTTTTTTTTTTACCATCGGCAAAACCGGAAATAGTCGGTACCGGTATTTCATTTTCGAAATTTCCGGTAAGCCGTCATTTGTTGAAGCTCTTTTATGACGAGAATATGCAGTTTTTCTACCTTGACTCAATTTCGACAAAAAGCTAGCGGTTGAATAAATGAAACATTGCTACTGATTAAACAACATATAACATATATGAATACAAGAAGATACGTGAATATTGAAAAGTTTGTCAATATCCGATATATATACAGGGGTTAATAAATCCCCTAGCCCGACGCCTGGGGCTAGTAATTTCCACATTTGGGCTAGCTGAAATAATCGGCTGTATGCCAGACGGGCTAGTGAAAATATATATATCGGATATTGACAATATTATATAGGGTCGACACATGCAATTTGATGTTAACATAAGATTGTATGAATATTGACACGAACAAGTTAAAATAAGGAAAAAGAGATGAAATAATAAAGAAATTTTATTGAAAATAAATTTGTAAACAGAAAGTTAGAGAAAGGGGGGTGATCCGTGCCGCGAGCACCTGTGGTTGTTGTACAAGGGTTCAAGTCTGCAAGTCGGATTCATGAAATCACGGTATTGACCAGGACTAGTGGTTCATAGATTCGGGCTAGTAATATTTGGGAGTATGCTAGCCCGGGGCTAGTGAGGTGGTCCAAGATTTTTTAACCCCTGCTAACCCTTTTGTTGTCATATCCGCATGGTAGCGAAATGAAAGGTTATGGGTCATGCGTGTTGATTTTGACAATATCTGACTTTTGGGGTCCACTAAAGTAGATTCTACCTTGCCACTTTGTTATAATCTCGCCATGCTATGTCGACTCATAGGGGACATGCATTGCTTTGCATGCTTTATTACTTACCTTCGTCTAAGTCTTTTTAATGATGTTGATATTTTTGTACAGGGTGGAAATGATGAAAATGCCTATTCAAAACAAGCAAAGGTGTTTGGACAAGAAAACCAACCATTTACAATATTTGTGGATGAAGCAGCAAACAAACCAGCTGTCCCCAAACAGAACAATGGTGGGAAACTGAAACTTTCACATGCAGTCACCTCTCTACCAGTACATCATGAACCAATATCTGTAGCCAATGATATCATCTGTGTTGATGATTCTTTAGGTATGCATATAAAATAATTCTTGGCTTGACTGAACACAGTTCAGCCCAGGACACAATCAACAATGTTTTAATTATTTTGAAATATTATATATGTCTGCAGATGCAAATGTAGGGACCCTGATTTAGAAGGTGGTCTTGAATTCCTGAAATATGCTATAAATATTGAAAAGGCATCAATGATATATCTGTCCCCAGTACAAAAGGAACATGCTAAAAGAAAATGGTTAAATCTGGAGGTGGTATTTGAGTGGTTAATATTATAAACATACTGCCTTTAGTTGAGGGTGTTACGGTAGATTACCACAAGAAGAACAAATATCACCCGAGACGAAGTCGAGGGTGATATTTTTTCTGAGTGTGGTAATCTACCGTAACATCCTCAACCAAAGGCAGTATGCTTTATATTATACTGAATGCCCTTCGCAGGATGGTATTGCGGGATGTGGTATATCCTTGCAATACCACCCTCTGTTTTGGTGAGCGGGGTTAAGAAAAGTTGGAGAAAAATACCACATCTACATTTACCAATGAAATTGCCGAATTATCAAAGAAATTTGCAATAAATAAAATATTAATATACAGTCAAACCTGTCTATAGTGGTCACCTGGGGGGGAATGACAAAATGACCTCTATATACAGGTGACCTTTATATGGAGGGTTTGAATTTTCGACAAGATATTGTACATTTGTTGTGAATAAACATTTTTTAATTACCTGTTATGTTTGCTTGTTATTTTGTTCTTGTGGTCATGTTACTGAACTTACTCTTGTTTACATTTATTGTTGATGAAGTTATCTCAAAGTGATATTAAATAAACCAGTTTCATCCATATTATAAATATCTCTTGGATGATAATCCTTTATCAGATTTGGTAATTTTGATTTCCACTCCGATACAATTGTGACATTTACATCACCACTTTCACCTGACAGTGTACGAAAAACGATGTTATGTCTCTTTAAAAAAGATTGTAGCCAGCCATTTGAAGCTTTGAATTGATCAACTCCAAGGTCCTTGGCAAACTTGAGAGCTTGTTCCTGTATCAATGGGCCGCTAATATTTATTCTTCTGCCAGTTGCTTCTTGAAACCAATCCCAGCATAATTGGTTAATGTCTTCATTTCCTGTCGCACGACATTGACGTTTTCTTGAACCGGGCATATTGTTTTTAAAATCGTCAAGTATCTCACTTTTTCTTTTTATAATGTTCATGATCTGGGTGCGACCAACACCCATCTCCTCGGCCACAGCCCAACAACTTTTCCCACCATCACACAGATTTATAGCCTTCACTTTATCGTCTAAATTTAAAGTTTTCCTAGTTACGGATGTTGACATGATGCACTAGATACGTAATACAATCTTTCCGATGCAAAATATTTTTGATGAGTGAATTTCTACTCTCATTGTAGTGAATAAAAATCTCAAATAACCCCCGGGTATTACCTGTTCTTCAAGTAATTTATTATTCACAAAATGTAAAATAGTTTGTTTATTTAATTAATTAAATTAATCAATATGTTTTGTTACACTTGTAACACCTCGGCATTTTTAGTACATTGGAGAAAAATACCGATCTTCCGAAATCACTTCCGGTATTATTTAAAAAAACCAATTACCGTTATACAAAGGTTTTATGCTGAAAATTACCAATAAATGGTGGCCGCTGACCACATTGAACAGGTGACCGCTATATCGAATTAAAATATATAGTAAAACGCACTGGGAGAGCACGAAAGTGACCGTTATGACCAGGTGACCACTATACAAAGGTGACCGTTGGGGCAGGTTTGACTGTATATCTATTATACTAAAATATATGTTACCTTGTATAACTTAAAATGCATTGCTAACTTTGAATCTCAAAAGTTATTACAAAACAGTATGTTATGAAGATCAACTTGTAACTTTTGTGCATTGAAAACTTTAAAAAAAAAAAAAATCGTGGACACAGGGGTCCTGGATTTTTTAATAAAAAACTAATCCTGGATTATTATTTTTGCTTAAAGTCCGGTCCTGTGTTTTTATTTCCAATTTTCATCATAGACCCCCTCCCCCTCCCAAGGGTTATGCAATTGTATCATTAATAATAAATAATAAATTCAGATTTTCTATTTAAAATAAATCTCATTTACAAAACCACTGATATTTGTTCAATTTTTAATGCTGATTTAAGCTTTAGTCGCAACAAATCTTTATTTTTCTCTTTAAACTGTCGAAACATAACATTTATTTAACTGTAAAATTCACAAATAAAATTCCCCCCTCCACCCTTTTTTCTTGTTTAAATCAATGATCACCCAAACCCAATTTTATTTGATATCATCAAGTTTTACTCTACCGAATCCGTATTTAAGATAATCTGAATCGTTTGCATTGAACTTTGGGAGGTATATATTAATTTTATTTGATCCCGGTTCGGAATAGGACGCCATCTTTTAGCGTTTTCTATCAATAAGAGAAATTAATATAGCGGACGTGAAACATTGCACCGCTAGTCATATCAACGATTTTGAAGGATTTTTTAACATCTTTTATTGTCGAATGAAGCAAAAATTTTATGGAATCATTGACTGAGAAACTACTTCGTCAAATTGGTTGACAGGGACGAGTGCAAAATAATCTGAACTCGCCTCACAATGTTCGGTCGCAGGATTTGTTCTCTTCTCGCTTTTGGCGAGTTGGCGAGCGGTGGTTTCTTTCACTGGGTTTGGATCTTTAAAAAAATCGTCTTATGTATTGGCTTTCTATGAAATGACTACATCATTCGTCGTTAGTTTTTAAATATCTGAAGGATTTAAATAATTTTTACATAGTCGTTTATTGGATTAATTCTGTCCATTTGCTCATGCTAGAAAAATGCCGGTAAAATGTTGACAGTACACCTGTGTTCTTTTTAAAGACAATATAAAATTATTCTTTTAGCAGAATCACCAATGGTCTTGGATACCACACATGACGAAATTGAGGAAAAAAAACCTTTGGACAGAGAGTCTATTATTACTATGGTACCAGAATATGTAAAAGAAATATATGCTCATTTGAGAGAAGCTGAGGTATGTGTTCTAATTATAAATTACAAAGAAGACGATTATCTTGAAATTCTGAAAATTTAGTCACGCACAGGAAATGTTGAATCTAAAATTAACACAATACAGCTAAAAAGTGTACAAGACTATATAAAAAAGTAATGGTATTTTATTTACTGTTTTAATACAAATAAGACAAATCTTTTTCAGTTTGTTTAAATATTGATTTTACTTGTTCAGTGTGTCAAATTTTGTTGATTTATTCCACATTTCCAACTAAATGTCAAAGTTTGAAATGACTATGGCCGAGTATGGACCCGCTATCCAATGTCCAATAAAAATATATAGACATTCTAGCCTTAATTACTAACCCAAGTGTCGAGATTTTTGTTGCAACAACATCACAATTTCTCAAGTCTACATTTTCAGACTTGAAATCGATGGTCAGACATATGCATGCTTTTTCACATAATTTGGTCTATCTTTCAAGTGTGTGTGATTTTTCTTTGTATCGGTTTAATTGATTGGGGTTTAAAGTACACTCCAGCAGTATTTCATCTATATATGGTTAACAAAATGCTTTATATTACAACCTATGCATTGGAGTTTATGTACAAGTTTTAATTCTATGCTTTGTGAATTGACAGACAACAGTGTTTAAATAAAGAGATTTTGTAGTTTTGTTTTATTATTTCTTAATAAGTAAAAACTTTATATATTTTTTATTCAGACCAATAACCGACCAAAACATAATTACATGAAAAAACAGTCTGATATTACAACATCAATGAGAAGTATCCTGATAGATTGGTTGGTGGAAGTATCTGAAGAATACAAGTTACACAGGGAAACTTTGTTCTTAGCAGTCAACTACATAGATAGATTTCTATCTTACATGTCTGTACAAAGAGGAAAACTTCAGTTGGTTGGTGCAGCTAGCATGTTCCTGGCATCGTAAGATCATTTTTTTTAATGTAGTAGTGAAGTGACATGTTTTACTTTTTAATCAAGTTGGGAGATTAATAATATTCAAATGTATTTACAAGTAAGATCATGAAGAAACATACTAGAAAATATCGAAGGAATGTTGCTTTGTTTACTGTTTTTTTTTTTGCATCAATTCACCGTGTCCCCCGTCACATTTGGGGACATGGCTTTGTGAAGGTGGGGGGACACGAATCTGAAGTGGCAGTTTCAGGTAAGCTGGTGTGAAATCATAAATTATAGCATTATTACAATTATTTAAAATATATGAGTTATTTAGCGGAACACCAGGTTCATTTCGGGAGATGTTGATCCCATTTTACCCACATTATTTGTCCGGTATATAGGTGAACAGTTCTGCAATGTATGACGAGGGTGGTCAAAATTGAAAATTTTCACAAGTCTCTGCCAGATTTTAGCTAATTTAAGGCTCGATGCACATTCTTTCAATGACATGTTATCTAAAAAGTCATCCGCGTTAAATGCAATCATTATTTCAAACCATCAACGCAATATAAGAAGCATACGATCAAATTGTCTCGCGTTAAATTGTGGCGTATGGGGGTTAAATATTTGTGACGCCAGGGGATAAGGCTCGCATTTTAAAAACATGGGTAATTATGTATATTACCCTTTTTCATGAAAGGCAAAGCAGCTCTCGTGTAATAAAAAACACAAATCAGGGCACAAAGGCACGTGACAATTATATTCAATCTTATTTTGACCTTATTTATCATATGGATGTGTAGAAGAATGTACGTTTTTAGCTCACCTGACCCAAAGAGTCGGGTGAGCTTTTGCCTTCACTTGGAGTACGTTGTCCGTCTGTCGTCCTTAAACTTTTATTAAAAGATCTTCTTCTCTGAAAATAATGTGCCAATTTAAACCAACGTTGGCCTGAATCATCTTTAGGCGGGGGTTTCAAAGTTTTTTATAATAGGAGGTACTTCTTAAATTTTAGGAGGTACCTAAAAAATTAGGCTGAGGGCCGTAAGTGGTCCAGGGGGCGGAAGCTCCTGAAATCTAGCATTTTGTGGACCAAAAAATGTACTTCGGAGACTGCAAAACATTAAGTGTTTTTGAAAGAAAAATGCCATTAACTTTAGAGTTCAGATTTCACCAAGAGTGAAGACCATGCATAATGCCTGGATTTTCCCCCCCAATTTCTTTATTGAATATTTCAGTTTACAGACTTCAGCCAAGATTATTCATAGATAGTCTGCCATATCTTAAAAAACCCTAAAGGACCATAAAGAGCTACGGTTCCGCAGCTAGGCTTGACCAAGCCATTGTTATCAAAGCTTAAACTTCTCAAATGCTTTGTCCTTTTCTTTTTCACAATACCTTGGCTTGTGTGCTTTTTTTACTTTATTACCAGTAATTGAACTCATCAAAGACCATTGGCAGGATTAAAACATACAAGTGTCATAATTAATGAAACCAAGGACGTATATAGAATACGCCCTTGATGAAACATTTAATTTAATTTGCAATCAACAATCTTTAATAAAATTTATAATTTTTTAATAGATCAATACAAATATAATTAAACAAAAACAATATATATTGTTACTTTCACGACTTGTGTGCAAAAATTTTTTTTGAACAAAAACGATTCGCTGGAAGATATTTATTAACATTTGAATCACAAAAGTTAAATTATTTTGAAAAAAAAGGGGGGCCGGCGTTTTGACATTACAATGTAATTCGTATTTGAGCCATGTCCGGTCCTTTTTCAAGATTTCTAGTAATTTTCTATCCCTTATCTCCTCGTGCCCCCTTTTAAAAATGTTTTTCAGCACACTTTCATTTCTGTGAACAACCGCGGTAGGGCCCCGTCAAAATATGTAAATAAATTAGCCATAGGTTTTTATTTTTTTATACCGGAAGTTAAACAATATGGACGGAGTTGAGCAACAAGACAGTACGCCCCAGAATGATTCGACCCTGGGTTTTAAATGGATAAAAAAAATCACACAAAATATTGTGTAATCACATATTCATAATACATAATGATCATACTTATATTACTGGAGATTACACTAAATTGTGTTTGAACATAATTTGTAATCAGTCATTTTTTTATTTTGAAATGATGTCAGCTTTGTTCCGGACCGAGTTTTACACAAGGACGAAAAGATATTGGGGCGAAAACATATCTATTTACCGCATGTGCAAACTGCTATTTACGATTCTAAGGTAAAGTTATTTTTAAAACAGGGAATAGCCCATCAACTTGGTCGTGACGCAGTTGTTCGATTTGAATGCGAGAATTCAGCAATTGACGTGATCATTAATTTTTTATGAAAAATATTCTACAAGCCTATCGACCATCGTACTTGTGGTTTTGACCACCGCTAATTTTGAGGGGTTCAGTAATTTCAGCCGGTACTATACACGATCTCAGGCGGGTAAAAGTACTGGGTACCGGCCCACTTTGAAACCCCTGCTTTAGGGGATAGACAATCATGGTAACTGAAGTATGTAATGGCAATATTTAAAATAGTTTAGAAACATTATAAAAACCAAGCGCCAAACAATCGTGATCCTTTAGACTTTAACTGAAAAATTAAAATGGGATGTCATGTATAAATATATTGGATTGAGGAACAAATGAAATCTGCTAAAAAAACAGACCGACAGACTAATTACTATGCGAGTTTGACGCAGAAGAAATATGCAGATCTGATCCAAACTGTTTTGCACAGAGCACAATATACAAGCTGAACATAATTTAGACAAATTGAATTAAGAAAATGTATATAAATTACCTTCAATGCCAAGCAATTGAAACTATTTTGAAATTCAAGATTTATTACATAATTCAGTGTAAACGTAATAATATTAATGTGTTATCATTTATAGCTGTTAAATTAATATATTATCAAGTCTTGTATGGGATATGCCTAATATTGATGGGTCATTCTATCAATCGATTCTTTTTCTGAGATAATAGAGCATTCATTCATTCTTAAACAAGATAAATGAATATAAATGAATTCTGTATCTATAGCAACAAGTGTCCCGGTCGCTTTTTAGTATGACCGTGCTAATGAGACCAATCAAAATGAGGCAGTGGCAGGCCTTTCAATAAGGGGTGGTACCAGGTACTTTTACTTGCCTAATATGGTCTTTGGTACCTCCTGATTTTGAAGTGTTGTACAAGATATTCATGAAAATTGTTCCAATTTTAATAAAAAGTACTGCCTGTAAATAGTGAAGTACTGGTAGACTTGAAAAATGTTGAAAGCCCTGCAGTGGTGGTATAGCTGTCTATTTGATGTATACATGGATTGTTGTTCATTGTCAGTTACAGGTCCACAGACTATCACAAGTCAGGCGATATTAATCAAGCGGTACAGTAAACATTATCGACATAATGTCAAGTCACCATATGAATGTTTCATGGATCGAAGGTGTTCATGCAGGCCTCTACATTAACATATTTTTCAACTTGTCCCTTCAGACAACTAACTAAAAAAAGTACTTGTCCGACTCAATCTTTTAGTTGTCCGAAAAAATTAATAAAAATTACAAAAACTAGAGAATAATTATCCAGGGCTCCCACTACTTTCAAATTAGAGGGAGAAGTGACTTCTCTTTCAGAGAGCTCACAGGGAGAAGTGGGAGACAACAGAGAGAAGTGGCGAGACTTCTGGGAGAAGTCAATTGCGATTAATCGAAACATTGTTTTGCAACCCCTCTAACGTTACCCTGCCCAAATTTAGTAAATAGTTAGCTGCCTGAACTGATTTGTTCTGGGTTTTTTTTTATTCATAACAAGTGTGGATACAGAAATGTGCTGTCCTAAAGGCAAGTGTGGATGTCAATATTTCATATTATTAACTTTTAAAAAAAAATCATGGACACAGGGTCCTGGATTTTTTTTAATAAAAAACTAATCCTGGATTATTATTTTTGCTTAAAGTCTGGTCCTGTGTTTTTATTTCAAATTTTCATCATAGTCCCTTCCCCCTCTCCTCTCAAGGGATATAAAATTGTATCATTAATAATAAATTAATAAATAATAAATTCAGATTTTCTATTTAAGATAAATCTCATTTACAAAACCACTGATATTTGTTCAATTTTTAACGCTGATTTAAGCTTTAGTCACAGCAATTTTTTATTTTTCTCTTTAAACTGTCGAAACATAACATTTATTTAACTGTAAAATTCACTAATAAAATTCACCCCCCTTTTTTTCTTGTTTAAATCAATGATCAACAATATTCCAGAATCAAACAAATGAATAAATATAACATAGATTTCTTTTACATGGATCTTTGTACCATGCGGTGTCAGTGTGTTTTAAATTGGTCATCCAATCAGGACGCTCATTATTCTTGTCCAAGATAAAAATACATCGCTAAAATTACCTGTGTGTGTTTCCCCACTTCAACTCGTAAATTTACATAGAAATCGGAGATATTTCGTCATAAAACTTCACACATGGTTTTGGCCATCATATTTCTTGAAGACAAACATAAAATTTTATTGCATTTATCAATATTGTATGAGTATCAACAGTTTTTTCAACACCGTATCTGTTTCTCGATACAGCCGCAACTTCAACTCGTAAATTTACATAGAAATCAGAGATATTTCGTCATAAAACTTCACAAATGGTTTTGTCTATCATATTTCTTGAAGACAAACATAAAATTTTATAGCATTTATCAATATTTTATGAGTATCAACAGTTTTTTCAACACCGTTTTCTGTTTCTCGATACAGCCGCCCTATTACAGTGACCCGTGACCCAGATTAGCACATCCCAGCAGTTTTTTCTTAATAAGGTTGTTTAACTACCTTAAGGACATATATTCAATGTCACATTTTTATTTCTGTCTACCTTGATTGGAGTCTTGCATACCAGTGATTTTTATATGTACCCCCCTTTTTCCTTTTGAAATATTACTGTGTTGTGATCCAATACCACACAAATAGTAATAACTCGTATTTGTGTTATATAAATCCTCGTTTCTGGTTAAAAAAAACCATACCTAGATACTATATATACCAGTATCTAGGTATATTTGTTTTTACCAGAAACAAGTGCCTGTGATATGAATAAAGCAAAGTATTTTATTTAAATTCAGAGAAATAAACATTTTAGTGGATCTTTTCAACCAGATCAGGAAAAAGCTTGTAATATTTGTCCATTTCAAAGGTTTCAATTTTCCCAAAAGCCTAAATCAAGTCCTATCGTATTTTGTAAAAAAGACAAGTTTAAATTTGGCGCCAAATTGATATCCGAAAATTTTTACGTGTCCGTTCCGGAGTGATTCTTGTTTTTATATTTCAAATATTGATATTTCCGTTCTTTAAAGCGTTTCTGAGATTGCGACTTTAATTTTGTCAATGTCCTTGAACTTCCTCAAAGCATGGAGTAACGATAAATGATATGTAAATAAAACAGTTTTGATCTGGCGTTTCACTTTAGTTTTAATCAAAATAAATTATGGACAAATTGGAGATCAAACAGGGCTCTTTTATACAACAAACCCAGTATTTTATACCAGTGGAAATAGATTTGTCCGTCGTACCGGCACGTTTGGGAATCTGATTTTTTCACTTGTCCCGTCGGACAACCGTAATACAAGATCTGCTTGTCCGACGTCAGTTTTGACTGGTATCGGACAAATGTTAATGTCAAGGCCTGTCATGGTTACTGGAACAACAAAGTATTATATTGCCATTGGCCGTCGACCTTGGATATTAAAACACTTGTCTGTTCTAAGTACCTCAGGAAAATATTCTGTTTCGGTAACTGTTCTACTACATACAGAATAACAGATTTCAGTCTAAATAAAATACTGATGACTTTTGAGGTGTAAAATTACGATTACAGTACACAATGTTCTTAAACACAATCCCTCATTGAAGTATATACTCTGAAGTGATTATTCATTACAAATGTGGGATGTTTTGTTGTTGATAAAAACTAAAAAAGGATTATGCATAATTATCCTTGTTTTTAAAATGTGAGCCCTATCCCCTGGTGTCACAAATATTTTACCCCCATATGCCACAATTTAACGCGAGAGACAATTTGATCGTATGCTTCTTATATTGCGTTGATGGTTTGAAATAATGATTGCATTTAACGCAGACGACTTTTTAGATAACATATGTCATTGAAAGTATGTGCATCGAGCCTTAAATTGGCTAAAATCTGACGGAGACTTGTGAAAATTTTCAATTTTGACCACCCTCGTCATACATTGCAGAACTGTTCACCTATATACCGGACGAATAATGTGGGTAAAATGGGATCAATATCTCCCGAAATGAACCTGGTGTTCCGCTAAATAAGTCATATATTTTAAATAATTGTAATAATGCTATAATTTATGATTTCACACCAGCTTGCCTGAAACTGCCGCTTCAGATCCGTGTCCCCCACCTTCACAAAGCCATGTCCCCAAATGTGACGGGGGACACGGTGAAATTGGAAAAGTTCTGTATGAATATTAAGTCGGATCACTCTTACACATAATACCCCCTTGGTTAAATCCTGTTCTAAATTTTCATTTATCCAATGAATATATACTCGTTAATGAGCAACCCAGTTTGAAAACATGCATGATGATTTATGATTGTCTTTTTTCAGGAAATATGAAGAGATTTATCCTCCAGATGTTGGAGAATTTGCTTACATCACAGATGATACTTACACAAAACAGCAGGTAAATAATGTATATCCAGACTTGATGTTGTAGTCTAATTTATCCACAGAGATACTTGTACAAGTTGTAGCAATTTAATTGGAGTCCAAAAGACATTTCTGAGTTGTCCAACCATTGTAAGAATTGAAAATGTAATATCTGTCAGTTGCACTCACTGAAACAAAGTAGTTTGCATTGAATTGTTATTGCAAATAACTTAACAACAGCATTGGTGGTGTTGTGGTTAGTATGCCTGCCTTTAAGTTTTGTAGATCATAGGTTCGATCAGGTCAAACTAAAGACTATTAAAGTGGTATGTGTTGCTTCTCCGAGGAGCATGCAACATTACAATTTTTATCTGCTTCCAAAAAGTCTTGCACTTACAAATTTTCTATTTATCCTCACAATTCAATATAAGAGTAAAAACTCATTCAGTCAATGACTTTGGGATTTGGAACTTACAAGCCATTCGAGCCAGTACTTATGAGAATTTTACTGGCCCGAAAGTAAATTGACCAAATCTGACATAAATTGAAAGAAAGTAATGAAAAGCATCATGATATCACATGTTTATTCTCTTGAATAAACAAAATGAGTCTCTCTGTTTGGAGCTCCTCCAGTTCGTTCTCCTCATCCTCATCATTTTCTATTTTAATTCTGTAAATTTGTCATTTGCAGACACGTACTATCGGAGTGAACAAGGGATTTATAATTCGGCGACTGAAAGCAAATCTTAGTGTTTGAACATGGCTACGATTTGACCTCTATAATTTCGTGTATGAAAAAGCGCTGCTGTGACCTCGATGGCCATTTTTAAGTCTCCCAAACAACGTTTGGAGACTTATTGTTTTTGCTCCGTTTCTTATTATTATTATTATTCTTATTCTTGTTCTTGTTCTTCTCCTTTCTTTCTGTGCACCAAGAACTTGTCCACGGCAGATCTCGGGAACTACAGGACAGAATTTCATGAAACTTGGTGGAGTTATAGATATATGTTTCTAGTTGATCCTAAAGTTTTCAGATTTGTGGTAAAGGGGGTCAAAGCCATATTTTTGGGGGTTCAAAGGGGGTGGCGGTTACTATAGAATCCTATGGGAAATTTCGTACATTAATGTTGATAACTTCTAACTGGATAATGATAGACATAAATTTTGACAGTGATAGGTCACCATTAGAGGAGCAATTCTGCATTTTCAAAATTTTCAAAATGGCTGCCAAAACACGGCATAAAAACGGGTGGTAAAAATTTAACATTGTCCGATATCATCAAAATTTGATATGTGGGTAGATAGTGTCAGTGGCCAGTTTGGGAGACTTCATAATCGTTAGATTATAATCATATCTTGTTTTTCTTTCGGCCGAAAATCTTCGTCCCATTTATGAGATTTCAATTACTTCTGGATTTTATCTAATGGTTTCGTTTACTTCAGAGGATAAATATGCTATGAACGAAGGCTGAAGAATTGAAGAATTAATTATTTATTATGTTAAAATAGTACGATTCACACAGGTATAGAAATTAACGGTCGCCCACAGCGAGTAAAATTTCAGCTGGGCGTTCAAATATTAGTTCGCGTTCGTCCAGTTGGCGAATGAAATTTATTCATCACTCCCAAGTTTCCGCTGCCAACGAAGTTTATAGAAACGGCATTAAATTCCGTTTCAGTTTTATTTAAATGTCGGACAGAAACTTGAAATTTGTTTGTTTATTCTGCAGACCGTTTTCGCCGTATTTACTACGCTTTTTTACAGTAAATTACGCCCTACGTTTGAACCCGACTATTCTACGCTTAAACAAACATAGTTTTTTTCAAAATTCGTTTGTACAGAAAGGGACATACCGTGATTGATCACTCCGAGAAACATAATTTTTAATCCTTTAGACATATCATCACGGACATAAACCCACTGGGATAGACCTAAAAAGGACCATAAAACAAGGTAGTGGGGATTAAATTTTATGGCTCTCGGTCACCTGTGCGCCGATTGATATTTTACCGCCAATTAAGAGATTAGCGTTACCTGTTCTACCTGTTGACTTTTAATATCGTAAGCCGTAATTATTGCTACTGAAGGATGTATTTTTGACAATTAATTTTGTATCCTCTTGCTGTTAATATTTGACTGTTTGTTGCTTTTCATTACCAAAGAATGTGTGTCTTGTTTTCGTTTATTTTAGAAAGTTCTACTTTATAACCTCGAGTTCTATATCAAGAATTTTGTTGAAACCGCAACTGAACTTTATCTTGTTTAATTTTAATTTCTCATTTTTTTTCTTCTGTTGGGTTGAATTCAGTATGTATTGAATTATTCGTAAATACTGGCTACTTCATAAATGTATTTTTTGTTTATAGGTTAAACCACAGGCGCAGGTTTTTGAAGCACAGACTTTGCAAGCGCGGGTTTTGTAGTGTTTAATAGTTGGTAAAGAGCAGACTTAAAATTGATTATTGGTTTATTTTGTGTTTTGGACTTTTACGTCTCGTATTGAAAAAAATTAACAATTCAAGTAAACTGTTTTACACACTTGGCTTGTTATGTAATTCCGCTATAGATGAAAATAATTTTCTTTAAAATTGCAAACAGAAACCTATAACAATCCAAATTTATGTAGCCTAATGGCTATAAAATGAACAAAAAGCGGAAAACTTTTTTTTGCTGTATTTTGTCACAAATCTATTGGGTTGAAAGCCAATTAAGATTTGAATAAATAAATAAACTGGTGACATTTGATTTTGGTCAGATACTGTGTAATGTAAACATTTGTAGGGGTAAAATCATGATAAAGGTTAATTCCTTATTTCCTTTCACGTTTCTAAACTTTCTGCAGATTAGCCGCTAATTTCTAAAATATATCCGTAAATTTAGTGACTTTTGGACATGTAGTACTTCTTTGAACGATCTGTTCGTTAATTTTTGATCAAATTCTTCAATGACCGTATACAAATTATTTAGTACGTATTTCTACAACGAAAAGGGTTTTAACTGGGTTTTCTATGAAGATTAAAATAAAAAAAAATACTGAACGTATAAAAAATATTATTGAACTAAAATGTAACATTGAACTGGAAATACGCTCTAAAACGTAACAAATCACGCATATCGCGTATGTGTTTATGAAACTTCATTTGTGCACAAGCCAGGTCACGTGTACGCGTGTCAATAAAATACTAGGTGTAGATACGCAATACACAGCCAAGGTTAAAAATCTTTGAAACAAATTTGCACAACCCATGATTTCACTGAATTGAAGTTGAATAAACATTTATTATTTACATTTTATTCATCAATTCAAATGAACTCTCCGTTCTCGTGCTATTTTCTCGATCTCGGGATTTCATTCCCGGGATTACGTTCAAGGATGTTTTACGTTTTGAGGAAAGAAATAAAAATGTTTTTTTTTAATTCTGAGGGGAATCAGAGACAGTACCTGAAAAAAAAAATAGGCGATATAAAAACGTAATTTCACCTGTACATCTTATCCGACTAGTTTACCTGTAAAACGACACACTTGATTACAAGATTAACATCTGGTGTTTTATTGCCCCCTGATCACCGACATGAATTAAAAATTTTAATCCCCATCACTCCTAGACATGACCACTATCACGGTATGTCCCTTTCTGTACTGTATGACCTAATTCATTGAGCCACCCGGGCCCCCATCTTCAGTAGATACATGTAACTAAGGTAGATATTTGGTATGTATATACTGTGTATATGCCATTATGGCACCAGCTCATGAATCAGATACCATTGTTTTCAATTTCCGAAAACTACTCTCAACATTGCCAAACTACGCTGAGCTGGAGCAAATACTACTCTAGTGTCAATTGGGGTAAACAGGTCTGATTCTGTCAGACCGGCACATTCCTATTTTTACTAAATAGAACGTCTCCTTCTTCTTCCTATACATATTGTAAACATCCTTTTAGTAGGAACTGCAACACATGGAGCCTTAAAACTGAAATTATTACTGAGCACAGAAATAAGTTGACTTCCACACTCCCAAAGTATCAAAGATTGTTTGTATTTAATTAAATTTGTTTTGAGATGCTTATATATTGAAGATGACAACAGATTCATGTTCTTAACTGAAATTAAAAATGTAGGTAAAGCGGATGTTGAAATTGATTGAAAATATTCGAAATGGGATCGGACAGTGAAATACGGATTGTTGGCCATATCTGCCTTATCTTATACAGAAAAACTTTTAATTGAAAAAATTATTTACATGGAAATTGATTGATACTTGTAATCCAAACTAAGGTGAATAACTTGTCTATTGCACTTGTACATTTTAGTGTATATTTATTTTCAATTGATATCCTAAAATTTTCCAAAAGAATAGATGTGAATTGGATACTTTTATACAGTTTATTTTATACCATACTATAGAATATATTTCAAATTTATAAACCTATGAAATAAAAATTGTCTGCTACATTTTACTTGTTTACAACTAAAAAACCCAATATAAAATACAATATCCAGCATGCCCATTCATGCACTGCAGTAGGTGTTTCACGTAGAATAAAAATCATGCACGTATAATTGAAAGAACCCTACGTGCATGCACGAAGAGAACCCGTTGCGAGCACTGTATAAAAATTACCTTTTGTTTACAATTCACTTTAAAGTACGTTGTACGTATAATAGAGTTGTTCTGATTAGTTAATTTCGGTAATATTATCCAATCGGAGCGTTCCTTGCATATTTTAAGTGAGATGATATGATTTATAGATAGCCCAATTCTACTGGCTCCTTATTTTTAGCTCACCTGGCCATAGGCCATGTGAGCTTTTGTCATGGGTAAGCGTCCGTCCATCCGTCCGTTAGCTTTTCACATTTAAATCTTCTTCTCTGAAACCGCGGAACAGATTTCAACCAAACTTGCCAGAAATGTTCACTGGATGGTCCTCTACCAGATTTGTGTTTTTGGTGCTGATTTGAAATCCAACATGGCTGCCAGGGTCCATAATGTGTTCTCATTAGCTGAAATTTTAAAAATCTTCTTGTCAGAAACCACTAAGTCAATTGAATTGTGACTTTGCAGGAATGATCATTGGGTGGTCCTGTACTAAAATTGCGAATCGTTTGCCGATTGGAAATTCAAGATGGCCACCATGACTCGACTTAGTTTAACATAGGACCCTATGGGAATTTCACATTTTCATCTTTTTTTTCTGAAACCACATAACAGATTTGAATCAAACTTGGCAGAAATGTTCATTGTATGGTCATATACAAGATTTGTGTTTTTGGCGCTGATCGGAAATCCAACATAGCTGCTAGGGCCCATAATGTGTTCTGATTGGTCGAAATTTTAAAAATCTTCTTGTTAGAAACCACTAAGCCAATTGAATTGTGACTTTGCAGGAATGATCATTGGGTGGTCCTGTACTGAAATTGTGAGTCGTTTGCCAATCGGAAATTCAAGATGGCTGCCATGACTCGACTTAGTTTAACATTGGACCCTATGGAAAAAATGTTTAAAAGTCTTCTCCTCTGAAACCAGTAAGTCAGTTTAAAGCAAACATGGCATGAATGGTCCTTAGATGGTCAACTTTCAAAATTGTGTCCAGTGACCCTGACCTCCATCCAAGATAGCCGCCTTCAGCGGACATACTGTAGTTTTAACATAGGACCCTATGGGAAAAAATGTTTTAAAATCTTCTCCTCTGAAACCAGTAAGCCAATATAGCAAACATGTCATCGATGGTCCTTAGGTGGTCAACTTCCAAAATTGTGTTCAGTGATCCTGATCTCGGTTCAAAATGGCCACCGTCAGCAGACATAGTTTTAACATAGGACCCTATGGGAAAATTGTTTAAAAGTCTTCTCTTCTGAAACCAGTCAGCCAATTTAAAGCAAACATGGCATGGATGGTCCTTGGGTAGTATACTTTCAAAATTGTGTCCGGTGACCACGACCTCCATCCAAGATGGCTGCCATGAGCAGACATAGTTTTAACATAGAACCCTATGGCAGTATGGAATTTGAATAGTAACTTAGATGTATTCGGCATGCAGACATTCTTAAGAGGACTTGTTTATGTCAGGTGAGCGATACAGGCTCACCTGAGCCTCTAGTTTATTTGTCCAATCATAAGAACTGCTACTGTTAAAAACTGTAATCAGAGTTGGCGAAAATCGTCGGACCGGCAGAATAACGGTCGGTCCGATAAATTAATGAACGTGTCTGTCCCAATGTCCGACACGAAAATATTACTTTGTGGTTGTCCAGTTGACGATTGAAATTTATTCACTCCCAGTTTCCACTGCCAATGGCATTAAATTCCGTTTTCAGTTTTATTAAAATGTCAGACAGAGACTTGAAATTTGTATATTTATTCTGTCAGACCGACAAGTTCCTATTTGTAATCGAAACTCCTATACGTAAATGTAAACATTCTTTTAGTAGGAGCGAGCACCTGCAAAACGTGGAACATTCAGGGGTTTCGAAGTGGGCCGGTACCCGGTACTTTTACCCGCCTGAGATTGTGTATAGTACCGGCAGAAATTACTGAACCCCCCAAAATTAGCGGTGGTCAAAACCACAAGTACGATGGTCGATAGGCTTGTAGAATATTTTTCATAAAAAATTAATGATCACGTCAATTGCTGAATTCTCGCATTCAAATCGAACAACTGCGTCACGACCAAGTTGATGGGATATTCCCTGTTTTAAAAATAGCTTTACCTTAGAATCGTAAATAGCAGTTTGCGCATGCGGTAAATAGATATGTTTTCGCCCCAATATCTTTTCATCCTTGTGTAAAACTCGGACCGGAACAAAGCTGACTTCATTTCAAAATAAAAAATGACTGATTACAAATTATGTTCAAACAAAATTTAGTGTAATCTCCAGTAATATAAGTATGATCATTATGTATTATGAATATGTGACTATACAATATTTTGTGCGATTTTTTTTTATCCATTTAAAACCCAGGGTCGAATCATTCTGGGGCGTACTGTCTTGTTGCTTAACTCCGTCCATATTTAACTTCCAGTATGCATGGTCTTCACTCTTGGTGAAATCTGAACTCTAAAGTTAATGGGATTTTTCTTTCAAAAACACTTAATGTTTTGCAGTCTCTGAAGTACATTTTTTGGTCCACAAAATGCTAGATTTCAGGAGCTTCCGCCCCCTGGACCCCTTACGAATTTAAGAAGTACCTCCTATTATAAAAAACTTTGAAACCCCTGAACATTAAAACTGAAATATATTACCGAGCACAGAAATAAGTTGGACTTCCACACTCCCCAAGTATCAAAGATTTTGTGTTTAATTAAATATGTTTTGAGATGCTTATATATTGAAGATGACAACAGATTCATATTCTTAACTGAAATTAAAAATATAGGTAAACCGGAAACTGACATTGATGTATAATATTCGGAACGTGATCGGACCATTCGATACGGATTGTTGGCCATATCTGCCTTATCATTTTAGATAAAAATATGTATACAGGTGATTTTCAAAGAAATGAAGACTTCATTTTCAGAGAATAATTTGAATATTAAATGATATGAAAGAAAGGTAAATATCTTAAAACAAGCACAATGGTAACAGTTATCTTCATGCAAAGTGTCATGGAGATTGCTCTTCTGGTTAAAAAGTTCTCTAAAAACTGGTCAAATTTGTCAGGAGTGTGAGGTTTTAGCGTGACAAACTTTAAATTGCCTTAACTTACCTCGATGATAGAAAAAATAAAATAAAAAATATATTAAAGAAAGATGGTATTCTATAATTTCGTACCATTGTACTTCAAATATCTAGATGCTTTGTGACCCTATGATTTTGCGACAAAAAGTTATTCTATTTTTTAAATTAGTGTACACGAATAAATTTAACTTGGAAAATTGTACAAATGTCAAATTAAACCTTAATAGTTTTTCATTGTTGAGACTAATTAGTTCAGAAAAGTCAAAATATGTTGTAAAAAATACATTAGTTATAATAATTTAGTAGTATTAGACTGGATGAATATGATAGTTGTTAAATTGGGTTTGCATAAGGAGAGACACAAAAAATGTCAGGAGTGTGACATTTTATCTTAGTTGTATAGTACTATGTTGTATGCTTTAATAGTTCACAAATTTCTTTATTTTCCAAAAGCTCCAGACCCAATCAAAGAAAAAAGTTGGAAATAGCTCTGATATATGACATAGCATAGCTAGGAAATCAAAATAACTAATGTCAGGAGTGTGACACTTTTAATAGGCATATCTTTTAAATAAAAATAATAATAAACCATGCTTCTACAAACTTCCACAATGTTTTCAATTTAATTACATATAAACAATAAGTAATAATTATAGTATTTTTGTATATTGCATGACACCTTTCTCATAAGTGATGATAAAGGGTTATATTTTCTTAAAGCATGTCAAAATATGGATTTTTTCCAAATGCAAAATTGATGTATGTTGCTTTAGATAAACAGAATACTTACTTTAATATATCTTGCCTTTCATAAAACATTTTCATTCTTTTGATATAGCATTTTTGAAAATTTATCAATAATTTTTCATTCAACAGTAATATGTCACACTCCTGACATAAAAAACATTAAATGTCGATTGCAATTGTAGTAGGAAGTTTTTTTGCAGAGTAAATTATTGAGAAACATGGGGAAACTAATTTGAAAACCACTAAAAAGTAATGTTATACTAAGAAAAGATGATCTATTACTAGTTTTAATAAATTTCGAATCCATTTTAACCATTTTTGATAAGATAAATTCCTAAAGGGCAAATAATTAGCACACTCATCATTAGAAAAAACAAAAAACATAATTTTGAATCTTCTTTCAATATTTACTGTTAACTGTAAGAAATATAAGCTTTTGAAGAAATAAAACTTTTAGTTTGGAAAGAATAAGTTGGTCATATTATTTTCGAGAGGGAGTCGGGAGTGTGACAATTTTATTTAAGAAATAGATTATTTTGTAAGCATATAGCCTCCATAAAACTGCTTGTAATTGTCTCGGGGAATTATTTAATTCTCTAAGCACTATACTCTTGAAAAGATGTATAAATGGTTGAAAATAGAGTTGTAATTTTTTATAATTATGATAGTATTACTTAGAATATGATAAAATATGATTGAAATAACATCATAACAATGCAAAAATGAAATATATTCAAGAGAAACCTTTTTTCAGTCAAAATAGATTATGTACTACTACTTAAAAAAGTTATTGTGACCAACAATGATTGCATTTAGCTTGATATTTGGTGTATTTATCTTTTAGAAAAATGTGTCAGGAGTGTGACAAAACATCAAAAAATGGACAGTATTTTCATTTCGTTACCTCTAGTTTATACCACCAATGATCAACTTAACTTAACTTTTGTTATATTTATTAGGCATATATAAATAATTGATTTACAACTATTAAGCCTCATTAGATCATATTTTTTATGCTTGTATGAAAACTTTAATTACCAGATTTCTTAAAATCTACAGTAAAAATAGTGTTTCTTTGATATACTGAAACTGTTTTCTCATGATATATACAAAGTTTGGTACCAAAATGTGCCTATTTCATATCATTATCAAATGGAAATACATTTAGGTCTCGTACCATACCCAAAAGAAAATGATACCTCTGAGGAAGTAAGTCTGTATTTGTTATCATTTTAACACTTTGTTGCTAATAAAAGTTGAAATTTTTGTTTTTGTCTCCATATATTGCACTGAGCAACTGAATCTGAAAAATATATCATATTGACATTATTTTACGACCAAAATTATGTCAATTTGTCCAATTTGAAATTTTACCCTCTATGTCACACAAAGTCTTCATTTTTTTGAAAATCACCCATACGAAAAAACATTTAATTGAGTTATTTAATGATCATGACTATATATAGGTAATCTTGCATTCAGTTCTGTATAAAAAAACCAAAATTTGACAGTTTATATACAATATTAGGATTTACAAAAAAAAATGGTGAGACAGACACAAAGGCCATGGGTCAGACAGAACCCCACTTCCTGTCTGACCCAATGTCAGACAGAAAAAAAAAGTTTTCGCCAACTCGGCGTAATATTTACAAAAAACAGCATGGTGCACGACCTTGCGTGGAGAAAATGCAGTTAATTTTCTTTGTACCCCCAAATGAAGAGTTAGAGATTGCTGGATCTATCACACAAATTAATTCAAAATATCTGGAGACCTTTTTTGCATGTCCATTCCTCTTTTAAGAGTTTAAATTTTAAGTAGGTAGTTAATTCCTGTTTAGAAAATGTGGGAGTTTATCAGTGGCAATGGCATAAAACCTCCACAAAAGAGGAAGATAAAAATTCATACAGCTACAAGTATTTAAAAAGCCTGTATTACCTGATTAAATGGGTTTTTAAAATGACTAATTATTCATTTATGTCCAAATGTTTTGATTTTTCTTTTTCATCGACTGAAAAATAAAACTGGGCCCCTTGAAATTAGAAGTCTGTTGGCTACTGGGAAAAAATAGTTAATTTCTGTCCCTGTTCACAGTAGGAATAATAAATAAAAGTTTTAATTATTCCAACGGAAGATTGGAGGCCGACTAGCTTTAGTCCGAATGACCTTGATATCACGACCTATCAGCAGAAATACATTTTGGACTTTTGTCCAAAAAAGAAAACGATGATTAAAATAATTTGATTTAATTGATTGAAAGAGTGAAGGAAATATAACCCACTTTTATGCTTTCTGTATAGGAGAATGTCCAAGTAACTCTCCATTCCTTAAAAATAATGGAGCCGAGGCCCATTGTTTTTAAGGAATGGAGAGATATGAGGACATTCTCCAACTTAAAATCCACCCATTGTACTTTATTAATTTTATTAATTATTAATCTTGTAACAAAAAAAAAGTTTGTGTATAGTATCTAAAGTACAAAGTGAACAATAACTCCGCCCCTGTCCACATTGCTCATAACTCTCCATTCCTTGAAATTAATGGAGAGTTTAGACAATAGATTTATATCACAGGTGGATTTTAAATCAAAGTAAGCAGGGTTTGATCTTGTAAAGTTGTATCGATGTGGAGAAAAAAAAGGGGTGGGGTCCTCACGAATATACGATGAGCACAAGTCCTCCATCCCAAGACCAGTAAAACTTTGTTCAGACCAGTAATTATTTTTAGTTTTTATTTAGAACTACATTGTATTTAAAAATAAATGCAGGAATTTGATTCAGACCAGTAAATTCAAAGGTTCATTTCGGGGACTGGGCTAGTTTGTAAGATGCCACATTCCTTTCAAGTTCTGATGTCGATGTCCAGTCATTTTCAAGAGTCCCCTGCCTGATTTTCAGTTTGATGACGTGGGATATACATGTAAATGCATTAACATGAAAAGGTCTCTAGTCTGTACTATAGACTACGGGTGTATCTGCAGATGTCAAGAGTATAAGGAACTGACTGATCCCCTTCTGAAGCACACGAGTTCCCCCTTAAAATATTTTATGGGGGTTTGTTTCATTTGTGATTGTATATTTTCAACAAAATAAAAGTTTATTGAAATGTACGAGTCTTTGACTACTTTCATTCTTCATTTTGTATTGATACTGGTTTGTGGTTACATTAACAATCAGATTCTTGAATATTACTTGCTTTTGAAAGTTCTTTTCTGTTATTAAAAAATGTTAAATGCATACTTTATTTCCTAATCTTAAGAGAGAAATTACATTAAGAATATAGAAAAGGCTAGCAAATTAACAAGTATATTCTTTAAATGTGCATTTAATATGACAATATTGTAAGCTTTAAGATAAGAAATTCCTATAATGATGCTATTTTAGTTATTCAAAAACTGCAAAGAATCTGAATATTGATATACTATGTCAAGGAAATGAAACAAACACCAATATTATCAAATCTTTATTTTCAATAGTACATAATCATAGGGGAAGTCCATATTTCTTTTCTGAATGATCAAGTTTATTTCTACCAAATTTCTGCATTTTTTACATTTGTCTTTGACCCGAAAAAATGCAGAACCATGTGACATCTTTCTAAGAAATAACAATGGAAAATGACTGATGGTTGTTGATCTTGACAAATCATTCTCAATGCACTACTAGTACTAGTCTAATGAAAAATTGTTCAATGGTCAAGAAAATCATGATAATCCCGATTCCTGTCTGAAAAAAGGTTTACTACATTTTCCTTTTTCTCAAAGTTAATTAGTGTAAATTTAAGCAAGAAGAAACCATTTTAAAGCTAGGAAACCCCCTCAAAAGCAAGTCAAAATTCACCAAATCCAAAATCCGCTGGAAGCTTTACCCTGAACCCACTGGGGGCCTTCCGACTATCGGTCGAATTTTCTCTCCGTCTAGTTCTAAAATCTCCCCCCTATCAAAATGTGTAGTGAAAACACTGATTTGAGGGAAACAGGTCAAAAATAAACATTATTTTACCAAAACGCTCCCAATTTTGTTTGCAAAATGGCATGTTTAATATAAAAAAAATCTACTCGAACGATGATATCATGTGTGATGTCTTGTAATTCAAGATTTGTCTGGTATATTTATATACTGTCTTGTTCTAACTACTTTATCAGGGCTCACCACACATAGTAAAAACAGGGCGACTTGACTTCTCTCAGACTTCTCTCACTTTTGACTTGAGGGAAAATCTGGGAGACATTCGAAAATCGATCCAAATTTTAACGATTCTTTCCCCACTGCCACATGTTCCCCTACCTTTCACAAAAACGAACGTGCTGCACTATGATCTTGGAATAAAATATTGAACATCAAACCCTGTATGGGTCACATTTCAGGAACATGGGAGCTCCTTTTATGTGAATATTGAAGAAAAATTATGATTATTGGTGAAAAAAATACAGATTTTTATTCATTACAACGAGAGTAGAAATTCACTCACCAAAAATATTTTGTATCTAGTACATCAAGATCATCAACATGCGTAAATAGGAAAGCTTTGAAATTAGACAACAAAGTAAAAGCGATAGATTTCCAGCTAGGATTTCAAAAGGGCAGGGTGCTGGTCCTGAAAAAGGGCTCTTTAGTGCGCTGTTGGATTTTCAAAAAAGGCATGTTTTAGGGACACTGTAAAATCAAATAAAGTATACAATGAAATATTGATTTTTATTATTTATACATGAGCAAATAGGTCAGTTTATTCAACAAATATACCTAGATAGAATTCTATCTTTCTGTCATTAACTCTAAAAAACTTGTCGACTACTGTATCTCACACATGCTCACAACATTGTTCGTTGCAATTTAGTTTGACATGTAAAATATTGTTCATTGTGACCTGTTTCATGTGATTTATGTAATCACACTTTACCAATTTGACCTGTGACCCTTTCTACTTCTGCTGTACTCATTAAGTGTATGATATTATTGGGGTACAGTGCTGACAAACCACGCTTTTCATTTAATAAAAGCTTAAGGAATGCCATGATGCTCCTTTCATGACATTCCTCTATTTTTATACCCCCGCTCCCCGAAGCGGGAGTGGGGTATACTGTTTTACCTCTGTCCGTCCATCCTTCCATCCGTCCAAGATATTTTTCATCACATTTTTCTCAGTAACTGTTGATGGCAGAAATCTGATATTTGGTCACAAGTGTCATATAGGTATACCATATTGTGGGTAGCGTTTTTGGACCCATCAGATTCCTACTTCCTGTTTGCCGACTTAGTTGGTTTTTATACACGTTGAACATATATGCACATTTTTCGTCACATTTTTCTCAGCAACTATTGATGGCAGAAATCTGATATTTGGTCAAAAGCTTCATATAGATACCCCATATTGTGGGAGGCATTTTTGGACCCATCAGATTCCTACTTCCTGTTTGCCGACTTTGTTGATTTTTATACACATTGAACATATATGCACATTTTTCGTCGCATTTTTCTCAGCAATTATTGATGGCAGAAATCTGATATTTGGTCACAAGCTTCATATAGGTATCCCATATCGTGGGAAATGTTTTTTGACCCGTCGGATTCCTACTTCCTGTTTGTCGAAGAGCGGGGGGTATCATAAGTGAGCATTAGCTCACAGTTCATCTTGTTATCACTTGTTTCAGATGAATTTGAAAGTTCCTTTTAAAATTGGATTAAATAAAAAAAATTCTCAAAATATTAATTTGCTAATAATAGAAAACACTTTGAACCACTGTTAGTGATGTAAAATTCTACTGTAAAAATATCTAAGTGGTGATTTCTATTTCTTTTAAAATATTTTTATTGCTATTGTAAGGGATTCAAATTAATTAAAAGCTCAACACCATCAAGATGCTAAAAAAATATATCTAAAACTCCCCTAGTACTAAAAATGTCATTCAAACTTCTGTTTGTTTCTTTGCATTTTTTAATTTCTTCCTTCAAACGTCGTCACGTTTGGGCATTGTGACAGAAATAAAACAACATATGTTAAATTTGTTTATTTGATGAGTTTTAATCGCTTTCAATTAGTTAGTCAATCAGCTGTTGCAAATAACCTACGGTCAATCAGCTGTTTTCTTTAATTGTCATGGTAAACAGGTAGAATATTGATTACGATGCTCGGGCAATGTTTACAAGGAAGCGTAATCGAGATAAATGGCGAATCATTACGAAACATCAAAATAAACGATACATTTGATTAAAAAAGACATATAGACTTTGAAAAAGGCACAGGTGGTCACTTGAAAAAGGGCGGGCGGTCCGCCCTGTGAAAAGGACCTAGCTGGAACACTGATTGTGATGTTGGGAAAAGTTGTCGGGCTTTGGGCGAGGAGATGGGTGTTGGTCGTACCCAGATAATGAACATTCTTAAAAGAAAACGTGAGATTCTTGACCATTTTGAAAACAATGCTTCCAGTTCAACGTCGTGTTACTGGAAATTGTACTTTTGTTTATTAAATATCTTCATTTATTTATTTGTATGTTTTATTCAAATCATATCATATTGAGATAATTTCATCAACAATAAATGTAAACAAGAGTAATATTACGACAGGAACAAAATAACAAGTAAAACATTATTAAAAACATAAGATGTAATGAACAATGTTTATTCACAACTAGCGTGCAATATTCTGTCGAAAAATCAAAACCCTTCATATAAAGGTCACCTGTATATAGTGGTCATTTTGTCAATCTCCCCCAGGTGACCACTATAGATAGGTTTGACTGTATTACTAAAGATTGCACTAGTTTGTGTTTGAACATAATTTATAATCGGTAAAAAAAAAATTTGAAATGATGTCAGCTTTGTTCCGGTTTGAGTTTTACACAAGGATGAAAAGACATTGGGGCGAAAACATATCTATTTACCGCATGTGCAAACTGCTATTTACGATTCAGAGGTAAAGTTATTTTTAAAACTGGGAATATCCCGTCAACTTGGTCGTGGCTGAATGCAGTTTTTTTATTTGAATGCGAGAATTCAGCAATTGGCATGATCATTAATTTTTTTATGAAAAATATTCCACAAGCCAATCAGACTTGTGGTTTTGAAATTTCCACTGGCCAGACAAAAAATCACTGGCCATGGGCCATTCGAACTCTGCCCATCAGTAAATTTACTTTTAAAATAAAACGACTGGTTTTAATTAAAAAATATATTTATACTGGTACTTTACATTCAGTTACATGTATGAATTGTGACCTTGATGTACTTTTCTATTCTTTTCTAGGTATTGAGAATGGAACATCTAGTTTTGAAGGTTCTGACGTTCGATGTGGCTGTACCAACAACAAATTGGTTTTGTGATCATTTCTTAACAGATTCTGATGCTGATAGCAAAGTCAAAGCTTTATCCATGGTAAATAACATGAATCATTACTTTACTGTTACATTGTCTAGCTTTATTGTACATGTATTTAACTTCTCCAGATCCCTATTGGAAGGCTACAAATTTTTAAGACTGCAAATATTTTAGTATAATTTATTTCTGCCGGCCATTTTTATCAATGATTGTTGTCACAATAAAGTAGACGTGGCTGTTCACTTAAATGTTTTAGAATCAACATTTAACTTAACAGCCATCTAGTTTTATATAAGAAACCATCCTTGATGAGATGTTGTATTTTGAAATACATTTTTTTTTTAGAAGTTAATATTTGATATTAAATATCAAGGCTTTGGGAATAGATATACAGATACTATTTTGGTTTCTTACTATATTAGCTTGTCTGCAACAAATACAGTGAAGCTCAAACGGAAAACGCAAAGTCCATGTCTTATCAAGGATCATCGCAACGTGGAATTAACGAGAAGTCCGTGTGTATACGTGGACGGTCCGTGAAACAACATGGACATGACGAACAGAACGCGATATCTTCACGAGTCCATCATGGATTGTAATTATTGAAATGTTCATTCATAATGAATACTACACGTGATTGTACCAGCAATCGTTTATTCTTTGTCATCGCAATGCTTCGTAATCTTAATATCCACATTGAAATTTATTTGTGCAGTTGATCATTTGATACCACTTTTTGATACATTTTATTTATAGGATATAGGAGCACGCATCTTGTTTTGCATATTATGTAAGCCCAATATTTCGATTGGTTTACATAGGTGTTATTTTTTCTCTCATGAGTTGATAATCGCCTGTATTTTTTTTATCTATGTACGGGGGTGTCTATTTTTATGTAGTGCACACATTGAACTCGGTCACTAAAAGGTCAAATACACAGTTACGTGAGGCTGAGGAATTGATTTAAAAAAAAATCGAGAAGGATTGAAAAGAAAAAAAAATCGATGTAAATTTTTAGCTAAACGTGCTTTTTCGTTTTCGTATTTGTATGTCGTTAATCACCTTGCAAGCCACGTGTCGTTTTACCTTTAACAAAAGTGATTACATATTTCCCTATGTAGACAGTGTGTACTACACACAGTTATCACGTGAATGAGAATCTACAAAGGGTTCCACCTGTTGGTAATATATTATCGATCAAAGTGTGCTTTTGGGGATCTTGAAACTTTTATAACAGGTGAACTTTAGTCACATGCCGAGTTGACAGTAATTGAACATCCAATGGCTTGGGGCTCGGCTTGGGTGATATATATAGTGCACACATTGAACTTGGCCACTAAAAAGTCAAATACACAGTTACCTGAGGCTGATGGATTGATTTATAAACAAACCGAGCATGGAGAATTGTGAATCAATCAATGACCATATTTACGTTCTTGGTAGAATATTGCCATAAATACATATGTACATGTGTTTAAATTAAGAAAAGTTTGAAGATACCAACAGGGTAATTTAAATAACAACAAATCTCGGCGTAGAAGGATTTTCTGTCTTTTGTTGGCATTTTGATAACTGAGTGTAAGAGTATTTATGCATCATGCTAAATAGTCTATGAAAAAAAATCCACGTAAATTTTCTGAAAAAAAATCCACGTAAATTTTCTGAAGTGCTTTTAAAAATGACCCGGCAAAAAGGTACAATTTCAATTTTAATTACAGAAATTGAATAAGATGACCTATGTACATAATGTATATCTATGGCAGGCTGATTGATTTTTTTTTTTTTTTAGCTTAAAAACGAAAATAACTTTTTTAGCATATTTTTTTTTAACTATTGTGTGCAGACGCATTTTTTGAATAACCTTCGTCAAGTACGCTCAGAGTTTAAAATTGGAAAGCCAAATAATAATAATAAGCTAAAAAAAAGTTTTATTGGAATAATATTTTGTTTTACAAATATTTAATCTCCATTTTATTTTCAAATTTTGTTTTTCACAACTAAAAAAAGAACAATAAAGTTTGTTTTTTCTTATTATTTTGATTCCAATGACAGATTGTACTTCAACATGTTCGATCTTTCATTACCCTTGTCTCTTGGATTGAAACCACTCGTAATTGTCTCACAAAATTAATCCAGACCCCGGGACAAATGTACAGTTAACTTAAACTATTGAAGGGTGATATAATTTAAAAGAGAAATGTTTATACAGAACTTAAAAGTGTAACCGTTAGTGTATGGGTTGGAAGTAATTTTTTTACCGAAAGTTGTTAAAATCTTTTCACAGATAAACATTTCTGTCGTTTTTACACATGCATTCAAAATCAAATCATTCACAAACATTTGCATGTGGATTATATAAAAGGTATGCTTGTCATTAAATTGCTTTTCTACATTTCAGACAGGTGTGTGTTACTGCTTAGTGTTGATTGACAGGCGAGGATAATCTCCATGTGGTACTTACTCAAGCGTTGAGATACTTTTGTGTAATATCAAATAAGACAACGCTGCACTTGAAATTAATGACGGATATGACCTTTCTTTACGACCTTATCACTTCAAAGATGAGCATAATTTCTTATCAGATCCCACATGCAATAAAAATGACCACATTTGCATTTATTTTTAAGGCAAACTTTATACGAACGAGATACTTTGTACACGTAGGTTTATAAAGTACATTTGCTCATTGTGCGGACATCGCGACTAGCTGCATTATTAGAACTAATCACGACGGATCCGCGATCGATGTGATTCCACGATGGTGATGAAAATGATAGAATTTGTCCACGATCATGGTCCGCGTGAATCATGTTGGGTATCTATGGGAGATTATAATTGCCTGTTATGATCTATAATGTGAGATGCGACAAGTCCTCTAGAGGGTTCACATTTCCCAGTCAGAAATAAGTCCTATCTCTCATTCTAGACTTGCTGATCATTTTTGCCTGGTATTACAGCAGTCACACTAAAATAATGTGAGATTTGGTATCTGGCATTTTTCAAGGGTGTAGTCCATTATTTTTTTATGCTCTAATATTTTCTAAAACCACCGATTCATATATTTATCAGACATCCAAGATGGCCACCATCACAACTACACAAGATGTGGCCCAACAATAGACACTCAAGAAATATATGAACAATGCTTTTTATGTAAGCTTAATTTAGCCCAAATTTCACACGAATGGTCCGTTACAAAGTTTGTTTTCATCCACTGAAAGTCCAGGATGAACACCATAGGACATGTACAGGGGTGAAGCTCTCATAATTTTGTGTTGTGTCAAAAGAGGTGTATTACATTATTTTTAAATTGGGCTACATTCATTTTAATGAATTGGATGGTGAGATATCTTTAGAAAAATATGATTCCCAACAATATTAAAAAACACATTTTGTACCCTTGTAGAATCCTGAAAAGTGTTGGGAGTTAAAAATATGTGTTTCAACAAGTATTTTTTTTCTTCAGTTCTTGGCAGAAAATACACTGATAGATGCTGATACTTTCTTGAAATACCTCCCTAGTCAAATAGCAGCTGCTTGTGTATGCCTAGCTAGATTTTCATTAATAGGACAAGAACCATGGGTAAGAAAACACATTTGTGCTTTGACATAATGTGACTAGACTAGTGTCAATCAAATCTTGTGTATTTTTTGATAATAGGATCAATATCACTTGCTTGACCAGATAGCTAGTAAAATGTACAGTATGAAAATGCCATCTACTAATACTATTAGAGCAATTTAAACATTATCACATCTTACAGGATTTTACATTAATTTTAGCACCAGTCAATTTGCAATTGTCCAAATGATGGATGAATAAAATCTAAGCTACTACAGATATGTTTTGAACTGCAAGGAGTTTGACATGCATGTTGTGCAGCATTTTGACAATACACAAATTTGGCATATTTTCACAAATTAATAAATCCCAATAATTTTTTACTTTTTGTTATAATCAACAATATTTGTTTTTTTTTTGCATCTAGACTTGACTCGAGGACAACTTGGATAATGTGATGAACAGAAGTATAAAGCATGTTACCACGGTTACATAACTTTACATTTCTTGTATATATTTTCAGCCACAATCTCTGGTTCAGTCCAGTGGATATGAAGTAGGGCATTTTGTTGAGTGTTTGAAAGATCTCCATAAACTTTACTTGAATGCAGACAAATGTCCACAACAGGCCGTTGTTGAGAAATACAGAAGTACAAAGTAAGTTGTCTAATTCTTCTGAAGAAATGTTCTGTGAATCTAGATTACTATATGCAAAACATTTTACTGATGTACCATTTGAAAAGCAAATACTAGTTATACCATTGGTCAGGAAGTATGTATTGAAATATATATTATGTCGGGGGAAAATATAAAATTTATACAAAATTAATACAAACCCAATGTTTTTCAAGCCAAAGTGTCGTATTTTAAGTCTTTAACAAACGACTGATCTTCAATCAGATCCCATAATGATATTGTCATCTTGGATAAATTTTTGTTCATGTGAATGATGCAGACTGGTGAGATTTTTTAAGTCTAGCTTTATTTCCAGTGCTTCTCAACACAAAATTGGTCATTCTAATCTTAAAAATGTGCAAGTTGATGGTGGCCATCTTGGATGTCTGATAAATATATGAATCAGTGGTTTTAGAGAATATTGGAGCATGAAAAAATAATGGACTACACCCTTGAAAAGTGCCAGATACAAAATCTCATATTATTTTAGTGTTGCCCAATAAGTTGACAGAAATTATTCAACTGTTTTTCAACTTACACATTTTTAAGATTAGAGTAGTTTCCTTGGAACATTGTCAGGTTCAAACCACCTCAAGTGTAATGCTTAATGCCTTCACATCAAGTGTGGAAGCTGCCGATTTCAACCCTCTCGTTGGGGTACAGCAAAAACCATTATAATTTAAGTTGCTGCTTTGCTGGTCTAGTACTAAAAAGGCCATTGTCAAAAATACTTTCGATACAACTGAAATTCATCACATAATTTAAAATAATGACTTTCCTATCGCACAGTTTAAAACAATGTCTTGCCTAATTTAAATTTTATTGATATACAGTCAAACCTGTCTATAGTGGTCACCTGGGGGAGAATGACAAAATGACCACTATATACAGGTGACCTTTATATGGAGGGTTTGAATTTTCGACAAGATATTGTACATTTGTTGTGAATAAACATTTTTTAATTACCTGTTATGTTTGCTTGTTATTTTGTTCTTGTGGTCATGTTACTGAACTTACTCTTGTTTACATTTATTGTTGATGAAGTTATCTCAAAGAGATATTAAATAAACCAGTTTCATCCATATTATAAATATCTCTTGGATGATAATCCTTTATCAGATTTGGTAATTTTGATTTCCACTCCGATACAATTGTGACATTTACATCACCACTTTCACCTGACTGTACGAAAAACGATGTTATGTCTCTTTAAAAAAGATTGTAGCCAGCCATTTGAAGCTTTGAATTGATCAACTCCAAGGTCCTTGGCAAACTTGAGAGCTTGTTCCTGTATCAATGGGCCGCTAATATTTATTCTTCTGCCAGTTGCTTCTTGAAACCAATCCCAGCATAATTGGTTAATGTCTTCATTTCCTGTCGCACGACATTGACGTTTTCTTGAACCGGGCATATTGTTTTTAAAATCGTCAAGTATCTCACTTTTTCTTTTTATAATGTTCATGATCTGGGTGCGACCAACACCCATCTCCTCGGCCACAGCCCAACAACTTTTCCCACCATCACACAGATTTATAGCCTTCACTATCGTCTAAATTTAAAGTTTTCCTAGTTACGGATGTTGACATGATGCACTAGATACGTAATACAATCTTTCCGATGCAAAATATTTTTGATGAGTGAATTTCTACTCTCATTGTAGTGAATAAAAATCTCAAATAACCCCCGGGTATTACCTGTTCTTCAAGTAATTTATTATTCACAAAATGTAAAATAGTTTGTTTATTTAATTAATTAAATTAATCAATATGTTTTGTTACACTTGTAACACCTCGGCATTTTTAGTACATTGGAGAAAAATACCGATCTTCCGAAATCACTTCCGGTATTATTGAAAAAAACCAATTACCGTTATACAAAGGTTTTATGCTGAAAATTACCAATAAATGGTGGCCGCTGACCACATTGAACAGGTGACCACTATATCGAATTAAAATATATAGTAAAACGCACTGGGAGAGCACGAAAGTGACCGTTGTGACCAGGTGACCACTATACAAAGGTGACCGTTAGGGCCGGTTTGACTGTATTTCTAATTACATTTGTTTCTTTTTTTCATAGGTATGAAGAAATTTCAAATTTTCAGAAGTTTCCACCTCCAGCCAGTCTGCCCCTGGTCGTGTAAAATCTGAACTCTACTGCAATTTACCACAGTTCTTTCAAATAGCACCAGGTTATGACAACCAAAGCAGTGGGAACTTATTTATTTATTGACATTAATGGAATCCCACACAAATACAGGTGCAATAAGGAAGGCAGCTCCCATAGTCCTTAGTTATGTGCAAAGAGTTGTGTAATATGAACACATGTGCGAATGTTTTGTGGTTGTGTTTTTAATTGTGTATGAGGGTATACAAACCTGATTTTTACATTGTTAATCATGAAATGTGAACACGTAATTGCATGTTCTCTCTTCAAGTCGTATGAATGAATTTTTAAAGTAAAACCAAAGCCATATGCAAGTCTCTTTTTATTTTCCATTTTAAATGTTTTTATTCTTCAAGTGGCATGAAATTGTAATTTTATTTTTTTTTAAATTCACTTTTAATTGCAATCCTATTAATAAAACATTTATAAAATCTCCTTCAGAAGATTTTTACTTTCTTTTACATTGTTTTTATGTCCATTTTATTTTTTTTACCAAGAAAGTTCAAATCCTATTTGTAGGTTTATAAATATGCAAGTTTTACATTCTTTAGTGCTCCCAAGATTTGTTTTCCATGTTTTTTAAACTGTTTTTTTTATTTTCCAAAACATACAAATTTTGATGGAGGTTTTTAAATGATTGATATGGTTTGCTTTCGAATCATTGCATAAATTTTATTAAATTGATTGCTTATTATTTTTTTCTAGTTGTATAATATCATGTAACTGAATGTAATATACCAGTATAAATATATTTTTAAATTAAAACCAGTTGTCTTTGTTTTATTTTGTAAGTAAATGTGGTAATGGGTATCTTATGTTATAAATTGATCTGTGAGGATAAATAGAAACAAGTGGAGCACTTTTTGGAAGCAGATAAAATTTTGTCACGGCTCAATTTATAATCGATTATTTTGTAAATAAAGTTTTTTACGAGTTGACTTAGTTTTGGGCTGTTTAATATTTTGTCCTATTTGCTTATCTTGGATTTTGACACTAGATTTTTCTCATTATGAAAAGAAAGGTTAAACACTGAAAACAAATGATCATCTCTCACTGAACATGCAGGTTCTGACTTGGGACAGACACAAAAGTGGCATGGTAAAACTGATGTGATTCCCCCTTGATAATTGGATCTCCAACTGTATACCTTTATTTGGAATTTCAAGTAAAAATAAGACATTTTGTTGGATACAAAACTTGGCGGCATCAATGGTGTAATTGTTAGCAAGCTTACCTAGAGTGCAGTAGATCCAATCTGATCAAACCAAAGACTTAAAATTGGTATTTGCTGCTGTAACACTGATCATGCAGCATTAAGGAGTAATAACAAGGACTGGTTGTCTCGAAATTGGGATAATTTGTATGGTGGAGCAACATGTCTACCTATGGACTCTTTTGTGTCAGTCAGCCAGCACTATAAAAATCTTTGTAATGTAAATCAATGGAAAAACTTATCATACAGTTACAAACCGAGGAGTCCTCAGAAGTGTCCAATATTAAGGTGTATGTGTCTGCAAGCCAAGTATCAATATAACCACAGGTGGATAAAATTTAGACCTTATTCTTCTCTACTTGACATTCAGTCAGACAATGACATGCACTGGGTTGCACTAATCTTGATTACATTTTTATGTGTCGATTAAAACTTGAATTTTACTCGAAATTACTTGAGATGTACATAAATAAATTTACACATGGAAATGTAATTGAGACTAATTTAATTGATGTTTGTGCAACTCTGTCCAGACTTAAATGCTATATCAATCAAATACGGTTGTTACCATTTAGTTCACTATAGTGTATCTCTTATTCCACAACTCTGTCCAGACTTAAATGCTATATCAATCAAATAAGGTTGTTACCATTTAGTTCACTATAGTGTATCTGTTATTCCACAACTCTGTCCAGACTTAAATGCTATATCAATCAAATAAGGTTGTTACCATTTAGTTCACTATAGTGTATCTGTTATTCCACAACTCTGTGCAGACTTAAATGCTATATCAATCAAATAAGGTTGTTACCATTTAGTTCACTATAGTGTATCTGTTATTCCACAACTCTGTCCAGACTTAAATGCTATATCAATCAAATAAGGTTGCTACCATTTAGTTCACTATAGTGTATCTGTTATTCCACAACTCTGTGCAGACTTAAATGCTATATCAATCAAATAAGGTTGCTACCATTTAGTTCACTATAGTGTATCTGTTATTCCACAACTCTGTGCAGACTTAAATGCTATATCAATCAAATAAGGTTGCTACCATTTAGTTCACTATAGTGTATCTGTTATTCCACAACTCTGTGCAGACTTAAATGCTATATCAATCAAATAAGGTTGCTACCATTTAGTTCACTATAGTGTATCTGTTATTCCACAACTCTGTGCAGACTTAAATGCTATATCAATCAAATAAGGTTGCTACCATTTAGTTCACTATAGTGTATCTGTTATTCCACAACTCTGTGCAGACTTAAATGCTATATCAATCAAATAAGGTTGCTACCATTTAGTTCACTATAGTGTATCTGTTATTCCACAACTCTGTGCAGACTTAAATGCTATATCAATCAAATAAGGTTGCTACCATTTAGTTCACTATAGTGTATCTGTTATTCCACAACTCTGTCCAGACTTAAATGCTATATCAATCAAATAAGGTTGTTACCATTTAGTTCACTATAGTGTATCTCTTATTCCACAACTCTGTCCAGACTTAAATGCTATATCAATCAAATAAGGTTGTTACCATTTAGTTCACTATAGTGTATCTGTTATTCCACAACTCTGTCCAGACTTAAATGCTATATCAATCAAATAAGGTTGTTACCATTTAGTTCACTATAGTGTATCTGTTATTCCACAACTCTGTGCAGACTTAAATGCTATATCAATCAAATAAGGTTGTTACCATTTAGTTCACTATAGTGTATCTCTTATTCCACAACTCTGTCCAGACTTAAATGCTATATCAATCAAATAAGGTTGTTACCATTTAGTTCACTATAGTGTATCTGTTATTCCACAACTCTGTCCAGACTTAAATGCTATATCAATCAAATAAGGTTGTTACCATTTAGTTCACTATAGTGTATCTGTTATTCCACAACTCTGTCCAGACTTAAATGCTATATCAATCAAATAAGGTTGTTACCATTTAGTTCACTGTAGTGTATCTGTTATTCCACAAATTCATTGTAAAAGTACATGTTTTGACTTTTGTTGTAGCATGAACTCAATTTTATTATCAATTACAGGAAAGGATAGGTTTTCAGCTCGTTCTTATTTTTGTTGATCAAAAGGGTCATTCATACTAATTGTCACCAATTAGGGGTGGAAACTTCATTATTGGTGTAATAGTTAATGTGCATGTTGAAAGTGCTGTAGATCGTGAGTTTGAGCCGCAGTCTTCATCAAAGCAGACTGAAATTGGTATTTGCTGCTTCTCTGCCAAGTACACCACATTAAGTAATAAGAGCAGAAACTGGTTGGCTTGGAATCGGGATAATATGTGTCTTAAGTGGAGTGACATGTCTATCTGTAGTCTTGTTTCTTGCACTATAAAAATTCAACTTGGCATGTTGGTCTAGTACAAAGCAGACATCATCTTCAACATGCAACATATAGCTGAAAATTTACTCACTTGGCATTGAACACTTGCTCAATTTGGGTTGGTCATCGTAAACCCCCTATATCAATATCCATAACCAGAGCTTGGTGGACCTTGATAGCCTAACATTGGCTTGTCCATCAAAGGTAGTGTGAATTTTTGCCATTGCTTAGCATACTTCAGTATGTTAACATTTGTCTGAAATGCTTGGTGCCAACTATCAATAGAACCAGTCAATTGGACCTTCAAAATAGTATTGGACAATCATGTTGACCGATCGTACAAATTGAATTTTCATCAAATGTCAAAAATGTCTACTTCTTTCAGCTGGAAAGGAATGATATTGTAATGGGAGTAACACAAGAATTGCACACAATGTTTTTTCAATGAATTTGTATTGTCGTTATGTAAATTAGTATATCTAAAAAAAATCAAATGAAGCATATGTGGTAGGGTGGATTTCCTTTCAAAATTGTTACTAAAAATAGGTATTCCTTAAATGACCCTTGAATAACATCCCAGTTTGCACATCAAAGAGGCAATAGCTACGATTTTGACCAAAAAAATTATATGCTTTGGAAATTGGTAAATAGCTTTAAAATGATGAAATTAAGGTAAATATTTCACATTAAACAGATTATCGTACCACTTTTCGCCTTTTGAGAACGAAAATTACCGTCGAATTATTATTTCCTTGCAAGCAAATAATTTGACCTTGCTTTCTCCGTATGCAACTGACCTTACTAGTGATAGGTAAAAACAAATAATTTGTATTTTGTCGCTTATTAACTGCAAACTTGCATGGTTCTTTGTCCGTAATTAATGCTGACTGATTTAATGACGATTCGGCAAACCCCGTAAACAATGCTGATAATTAATAAGATGGCGTCCATTTCTTGATCAATCTCAAAACACGAGCAGTTGCACCTTTTTCCCTCGATGCACGTACATTTCATAACATTTATAAGTTACAGAAACATGTTTTATTAAGGCATCAATCATATCTGATAGTTTTTATGGGTAACAAAAATTTACAATTTTGGCAGATAATGCCCCTTTAAATTCATTATTAAGTAGCCCTTCATTGCTGACTTTGCATGATCATGTCGCAAACATGTTTTTAATATTTATGAATCCCGAGACAACTGGTAAATGTGGGGTGATTACATGCTCAAGAAATCTTCGGTGTCGGTATTTATTTTCTTAAATTGAAATTTGTGCAATAAATTTCATTTGTATCTAGTTATAAAACTGCTGATCGGTTTTAACACAAAAAATTGTTGAAATACAGGTAGTTAAAAATCGTTGAATGCCAATGCTAATTTTTATTAAGACATGTATATTCAGCAATAACTATTAAGGGAAATTAGATCTAGACAACATTTTATGTTCATATTATACTAAAAGATATAATAAAATTGCTGCTAATACTTTTTCTAATATGATCATATGTTAAAATTTGAAAACTGGGCTTTAAATAAAAATGTATCGGGGATAATCTAATATTATATCATTGACATATCAATCTCCACTTTTTTATTTCCTGTCCAAAAAACTGATCGAGTGAGTGACTGAGTGATTGTTGTTTAACGCCAATTCTGCTCTGCAGCATGGCGAGAACAAGTTAATTTTCAATGAGATGACAATGAGGTCCGCTTTGTACTAGACCAACGCCGAGTTGGATTTTTATAGTGCTAGCTCAGAGTGTCCGGAGAAAACTACAGACCTGCTGCAAGTCACTGACAAACTTTATCACATAATGTTGTATAGAGTACACCTTGCCTGAGCAGGATTCAAACTCACAACATTAGTAGAGATAGGCACTGATTGCATAGGTAGTTGCAAATCCAACTACCATATGATCACGACGGCCTTCTTTAGAGTTAAACAACCAATGTTCTACTGTATACTAGTATCTACAATACTGTCTACATTTCTTAGATACAGAAGGCTTCAGGATATACCTAAACACTGTATTAATAAACTTACAATAGTAAAATATGTAAATATGTGTAAAATTCTTTCAGTTACATTGTCAATCGGGAAAAGGTTTTCTCACTTTTGAGGCAGACCAGTTCCTATTTTTAACGATGTGAGATTTATAAGAAAATCTTGCACTACAAAAAAATCACGTGCGTTTTACCGGCAAATGCATGCAGTACAGTTTATGTTTACCCCAATTCTCCATGATTTTCCTTTATAAAATAAACAATTTGCTGTATATAAGTTTTCAATCTTTTATAAACACGCAAATCCTAACAATCGGCCAAATTATTATATAATAACCTTTATGTAATACACAAAAATATGGAACTACTTTTTTGATTGACATGAAGGGGAAATAACTCTTGTTTGTTTACATGAAGTTTACAAACAAACACGAAACTAAAAACAGCTGATAAAAGTGAGAAATAAAATCAAACACCGACAAAAAGTGCAAGACAGGGTAAGATTTCCCTGTCTTGCACTTTTGCCGGTGTTGGATTCTATATTTCTCAATTACTTGTTTTTAAACTTGAATCTTCAATAATTAAAAACCACATCGGTTGGCTTGGAATCAGAATAATGTGTCCGAGTGGAGCAACCTGTCTTTTCAGTGAGCTAGCACTATAAAAATCCAACTCGGTGTGTTGGTCTAGAACAAAGCGGACCTCATCGTGATCTCATTGAAAATTAACTTGTTCTCGCCATGATATAGCTGCAAATTTGCTGAATTGGTGTAACAACAATCACTCAATAATTCAAACATCAATTGTTAAACCTGTTATTTCAAAATCTACATGTATGCAGTTTGATAAGACTTTTGCTATAGCCACCATAACAAGTCTTTTGATCTATTTATAGACACAATAACAAGTATTTTTATCTATTTATAGTCAACACCTTTTTATCTATTTGTAGACACAACAACAAGTCCTTTTTATCTATTTAAAGACACAATAACAATTTTTTTTAATTATCTATTTATAGACAATATTATTTCATTATTGATGTCCAAGTCCTTCCTTTAATGAATTCAGATTTTCAAGAAGAAATTCTAGAAACCAATACAGGACGACTTATTTTCTTGATGTTTGTAACTTTCTCATCAATAAAATGGTCGTTATCTATGAGTAAACAAAATGTATTATCTACTGTGCATCTCTTTAACTCGTGCTTTCACCAGCTGGGAATGACCACTGAAAATAAACAAAAATGATCTCTATACCATGCAAACCATACACAATTAGTCTTGAAAGAATAATACTACAATATCAGTTGTCTATTTACCTCCCTTTCCTTGCTGAAATCTTATAATTATAACTACAGCATCAGTTATCTAGTTACCTCCATTTCCTAGCTTTTCATTTTAATATTATTCTAAATATATGGTTTTATCTTTTTAATGTTTCTTTTATTATATGCCCGTCTCGAGACGGGCCGTATTATGTGATTGGGTATGGTGGGCGGGCAGACGTGCACACAGGTTTCCACACAATAATTTTAGTTCTGTATATCAGATCTTTACCAAACTTGACCACATGATTGCCCTGTGGAAGGGGAAGAACCCTGTTTATTTTGGGGTCAAAGGTCAAGGTCACCATTACTATAAATAGATTCCCCCCCCACCCGTTTGATAATTTATATAGACAGGCTTATTTTGTGATGCACACATTTCTTGTTTGTACATAATATCCGATAGTTTTACAGACAAGTATGTTTTATGTTTTATTTCTAAGGATCTTGTAGGTGTATACGTTTAATAATAAAATTTGTTCACACCACGATATAGCTGAAATATTGCTAAATCAATCAATCATTTTAAAAATTACATGTATATTGATTCAGATTATGTATTCATGTATGTACTTGGAGGAAAATTGCTTGTAGCTACTGGATGTTGGCAATCCTCATTAAATAAATAAAGAATAAACAAGGGCAATGCAAAGCGTGGTGTATCCCCTCGCCTATAAATTTGACCCTGTGACCTTGACCTTTGACCTTGAAAATCAATAGGGTTCCAGACTCTCCTAAGGACTAATTATGTACCAAGTTTGGTCAAAATCCATTGAAGGATGTTGATTCTAGAGTGTTCACAAGGATGTTACGGCAGGACGGAAGGAAGGTAGCGTTACTATATCCCATTGCAACTTCGTTGGTGAGGGGATAATTAAATATATGTTTATTTATTATAATAACTGTTCAAATCCAAATAGGAAAAGTTGTATTCTAAGGCAATTTTTCACCTACATGTATATCATCACTCCACTCTTATTGGCAATCACTTGAGGATTGATCTCAATTTTTATTCGGTTCATGAAGAAATAAATTCAAAAATGTGGTACACACTGGGTTACGCAAGGGTGTGTACCACATTTTTGAGTTTATTTCGAATGAACCGAACAAAAAATTGTGATCAATCCTGATAAATTAATTCCTAATTAATTTTTTCTTGTCCTAAAAATATTTTGTCGGATATCAATTGCTTAAAAAGAATTAAAATAAAAAGAATTCCCAATTGAGACCCCAACATGTGACTTCCGTTTAAAATTTTTGTCTGGAAAATAACATCAATTTTTTATCCAATCAAAATCTATTAAACACATCAAATTAATTTATATTAATTTAACCTCACTTTTTTGGGTGAATTTGCATTTAAAAGATCATGCAATTTTTTTTCAATTTATAGTAACTAATAAAGCATACAGTCAAACCCATATATAAAGGGCACTCAATGGAACCTGAAAATGTGCCCTTTATATACAGGTTAAAATTATATACACTTCATTAATGGGAAAAATTAGACTGCCTTTATAGACAGTGATTTGTTATTAAGAGGTGCCCATTGGCATTAAGGCAGGATTTGAGTATACTTTTAAAATCAATGATTTAGTCTTAAGTAAAAATATTTTTACAGCAATTCATGATTATCGTCAAGGTTCACTGACCTTCCTATATACCTATACATACTTACTTTGCATCTTTTCTGACCTTGAAGAATTCCTCAACATAATCTGACCTCCCCAACAACTCAACAAAATCTTCATCGTGAGTGATAATGACTAACTGGAAGTTCTTCTGGTGGGCTCGTTCACGGATTATTCTGTAAATTAGGGTATAACAAAATTACCGAACTCCGAACAATCTGACAAAGGGAAAGTCAAAACTCGAGTATATAAACAGACAAAATCAGTCAACAACTGGAAAACTGCGAAAACCTTTATGACCCTAACTTGGTACAGGCATTTCTAAAGAAATGGTGGGTTGAATCAGATTTTAAAGTGCCAAACCTCCCGCTTTCATTATGGCTCAAAGGTTCCGGCTGTCACTATAACAGTATTTATAACAATACTGGAACAAAAAAGGTAAAATAGTTGTCAAAGCAGTACCAAACCCAGTGAAGCAAATGTCAAAAACAATATTACGTCACACATTGATAAAAAAATATTTTTGACATTTTTGTTGACTTCCTTATATTTATACATCACTATATAAAAATGCATCGTTTATCATTGTCTCTGCAGAGACGGAATATATTTCGACAAGATCTTGGTATCAGAATATAAACTTTTTAAGATATCGAATAAGGCGAATCTTTTTTTAGCCCTGGTCCAGTAGCCTGTTTCTCAGATGAAGATGACGTTTCAGGAAATCAGAATAATTGCTACTGGCCCTTGCATAACGAATCAATTGTGAGATGTAAACACCATATGCAGGAGAAGCTGGTATATTGCTGCACATATTTGAAAAATTTATGATTTTAAAAATGAAGTCGTCCTGTTTATCATAAATTTTAGTACTGAGTTGACCACTGTCGTCAAATTCGAGGTATAATTCCAAAAATGATGCGGACGAAGCTGTATCTGTGGTCTCTTTAACTTCCAGCTCTATAGGATATATCAATGGAAGAAATTCTGCAAATCTAGAATTATTGATAGATAAAACGTCATCAATATACCTGTATGTGAAATTAAAGGCTTTAGCCTCATGAATCTTCTTATCTTTTACAAGCTTTTGAAGAAATTCCGACTCATATGAGTATAAAAATAAATCGGCTAGAAGAGGGGCACAATTCGTACCCATTGGTATGCCGACGACCTGCTGAAACTGTCCCTCCAAAAGAGACAAATATGTTATCGATGAGGAACTCCAGCATACTGATCACTTGTTCCTCGGAGTAGCATGTTTTAACTTTTTGAAGGAAAATTAGTAAATATAGACAAACCTGTATTTAGAGGTCACCTCTTAAAAGAGGTTAATTTCATAGATATTTTCTATGACAACAATAGAAGGTGACTGCTTAATAGGGGTGACCACATGGGCAGGCTTGACTGCATAATTTACAGAATCCCCCCACATCATCTGCTCATTTACTATGTACCATGCAAACATTTATCTGTTTTTTTTTTGTGTTTTTTTTTTTAACAATATTTTCACTTTTTGGAAGGGAATTAATGTGTACACAATTATGTGAAACTATATTATTGCACTTTATATTTATTCCTCAGATGTACTATGTATGACACATAGTACAGTCTACAACAGATAGTACACTGTATGACAGATTGTACACTAGGAAATATATAGTACACTGTACGACAGATTGTACACTGTATGACAGATAGTACACTGCACGACAGATAGTACACTGTATGACAGATTGTACACTGTATGACAGATTGTACACTGTATGACAGATAGTACTGTATGACAGATTGTACACTGTATGACAGATTGTACACTGTAGGAAATATATAGTACACTGTATGACATATAGTACACTATGACAGATTGTACACTGTATGACAGATAGTACACTGTATGACAGATTGTACACTGTATGACAGATTGTACACTGTATGACAGATAGTACTGTATGACAGATTGTACACTGTATGACAGATTGTACACTGTAGGAAATATATAGTACACTGTATGACATATAGTACACTATGACAGATTGTACACTGTATGACAGATAGTACACTGTATGACAGATTGTACACTGTATGACAGATTGTACACTGTATGACAGATAGTACTGTATGACAGATTGTACACTGTATGACAGATTGTACACTGTAGGAAATATATAGTACACTGTATGACATATAGTACACTATGACAGATTGTACACTGTATGACAGATAGTACACTGTATGACAGATAGTACACTGTATGACTGATTGTACACTGTAGGACAGATAGTACACTGTATGACAGATAGTACACTGTATGACAGATAGTACACTGTATGACAGATTGTACACTGTACGACATATAGTACACTGTATGACAGACAGTACACTGTAGGACAGATATTACTCTGTATGACAGATTGTACACTGTATGACTGATTGTACACTGCACGACAGACAGTACACTGTATGACAGATTGTACACTGTATGACAGATAGTACACTGTAGGACATATAGTACACAGTATGACAGATTGTACACTGTATGACAGAGAGTACACTGTAGGACAGATAGTACACTATATGACAGACTGTACACTGTATGACAGATAGTACACTGTATGACATATAGTACACTGTATGACAGATTGCACACTGTACGACAGATTGCACACTATAGGACAGATTGTACACTGTGACAGATTGTACACTGTAGGACAGATAGTACACTATGACAGATAGTACACTGTATGACAGATTGTACACTGTATGACAGATTGTACACTGTGACAGATAGTACACTGTATGACAGATTGTACACTGTAGGACAGATTGTACACTGTAGGACAGATAGTACACTGTACAGCAGATAGTACAGGCTACGACACTGTACACTGTAGGACAGATTGTACAATGTAGGACAGATAGTACACTGTAGGACAGATAGTACACTGTACAGCAGATAGTACACTGTATAACAGATAGTACACTGTAGGACAGATAGTACACTATACAGCAGATAGTACACGCTACGACAGACTGTACACTGTAGGAGAGATTGTACATTGTAGGACAGATAGTACACTGCAGGACAGATTGTACACTGTGACAGATAGTACACTGTACCACAGATTGTACACTGTGACAGATAGTACACTGTGTGACAGATTGTACAATGTATGACAGATAGTACACTGTAGGACAGATAGTACACTGTAGAACAGATAGTGCACTGTATGACAGATTGTACAATGTATGACAGATAGTACACTGTAGGACAGATTGTACACTGTGACAGATAGTACACTGTATGACAGATTGTATACTGTATGACAGATTGTACACTGTGACAGATAGTACACTGTATGACAGATTGTACACTGTAGGACAGATAGTACACTGTAGGACAGATTGTACACTGTAGGACAGATAGTACACTGTACAGCAGATAGTACACGCTATGACAGACTGTACACTGTAGGACATATTGTACACTGTAGGACAGATAGTACACTGTTCGGCAGATAGTACACTGTATGACAGACTGTACACTGTATGACAGATTGTACACTGTAGGACAGATTGTACAGCAGATAGTACACTCTACGACATATAGTACACTGTAGGACAGATAGTACACTGTACAGCAGATTGTACATTGTAGGACAGATAGTACACTGTACAGCAGATTGTACACTGTAGGACAGATAGTACACTGTAGAACAGATAGTACACTGTACAGCAGATTGTACACTCTACGACAGATTGCACACTGTACGACATTGCACACTGTGACAGATTGTACACTGTGACAGATTGTACACTGTAGGACAGATAGTACACTGTATGACAGATAGTACACTGCATGACAGATTGTACACTGTGACAGATAGTACACTGTATGACAGATTGTACACTGTAGGACAGATAGTACACTGTAGGACAGATTGTACACTGTAGGACAGATAGTACACTGTACAGCAGATAGTACACGCTATGACAGACTGTACACTGTAGGACAGATTGTACACTGTACGGCAGATAGAACACTGTATGACAGACTGTACACTGTATGACAGATTGTACACTGTAGGACAGATTGTACACTGTACAGCAGATAGTACACTCTACGACATATAGTACACTGTAGGACAGATAGTACACTGTACAGCAGATTGTACACTGTAGGACAGATAGTACACTGTAGAACAGATAGTACACTGTACAGCAGATTGTACACTCTACGACAAATTGTACACTGTACGACAGATAGTACACTGTATGACAGACTGTACACTATGACAGATTGTACACTGTAGGACAGATTGTACACTGTACAGCAGATAGTACACTCTACGACAGATAGTACACTGTAGGACAGATAGTACACTGTACAGCAGATTGTACACTGTAGGACAGATAGTACACTGTACAGCAGATTGTACACTGTAGGACAGATAATACACTGTATGACAGATTGTACACTGTACGACAGATTGTACACTGTAGGACAGATTGTACACTGTAGGACAGATAGTACACTGTATGACAGATTGTACACTGTGACAGATTGTACACTATAGGACAGATTGTACACTGTAGGACAGATTGTACACTGAGATTGTACACTGTATGACAGATTGTACACTGTAGGACAGATAGTACACTGTAGGACAGATTGTACACTGTAGGACAGACTGTACACTGTAGGACAGATAGTACACTGTATGACAGACTGTACACTGTAGGACAGATAGTACACTGTATGACAGATTGTACACTGTAGGACAGATTGTACACTGTGACAGATTGTACACTATAGGACAGATTGTACACTGTAGGACAGATTGTACACTGTAGGACAGATAGTACACTGTAGGACAGAGAGTACACTGTACGACAGACTGTACACTGTATGACAGATTGTACACTGTACAGCAGATAGTACACTGTAGGACAGATAGTACACTGTAGGACAGATTGTACACTGTATGACAGATTGTACACTGTAGGACAGATTGTACACTGTACAGCAGATAGTACACTGTATGACAGATAGTACACTGTAGGACAGATAGTACACTGTATGACAAATTGTACACTGTACGACAGATAGTACACTGTACGACAGATTGTACACTGTACAGCAGATAGTACACTGTATGACAGATTGTACACTGTAGGACAGATAGTACACTATATGACAGATAGTACACTGTAGGACAGATTGTACACTGTACAGCAGATAGTACACTGTAGGACAGATAGTACACTGTAGGACAGATTGTACACTGTATGACAGATTGTACACTGTATGACAGATTGTACACTAGGACAGATATTACACTGTAGGACAGATAGTACACTGTAGGACAGATAGTACACTGTAGGACAGATTGTACACTGTATGACAGATAGTACACTGTATGACAGATTGTACACTGTACAGCAGATAGTACACTGTATGACAGATTGTACACTGTAGGACAGATAGTACACTGTAGGACAGATTGTACACTGTATGACAGATAGTACACTGTATGACAGATTGTACACTGTACAGCAGATAGTACACTGTACGACATATAGTACACTGTATGACAGATAGTACACTGTACCACAGATTGTACACTGTAGGACAGATAGTACACTGTAGGACAGATTGTACACTGTATGACAGATAGTACACTGTATGACAGATAGTACACTGTATGACAGATTGTACACTGTATGACGGATTGTACACTGTATGAAAGATTGTACACTGTATGACAGATTGTACACTGTAGGACAGATTGTACACTGTAGGACAGATAGTACACTGTAGGACAGATAGTACACTGTATGACAGATAGTACACTTTATGACAGATTGTACACTGTACAGCAGATAGTACACTGTATGACAGATTGTACACTGTAGGACAGATTGTACACTGTACAGCAGATAGTACACTGTACGACAGATAGTACACTGTAGGACAGATAGTACACTGTATGACAGATTGTACACTGTATGACAGATAGTACACTGTAGGACAGATAGTACACTGTAGGACAGATAGTACACTGTAGGACAGATTGTACACTGTACAGCAGATAGTACACTGCAGGACAGATTGTACACTGTATGACAGATAGTACACTGTATGACAGATAGTACACTGTAGGACAGATTGTACACTGTATGACAGATTGTACACTGTATGACAGATTGTACACTGTATGACAGATTGTACACTGTACAACAGATAATACACTGTATGACAGATAGTACACTGTAGGACAGATAGTACACTGTATGACAGATAGTACACTGTATGACAGATTGTACACTGTAGGACAGATTGTACACTGTAGGACAGATAGTACACTGTATGACAGATAGTACACTGTAGGACAGATTGTACACTGTAGGACAGATTGTACACTGTATGACAGATTGTACACTGTAGGACAGATAGTACACTGTAGGACAGACTGTACACTGTATGACAGATTGTACACTGTATGACAGATAGTACACTGTAGGACAGATTGTACACTGTATGACAGATTGTACACTGTAGGACAGATAGTACACTGTAGGACAGACTGTACACTGTATGACAGATAGTACACTGTATGACAGATAGTACACTGTAGGACAGATTGTACACTAGGAAATATATAGAAAATGTACAACAGTAGGAATATAGATAGTACAATGGATGACATAGATTGCTGTGTACAGTAGTCCAGTGTGTGAAACTGAAAAGTACTGTATTGTAGACAGTTGGTTTATTTAAAATTTAAGGCCCCCATAAGCTCTGGGGTAAATGGTGCATGGATGTTCGGATAAGAGAATAGCATTCTAGTCATCGAGGGGTGATGAAGTCTCGTGTCATACATAATATTTTGTTTGAAAACTGAATTTTGTCAATGAAATGATGAATTACAAGAATAAAGAACTTATATTGAATTTTTGTTAAAAGTTTGAACATGTGGTATTTGCATCATCATGTAGTTTAACACAAATATTGACTCACTGTCATTTTTCAATCAGAACATCGACTGATTACATAATATAGTTACTAATCCGTTAATATGCTTGGTTAATTAATAAATATTTTCTTTTTACCGATAATAGTTTATTTTTGGTAAGGAAATTGAAGAGTGAAAAAATTTAAATTGATTGCTGAAAATTTGCTAAATTTAAGTTTGAGCATTTCCTATTCTGGTCATCGTGGAGGTCATGTAGCCATGTGTAGTTCCACACGTAATGACAGCTGAAATATTGCATAATTAGTACACTCTTTCAATGTTGGAAACAGCTGCTTTTGCTGACCATAATTCTTAACATTATCATGGAAACAAAAATATTGTTGGTAATTTAACATTTTTACATGAAATTGACAGATTCGAAAATATATGCGTACTGGTTCTTTTAAAAAAAATATCTAGGTTTAATCCTGTTAAATTCTACTCTTAAGGGAACCAGTATTATCATATGGACCAATGGAAGCCCATGGTTGAAATGATCACCCTCACATGTCATGTTCACACTCGTTTTATTTTTAGAACAAAATAACATAAACAGTAAACAAAACACGTGCCATAGGTCTTTTTCCTTTCAAATTATGGTAGACGGACCAGATATTTAATATACAATGTCTACCGTTCTATCGATAATTTCGCAGGCTGGTAGTCTCCCTCTTATAATACCTCTGCCACCCAAGGGCCACCTCTCTTATCAGGTCAGATATAAGATGCACTGAGAAGGCAGAATACTACTGAATTCCGACCTCCCCCCCTTTTATGAGAGGTGACCCCTCTTATAGGGTGACTTTTTTCCTGGTAGAATGGATGACCTGACGGGGACTATTGTATTAGATTTCTACCTCATTTCACCTGGACAAGTACACAAAATTTTAATATTTTCACATCCTTGTTTGAAAATATGCATAACTAGTCAACTATGTTGACAAATTCACTTTGAAGGCTAGCTTATCGTGTTTAATGCCACTTTCAACAATATTTCAGAAATATCGTGGCAGTCAGTTTTATTGGTGGAGGAAACCGGAGTACCAGGAGAAAATCACCGACCTGCCACAAGTCACTGACAGACTTTATCATATAATGTTGTATCGAATACACCTCGACTGAGTGGGATTCGAACTCACAACGTTAGTGGTGATAGGCACTGATTGCATAGGTAGTTGTAAATCCAACTACCATACGATCACGACCACGACGGCCCATCACTTTGAAGGTTAATTTTGATATTCAAAATAGAGTAATAACTTACTCAACAAGTGCAAAAGCCAGACTTTCAATGTTTTCTCTGTCCAGGTTAGTGGTTGGTTCATCTAATGCCAAAATGCCACAGTTCAAACAAAATGTCTCTGCTAAAGCTAGTCTGATAATTAAAGATGCTAAAACCTATAAAATATTAATACATTTTATTGGCATATCAAACATGCTTTCAAAAGCTGTTGTTACAATCTTGTCATGAAATTATTATGCTTAATTTGTCAAACTGCTAATAATATTTGATTAAACAAATAACATACCATGTTTAATCTAGAATTAAATAAGATTGCAGAACATCACAATAATTAACATACAGATATATATTTTTTTGGATGGGGAGCCTTGTAATTTGCTCTTTGAATCATCATTCATTTCTATATAGTAATGCACAAACAAAATCTGATTTAACACGTTTAAATAGATCTCAGACTTGGCCACTGAACAGGCACTATTCTTCTCTCTTAACCCTAATTTTTCATTATATATCTATTTGTATAGTTTAATTTTCAGTGAGTATTGATTGTTATTGATTAATATTTTCCTGTGTATTAAATCTGCATCTATTTCCATTTCAAATGACTGCAAGAATAACTAGAGGCTCAGGTGAGCCTGTATCGCTCACCTGACATAAATAAGCCCTCTTAAGAATGTCTGCATGCCGAATACATCTAAGTTTTACTATTCAAATCCCATAGGGTTTTACAATGTATGTTAAAACTATGTCTGCTCATGGCAGCCATCTTGGATGGAGATCGTGGTCACTGGACACAATTTTGAAAGTATACTACCCAAGGACCATCTATGCCATATTTGCTTTAACTTGGCTGACTGGTTTCAGAGGAGAAGATTTTTAAACATTTTTCCCATAGGGTCCTATGTTAAAACAATGTCTGCTGAAGGTGGCCATCTTGAATGGAGGTCAGGGTCACCAGACACAATTTTGAAAATTGACCACTTAAGGACCATCCATGCCATGTTTGCTTTAAATTGGCTTACTGGTTTCAGAGGAGAAGATTTTTAAACATATTTCCCATAGGGTCCTATGTTAAAACTATGTCTGCTGACGGCAGCCATCTTGGATGGAGGTCAGGGTCACAGGACATAATTTTGAAAGTTGACCACCTAAGGACCATTGATGCCATGTTTGCTTTAAATTGACTTACTGGTTTCAGAGGAGAAGACTTTTAAACATTTTTTTCATAGGGTCCTATGTTAAAACTAAGTAGAGTCATGGTGGCCATCTTGAATTTCCGATCGGCAAACGATTCACAGGTTTAGTACATGACCATCCAATGATCATTCCTGCAGTCACAATTCAATTGGCTTGGTGGTTTCTGACAAGAAGATTTTTTAAATTTCAGCCAATGAGAACACATTATGGACCCTGGCAGCCATGTTGGATTTCAAATCAGCACCAAAACACAAATCTGGTAGAGGACCATCCAATGAACATTTCTGGCAAGTTTGGTTCAATTCTGTTCAGTGGTTTCAGAGAAGAAGATTTAAATGTGAAAAGCTAACGGACGGACAACGGACGCTTACCCATGACAAAAGCTCACATGGCCTATGGCCAGGTGAGTTAAAAAGCAGTATCGCAAAACAATTTTATGATAAATGTCCCCTACGATATGACACATTATTGGGACGAATCTTGAGTTTTTTAAAACTAAAGGCTCACTTGAGCCTGTATAGCTCAACTGATTATTCATATGCAGTTTATGTTCAATGAAGTCTAGATTTTAAGAAATATTATATTCATTTTTACATAGATGTTCAGTTGTCAACTATTAAAGTAGGTAAATGCCACGTTCAACAATATTTCAGTTCTATTGTGGCGGTCAGTTTAACTGGTGCAGGAAACCGGAGTAGCCACTGAAAACCACCAACATACTGCAAGTCACTGACAAACTTTATCACATAATCAAGTACATTTTGGTATATGCACTGATTGCACAGGTAGTTCAATATGATCATAACCACGAAAATTTGTATCATACTATGGTCCATCAATAACTCATAAAGATGAGCACTTTACAAAAATAAAAAAACTGTGTTAACATTGGACGAGAATTTAAAAAGTTCAAATTTTTTAACCCCCCCCCCCACCTTTTGTCCCCATTAATATCAAAAACGGTAATTGTTACATAACAACATGATGGATGTTCCTCATCAAAAAACAAATGAACAATAAATAATTTATACCCATATATGGGCACACCTCTTTTGACACCTTTGAGTCTCTTGTTTCTTTTATATTCTTCTGATCAACAAAAAACCCCATAAACTTTGTAGGTGACCATCCAATGAAAATTTCTTCCAAATTTGGTTCCAATTTGCCCAGTGGTTTCAGAGAAGTGTAAAAGTTTATGGACGATGACGGACAGCAAGTGATGGCAATACCTCACATGATCCTTTGGGTCAGGTGAGCTAAACAAATTATTTATGAACTACTCCACTATAAAATTTAAGCTTATGATCTCAAACTGCCTTCCAGTTGCAGGTGGCAACATATAAACACATAGATACAAGAAATGTGTGCATCACAAAATACGCCCGTCTATATAAATTATCGAACGGTATAATGGTAATGACCCCAAAATAAATAGGGTTCTTCCCCTTCCACAGGGGAATCATGTGGTCAAGTTTGGTAAAGATCTGATATACAGAACTAAAGTTATTGTGCGGAAACCTGTGTGGACGCCCGCCATACCCAATCACATAATACGGCCCGTCTCGAGACGGGCGTATAAAAATGTTATCAAAAAGGCCATCGTTCGGTCATCTTGAGTTTTTCAACAACAAAATATGCTGGAGCCCAGAGGTATTACTACAAAAACTAGAGGCTCCCAGGAGCCTGTAATCGCTCGCCTGGTTTTCAATTTGACATCTAAAGTTGATAGAAAATGGGGGTGTTGCACGTAATTTAGAAAGTGGGCCACCCAAAGATCATTTCAACTCAAATTTCAGAGCAAAAGATTTAGATGTGATTTTTCTCTCATAATATTCCTAAACAGAATAAACTGGCTGAAAAAATCTCACAGAAAAACCCAGAATATATGCTAAACTACTGATTGCCATGTAGCTGCAGCTAAAATTTGAGCTCATTTTGACTTATACTAAAGCAGCAATGGACAATTGAAGAAATTTCTACTTTTAGTAACAGCAGCCATCTTGAATGGAGGGCGGGGCTGTCAGACACAAGATTGAAAGAGGACCACCCCAGCCAAATTTGTTTTAATTTGGTTCAGCGGTTTCAGAGGAGAAGATTTAAATGTGATCCTTTATCAAAATATGCCTAATTTGCATAATCGGTATAAATCGGCTGAAAGAAAAATTTCACAGAAAAACCCGGAATAGATGTTAAACTACTCCTTGCCATGTAGCTGCAGTTAAAACTCGAGCTCATTTTGACTTGTACTAAAGCAGAAATGGACAATTGAAGAAATTTCTATTTTTAGTAAAGCAGCCATCTTGAATGGAGGGCAGGGCTGTCAGACACAAATTTGAAAGGGATCCATCCAGGGTCCATCCCTGCCAGGTTTGGTTTAATTTGGTTCAGCGGTTTCAGAGGAGAAGATTTAAATGTGATCTTTTATCAAAATATGCCTAATTTGCATAATCGGCATAAATCGGCTGAAAGAAAAATTTCACAGAAAAATCTGGAATATATGTTAAACTACTCTTTGCCATGTAGCTGCAGTTAAAATTTGAGCTCATTTTGACTTATACTAAAGCAGCAATGGACAATTAAAATTTCATCCCCCCTTTTTTCTATTTTTAGCTTGGCGGCCATCTTGGTTGGAAGTCGGGATCACCAGACACAATTTTGGAAGGGGGACATCCAAGGACCATTCCACCAAAGTTTGGTTCAAATTGGTCCAATGGCTTCAGAGGAGTTGATTAAAATGTGAAAAGTTAACGGATGGACGGACGACAGACGACCAGTGGTGACAATAGCTCACATGACCCTTTGGTCAGGTGAGCTAAAAATAGCTCATGATCTTAAACAGTTTCCCAGTTAAAGGTGGCAACATAAAATCTGACTGACAGAGTGCAATATGATAGTCCTTCTATTGGAATTATGGAGGACAAATAAGAAATAAGATCAGAAATCATGGTAAGGAAAAAAAAGATGTTATCTACTGTCGAAATACAGTGTTACCTTTTGTCCAGCACTACATCTACCTCTCATGTCCAAGGCTATGTCTCCTTTTATCATCACTACACGGTAATTATAATTACGTCGACTCTTCATTATGCCACCCTCATCCTCGTCAGAACGAATCTCAATAGTATCAATATCTGATGACGGCAAAGAAAAAAAAATATTGTTATTCATGTGTTAAGCATTTAAGGTTTTAAATATTAAAACAATATGTCCTTCAATCATGGATTTCTAAAACAAATGTGGCAACATAAAGGAATGACATAAGATGGGTGAATTTTTTTTATATGCCAAGTCAGAAAATTTTCAAGTACCATATTATCTACATGTACTTGATTCTTAAGTCAATCTGCTAATAAAGCACAAAACATTTCTAGTCTGAAATCATTAAAGGGGCATTATCTGCCAAAATCGTAAATTTTTGTTACCTATAAAAACTATCAGATATGATTGATGCCTTAATAAAACGTCTTTCTGTAACTTATAAATGTTATGAAATGTACGCGCATCGGGGAAAAAAGGTGAATCTGCTTTTAGTCTGCGTTAATTACGGACAAAGAACCATGCAAGTTTGCAGTTAATGGGCGACAAAACACAAATTATTCGTTTTTACCTGTCACTAGTAAGGTCAGTTGCATACGGTTAAAGCAAGGTCAAATTATTTGTTTGCAAGGAAATAACAAATCGATGGTAATTTTCGTTCTCAAAAGGCGAAAAGTGGTACGATAAGCTGTTTAATGTGAAATATTTACCTTTATTTCATCATTTTAAAGCTATTTACCAATTTCCAAAACATATAATTTTTTTTGTCAAAATCGTAGCTAATGCCTCTTTAACTTATATATGTCACATTGTATTGTTATGCCTAATGTTCTGATAGTACCTGTAGTAAAAAAATCAGTAACATGAATTATGTTGAAAAAACTATTTTTAACTTTTTGATTACCATGAAACTGCCATAACTTCATCATTGGTCGACTCACAGGAGATACAATTTATATAGCACAATGTAATTTAAATCAGATGTTGGTTATATCTTTTTTTTGGTGTATTTTGTTTGTTTGTGAAACATTAACTTCTAACAACATCCATTTGTAGTCACTCCAGGAAACCTTATATAAATCTTTGACCATCCAATCATATGCAAGACATTTAAATATATTGACCAATCAGACAACAGCTCTTGGCAAGTAAGTATTTCATAGTGAACACAGCTAGCAATATAAAGTATTATTTTATAGTGAGTGAGTGAGCGAGCGAGTGTTGTTTAACGCCAAATGAGCAATTTTTAAGCCATATCGTGGCAGGAACAAGATACATTGATGAGATGATGTCAGCTTTGTACTAGACCAACTTGCTCAGTTGGATTTTTATAGTGCTTACTGACTGAAACAGTAGTCCACGGGAAGACATGTCGCTCCACTCTGATACATTATCCTTATGCAGAGCTAACTAGTCTTCGCTCTTACTCCTTAATACTGAACGCTTTGCGGAAAAGCAACAAATACTAATTTTATAGACTTTGGTGTGATCCGACCGAGGCTTGAACCCATGATCTACTGCACTAAAGGTGAGCTTGCCAACCATTACACCACCAATACGGCAATATAATTTACCATGTCCTCTGTATGTATTATTCCATAATTCTTTGATAATCTTGTTGATCTCTTCCATCTTCAGACTATGATACCTCATGATTGCTCTGAAATAAAATATACGTAGAAGTCTGATTTGAGGTACATGTATAACCTTGATAAATCTTTTAATTTCTTTCTATATAAAATACATGTAAAAATCTGGTTTGAGGAGGTACATGTATAACCTTGGTAAAAGTTTAATGTCTTTCTAAATAAAATACATGTAAAAATCTGGTTTGAGGAGGTACATGTATAACCTTGGTAAAAGTTTAATGTCTTTCTAAATAAAATACATGTAAAAATCTGGTTTGAGGAGGTACATGTATAACTGTGGTAAAAGTTTAATGTCTTTCTAAATAAAATACATGTAAAAATCTGGTTTGAGGAGGTACATGTATAACTGTGGTAAAAGTTTAATGTCTTTCTAAATAAAATACATGTAAAAATCTGGTTTGAGGAGGTACATGTATAACCTTGGTAAAAGTTTAATGTCTTTCTAAATAAAATACATGTAAAAATCTGGTTTGAGGAGGTACATGTATAACTGTGGTAAAAGTTTAATGTCTTTCTAAATAAAATACATGTAAAAATCTGGTTTGAGGAGGTACATGTATAACTGTGGTAAAAGTTTAATGTCTTTCTAAATAAAATACATGTAAAAATCTGGTTTGAGGAGGTACATGTATAACCTTGGTAAAAGTTTAATGTCTTTCTAAATAAAATACATGTAAAAATCTGGTTTGAGGAGGTACATGTATAACTGTGGTAAAAGTTTAATGTCTTTCTAAATAAAATACATGTAAAAGTCTGGTTTGAGGAGGTACATGTATAACCTTGGTAAAAGTTTAATTTCTTTCTAAATAAAATACATGAAAAAATCTGGTTTGAGGAGGTACATGTATAACCTTGGTAAATCTTTTAATTTCTTTCTATATAAAATACATGTAAAAGTCTGGTTTGAGGAGGTACATGTATAACTGTGGTAAAAGTTTAATGTCTTTCTAAATAAAATACATGTAAAAGTCTGGTTTGAGGAGGTACATGTATAACTGTGGTAAAAGTTTAATGTCTTTCTAAATAAAATACATGTAAAAGTCTGGTTTGAGGAGGTACATGTATAACTGTGGTAAAAGTTTAATGTCTTTCTAAATAAAATACATGTAAAAGTCTGGTTTGAGGAGGTACATGTATAACTGGTAAAAGTTTAATGCCTTTCTAAATAAAATACATGTAAAAATCTGGTTTGAGGAGGTACATGTATAACCTTGGTTTGAGGAGGTACATGTATAACTGTGGTAAAAGTTTAATGTCTTTCTAAATAAAATACATGTAAAAATCTGGTTTGAGGAGGTACATGTATAACTGGTAAAAGTTTAATGCCTTTCTAAATAAAATACATGTAAAAGTCTGGTTTGAGGAGGTACATGTATAACCTTGGTTTGAGGAGGTACATGTATAACTGTGGTAAAAGTTTAATGTCTTTCTAAATAAAATACATGTAAAAATCTGGTTTGAGGAGGTACATGTATAACTGTGGTAAAAGTTTAATTTCTTTCTAAATAAAATACATGTAAAAATCTGGTTTGAGGAGGTACATGTATAACTGTGGTAAAAGTTTAATTTCTTTCTAAATAAAATACATGTAAAAATCTGGTTTGAGGAGGTACATGTATAACCTTGGTAAAAGTTTAATGTCTTTCTAAATAAAATACATGTAAAAATCTGGTTTGAGGAGGTACATGTATAACTGTGGTAAAAGTTTAATTTCTTTCTAAATAAAATACATGTAAAAATCTGGTTTGAGGAGGTACATGTATAACTGTGGTAAAAGTTTAATGTCTTTCTAAATAAAATACATGTAAAAATCTGGTTTGAGGAGGTACATGTATAACTGTGGTAAAAGTTTAATTTCTTTCTAAATAAAATACATGTAAAAGTCTGGTTTGAGGAGGTACATGTTTAACCTTGGTTTGAGGAGGTACATGTTTAACCTTGGTTTGAGGAGGTACATGTTTAACCTTGGTTTGAGGAGGTGCATGTTTAACCTTGGTTTGAGGAGGTACATGTTTAATTGTGGTAAAAGTTTAATGTATTTCTTAATTACACTTTATTTCAGAATCTTGAATTTTGATTGGGTGATAGCCATTATATTTTTCACCGCCGGGGTATTTGTATAAAGATTTCACTTTTTTGCCCTCCTCGGTGTAGTGGTATTTGCTAAAATGTATTTGCCTATCTTTAACCTTATGAGCCTCGATCCACCAAAAAGAACATTCCGACTCTTTTTTTCTTTACCGTTCTATATAATTTTGAGAAGCGGAAGTGTTTCTATGTGAAAGGGAAACACCATATGATAACATTAGATAACACATAAAGTAAAACTTTCCTGAAGGAAACATTGAGGGCATAGGGTTTGGTTTATGGTGTTTAACGTCACTTTCAACAATATTTCAGTTATATCGTGGCAATCAGTTTTACTGGTGGAGGAAACCAGAGTACCCTGGTCATTGACAAACTTGATCACATAATGTTGTATCGAGTACACCTCGCCATTAGCAGGATTCGAACTCACAGCGTTTGTGGTGATAGGCACTGATTGCATAGGTAGTTGTAAATCCAACTACTATACGATCATGACGGCTCCTATTCTTTATTTAACAACTGTTCTTAATGATATATCTGTTAAAAATAAAAATAAAAGTCTGGCTTGGGGTACATGTGTAATCATAGTAAATGATTAATTTCTTTCTAAATTTTCTACATTTATGAATGTACACTTAGTATTTATTGTAATTTCTTACACTGAATATTACTTTTTAGGAATATGTCAGGAGATTCAGTAACCTTCAAATTTTAATCTTTAGATGAATAGGTCAGAGATTCAGCTACCTTCATTTTGTGTGGCAATCTAAATTACAGCCCCTAGGCCTATTATACCACTACCATCTTTTAACCTACATAATGTTTTGTTGGTAAACTTGTTCTTGTCATGGATGAAATACTGATCAACTGACATTAAACAACTATCAATCATCTTTCCAACTGATATTTCTTTTTCTTTGGAATGTTTTATGAAAACTTGTTGAAATAAGAACATATGTAAAATAACCCAAATCTTACGTGTCTAAAGCTTTATAATACTTTCCCAGGTCACTACTGGCTAATTCAGTTGTCTGAAAATAAATGTAAATTATGCTTTTGATATGAAATTTAACCAAAAAAAAAATATAATAATTTTACACTCACAGCACTAAAGATGCCATTCTTTTAAGAAAAGAAAATTTAACCATTTATGATGAACAATCCTGCCAAGTTTATACGTTTATGGTGAACAATTCCACTAATATCAACAAAATGGACATATAAATTACAACTGAAGCAATAACAATGTAAACACAAATATAACATATGTTGGAAAATATAAAATTGATTTGTAAGGGCTTTAGAAATGGGTGGAAAAGTGAGCATATGGTAAGTGTAACATGGATGTGACAGAGGATACCCTAGAAAATGTCTGGACTCTTACTTTTGATCTTTCAATTACATCTGCCAGTTGTTTTGTACCTTTTGATATTGCAGGATAAAAACAATATACATACAATCAGTAAAAATATACATAGTCAGTAAAAATATACATACAGTCAGTAAAAATATACATACAGTCAGTAAAAATAACATTTATTTACACTCACTGTGGGGTTATGGTGTTTAATGCCACTTTCAACAATATTTCAGTGGTGTAACAGGAGTACACGGAGAAAACCACTGACCTTATCACATAATGTTGTATCGAGAACACCACACCTGATCGGGATTCCCACTCACAACATTTGTGGTGAGCACTCACTGTGAAATTTTGGAACAATATACAAATATTTTATAAACAAAAATGTTGACCACACTATATGAGTATTGTACACAATAATTTAAAAAACATGTATAAGTTACTATTGTAAAAGTTACTATCAGTAATTGGAAAGTAAAAAGAAGGGGTTCATATAATATACAAATGAATACACAACCAGTTCAAGGCTATTAAAACTACTTTATCCTGCAATCATTACGTACGCTATACAAGGTATACAAATAACAATCTACTGGTACCTGATTCAGGAAGATGGAAAAGGTAATAAACAGTAACAGTATAGCATGAAGGGGAAAGTGAACACCCATGAAAACCACACTTGTTTCTGCTCTTTTCAGTAAAATTTGGCAGTTGTTTTGGACTCTACAGGAATTGAGCAAATTTTCATTGTGAGATTAAGTTAAATTTGATGAGACGATAATGATGTCCACTTTGTACCAGACCAACCTACTTGGTAGAGTTTTTATAGTGTTAGCTCACTGATACAACAGTCTGTGTGTAGACATATAGCTCTAGTCGGACACATCATCAAACAACAGTCTGTGTGTAGACATATAGCTCTAGCCAGACACAACATCAAACAACAGACTGTGTGTAGACATATAGCTCTAGCCAGACACATCAACAAACAACAGACTGTGTGTAGACATATAGCTCTAGCCAGACATATCATCAAACAACAGTCTGTGTGTAGACATATAGCTCTAGTCAGACACATCATCAAACAACAGTCTGTGTGTAGACATATAGCTCTAGCCAGACACATCATCAAACAACAGACTGTGTGTAGACATATAGCTCTAGTTAGACACATCATCAAACAACAGTCTGTGTGTAGACATATAGCTCTAGTCGGACACATCATCTTGATACTGAAACAACAGTCTGTGTGTAGACATATAGCTCTAGTCAGAAACATCATCAAACAACAGTCTGCATGTAGACATATAGCTCTAGTCAGACACATCATCAAACAACAGTCTGCGTGTAGACATATAGCTCTAGTCAGACACATCATCAAACAACAGTCTGCGTGTAGACATATAGCTCTAGTTGGACACATCATCAAACAACAGTCTGTTTGTAGACATATAGCTCTAGTCAGACACATCATCAAACAACAGTCTGCATGTAGACATATAGCTCTAGTCAGACACATCATCAAACAACAGTCTGCGTTTAGACATATACCTCTAGTCGGACATATCATCAAGCAAAAGTCTGCATGTAGACATATAGCTCTAGTCGGACACATTATCAAACAACAGTCTGTATGTAGACATATAGCTCTAGTCGGTCACATCATCAAACAACAGTCTGTGTGTAGACATATAGCTCTAGTCAGACACATCATCAAACAACAGTCTGTGTGTAGACATGTCGCTCTAGTCAGACACATCATCAAACATCAGTCTGCATGTAGACATATAGCTCTGGTCAGACACATCATCTTGATACTGAAACAACAGTCTGTGTGTAGACATATAGCTCTAGTCAGACACATCATCAAACAACAGTCTGTGTGTAGACATATAGCTCTAGTCAGACATATCATCTTGATACTGAAACAACAGTCTGTGTGTAGACATATAGCTCTAGTCAGACACATCATCTTGATACTGAAACAAGTCTGTATGTAGACATATAGCTCTAGTCAAGACACTTCTTCTTGATACTGAAACAACAGTCTATGTGTAGACATATAGCTCTAGTCGGACACATCATCAAACAAAAGTCTGCATGTAGACATATAGCTCTAGTCGGACACATCATCAAACAACAGTCTGCGTGTAGACATATAGCTCTAGTCGGACTCATTATCAAACAACAGTCTGTGTGTAGACATATAGCTCTAGTCGGTCACATCATCAAACAACAGTCTGTGTGTAGGCATATAGATCTAGTCAGACACATCATCAAACAACAGTCTGCATGTAGACATATAGCTCTAGTCGGTCACATCATCAAACAACAGTCTGTGTGTAGACATATAGCTCTAGTCAGACACATCATCAAACAACAGTCTGTGCATAGACATATAACTCGTCAGACACATCATCAAACAACAGTCTGCGTGTAGACATATAGCTCTAGTCAGACACTTCATCTTGATACTGAAACAACAGTCTGTGTGTAGACATATAGCTCTAGTCGGACACATCATCAAACAACAGTCTGCGTATAGACATATAGCTCTAGTCAGACACATCATCAAACAACAGTCTGTGTATAGACATATAGCTCGTCAGACACATCATCAAACAACAGTCTGCGTGTAGACATATAGCTCTAGTTGCACACATCATCAAACAACAGTCTGTGTGTAGACATATAGCTCTAGTTGGACACATCATCAAACAACAGTCTGCATGTAGACATATAGCTCTAGTCAGACATATCATCAAACAATAGTCTACATGTAGACATATCTAGTTGGACACATCATCAAACAACAGTCTGCGTGTAGACATATAGCTCTAGTCGGACACATCATCAAACAAGTCTGTGTGTAGACATATAGCTCTTGTCAGACACATCATCAAACAACAGTCTGCATGTAGACATATAGCTCTAGTCAGACACATCATCAAACAACAGTCTGTGTGTAGACATATAGCTCTAGTCAGACACATCATCTTGATACTGAAACAACAGTCTGTGTGTAGACATATAGCTCTAGTCAGAAACATCATATTGATACTGAAACAACAGTCTGTGTGTAGACATATAGCTCTAATCAGACACATCATCTTGATACTGAAACAACAATCTGTGTGTGGACATATAGCTCTAGTCAGACACATCATCAAACAACAGTCTGCGTATAGACATATAGCTCTAGTCGGTCACATCATCAAACAACAGTCTGCATGTAGACATATAGCTCTAGTCGGACACATCATCAAACAACAGTCTGTGTATAGACATATAGCTCGTCAGACACATCATCAAACAACAGTCTGCGTGTAGACATATAGCTCTAGTCGCACACATCATCAAACAACAGTCTGTGTGTAGACATATAGCTCTAGTCGGACACATCATCAAACAACAGTCTATGTGTAGGCATATAGCTCTAGTCAGACACATCATCAAACAACAGTCTGTGCATAGACATATAGCTCTAGTCAGACACATCATCAAACAACAGTCTGCGTGTAGACATATAGCTCTAGTTGGACACATTATCAAACAACAGTCTATGTGTAGGCATATAGCTCTAGTCAGACACATCATCAAACAACAGTCTGTGTATAGACATATAGCTCGTCAGACACATCATCAAACAACAGTCTGCGTGTAGACATATAGCTCTAGTCGCACACATCATCAAACAACAGTCTGTGTGTAGACATATAGCTCTAGTCGGACACATCATCAAACAACAGTCTGCATGTAGACATATAGCTCTAGTCAGACATATCATCAAACAACAGTCTACATGTAGACATATCTAGTTGGACACATCATCAAACAAGTCTGCGTGTAGACATATAGCTCTAGTCGGACACATCATCAAACAACAGTCTGTGTGTAGACATATAGTTTGTCAGACACATCATCAAACAACAGTCTGTGTGTAGACATATAGCTCTAGTCAGACACATCATCAAACAACAGTCTGTGCATAGACATATAGCTCGTCAGACACATCATCAAACAACAGTCTGTGTGTAGACATATAGCTCTAGTCAGACACTTCATCTTGATACTGAAACAACAGTCTGTGTGTAGACATATAGCTCTAGTCGGACACATCATCAATCATCAAACAACAGTCTGCATGTAGACATATAGCTCTAGTCGGACACATCATCAAACAACAGTCTGTGTATAGACATATAGCTCGTCAGACACATCATCAAACAACAGTCTGCGTGTAGACATATAGCTCTAGTCGGACACATTATCAAACAACAGTCTGTGTGTAGGCATATAGCTCTAGTCAGACACATCATCAAACAACAGTCTGTGTATAGACATATAGCTCTAGTCGGTCACATCATCAAACAACAGTCTGCATGTAGACATATAGCTCTAGTCGGACACATCATCAAACAACAGTCTGTGTATAGACATATAGCTCGTCAGACACATCATCAAACAACAGTCTGCGTGTAGACATATAGCTCTAGTTGCACACATCATGAAACAACAGTCTGTGTGTAGACATATAGCTCTAGTTGGACACATCATCAAACAACAGTCTGCATGTAGACATATAGCTCTAGTCAGACATATCATCAAACAATAGTCTACATGTAGACATATCTAGTTGGACACATCATCAAACAACAGTCTGCGTGTAGACATATAGCTCTAGTCGGACACATCATCAAACAAGTCTGTGTGTAGACATATAGCTCTTGTCAGACACATCATCAAACAACAGTCTGCATGTAGACATATAGCTCTAGTCGCACACATCATCAAACAACAGTCTGTGTGTAGACATATAGCTCTAGTCAGACACATCATCAAACAACAGTCTGCATGTAGACATATAGCTCTAGTCAGACATATCATCAAACAACAGTCTACATGTAGACATATCTAGTTGGACACATCATCAAACAACAGTCTGCGTGTAGACATATAGCTCTAGTCAGACACATCATCAAACAGTCTGCATGTAGACATATAGTTCTAGTCAGACACATCATCAAACAAGTCTGTGTATAGACATATAGCTCTTGTCAGACACATCATCAAACAACAGTCTGAGTGTAGACATATAGCTCTAGTCAGACACATCATCTTGATACTGAAACAACAGTCTGTGTGTAGACATATAGCTCTAGTCAGACACATCATCAAACAACAGTCTGTGTGTAGACATATAGCTCTAGTCAGACACATCATCTTGATACTGAAACAACAGTCTGTGTGTAGACATATAGCTCTAGTCAGACACATCATCAAACAACAGTCTGTGTGTAGACATATAGCTCTAGTCAGAAACATCATATTGATACTGAAACAACAGTCTGTGTGTAGACATATAGCTCTAGTCAGACACATCATCTTGATACTGAAACAACAGTCTGTGTGTGGACATATAGCTCTAGTCAGACACATCATCAAACAACAGTCTGCGTGTAGGCATATAGCTCTAGTCAGACACATCATCAAACAACAATCTGTGTACAGACATATAGCTCGTCAGACACATCATCAAACAACAGTCTGCGTGTAGACATATAGCTCTAGTCAGACACATCATCAAACAACAGTCTGCGTGTAGGCATATAGCTCTAGTCAGACACATCATCAAACAACAGTCTGTGTATAGACATATAGCTCGTCAGACACATCATCAAACAACAATCTGCGTGTAGACATATAGCACTAGTCGCACACATCATCAAACAACAGTCTGCATGTAGACATATAGCTCTAGTCGGACATATCATCAAACAACAGTCTGTGTATAGACATATAGCTCGTCAGACACATCATCAAACAACAGTCTGCGTGTAGACATATAGCTCTAGTCGGACACATTATCAAACAACAGTCTGTGTGTAGGCATATAGTTCTAGTCAGACACATCATCAAACAAGTCTGTGTGTAGACATATAGCTCTAGTCAGACACATCATCAAACAACAGTCTGCATGTAGACATATAGCTCTAGTCAGACACATCATCAAACAACAGTCTGTGTGTAGACATATAGCTCTAGTCAGACACATCATCTTGATACTGAAACAACAATCTGTGTGTGGACATAAAGCTCTAGTCAGACACATCATCTTGACACTGAAACAACAGTCTGTGTGTAGACATATAGCTCTAGTCAGAAACATCATCAAACAACAGTCTGTGTGTAGACATATAGCTCTAGTCAGACACATCATCAAACAATAGTCTGCGTGTAGACATATAGCTCTAGTCAGACACATCATCAAACAACAGTCGCGTGTAGACATATAGCTCGTCAGACACATCATCAAACAACAGTCTACATGTAGACATATAGCACTGGTCAGACACATCATCTTGATACTGAAACAACAGTCTGTGTGTAGACATATAGCTCTAGTCAGACACATCATCAAACAACAGTCTGTATGTAGACATATAGCTCTAGTCAGACACATCATCAAACAACAGTCTGTGTGTAGACATATAGTTCGTCAGACACATCATCAAACAACAGTCTGTGTGTAGACATATAGCTCGTCAGACACATCATCAAACAACAGTCTGCGTGTAGACATATAGTTCTAGTCAGACACTTCATCTTGATACTGAAACAACAGTCTGTGTGTAGACATATAGCTCTAGTCGGACACATCATCAAACAACAGTCTGCATGTAGACATATAGCTCTAGTCAGACATATCATCAAACAACAGTCTACATGTAGACATATCTAGTTGGACACATCATCAAACAAGTCTGCGTGTAGACATATAGCTCTAGTCGGACACATCATCAAACAAGTCTGTGTGTAGACATATAGCTCTTGTCAGACACATCATCAAACAACAGTCTGCATGTAGACATATAGCTCTAGTCAGACACATCATCAAACAACAGTCTGTGTGTAGACATATAGCTCTAGTCAGACACATCATCTTGATACTGAAACAACAGTCTGTGTGTAGACATATAGCTCTAGTCAGACACATCATCAAACAACAGTCTGTGTGTAGACATATAGGTCTAGTCAGAAACATCATATTGATACTGAAACAACAGTCTGTGTGTAGACATATAGCTCTAGTCAGACACATCATCTTGATACTGAAACAACAATCTGTGTGTGGACATATAGCTCTAGTCAGACACATCATCAAACAACAGTCTGCGTGTAGGCATATAGCTCTAGTCAGACACATTATCAAACAACAGTCTGTGTATAGACATATAGCTCGTCAGACACATCATCAAACAACAGTCTGCGTGTAGACATATAGCACTAGTCGCACACATCATCAAACAACAGTCTGCATGTAGACATATAGCTCTAGTCAGACACATGATCAAACAACAGTCTGTGTGTAGACATATAGCTCTAGTCAGACACATCATCAAACAACAGTCTGTGTATAGACATATAGCTCGTCAGACACATCATCAAACAACAGTCTGCGTGTAGACATATAGCTCTAGTCGCACACATCATCAAACAGTCTGTATGTAGACATATAGCTCTAGTCGGACACATCATCAAACAACAGTCTGCATGTAGACATATAGCTCTAGTCGGACACATCATCAAACAACAGTCTGTGTATAGACATATAGCTCGTCAGACACATCATCAAACAACAGTCTGCGTGTAGACATATAGCTCTAGTCGGACACATTATCAAACAACAGTCTGAGGGTTGGCATATAGTTCTAGTCAGACACATCATCAAACAAGTCTGTGTGTAGACATATAGCTCTAGTCAGACACATCATCAAACAACAGTCTGCATGTAGACATATAGCTCTAGTCAGACACATCATCAAACAACAGTCTGTGTGTAGACATATAGCTCTAGTCAGACACATCATCTTGATACTGAAACAACAATCTGTGTGTGGACATAAAGCTCTAGTCAGACACATCATCTTGACACTGAAACAAGTCTGTGTGTAGACATATAGCTCTAGTCAGAAACATCATCAAACAACAGTCTGTGTGTAGACATATAGCTCTAGTCAGACACATCATCAAACAATAGTCTGCGTGTAGACATATAGCTCTAGTCAGACACATCATCAAACAACAGTCGCGTGTAGACATATAGCTCGTCAGACACATCATCAAACAACAGTCTACATGTAGACATATAGCACTGGTCAGACACATGATCTTGATACTGAAACAACAGTCTGTGTGTAGACATATAGCTCTAGTCAGACACATCATCAAACAACAGTCTGTATGTAGACATATAGCTCTAGTCAGACACATCATCAAACAACAGTCTGTGTGTAGACATATAGTTCTAGTCAGACACATCATCAAACAACAGTCTGTGTGTAGACATATAGTTCGTCAGACACATCATCAAACAACAGTCTGTGTGTAGACATATAGCTCTAGTCAGACACATCATCAAACAACAGTCTGTGCATAGACATATAGCTCGTCAGACACATCATCAAACAACAGTCTGCGTGTAGACATATAGCTCTAGTCAGACACTTCATCTTGATACTGAAACAACAGTCTGTGTGTAGACATATAGCTCTAGTCGGACACATCATCAATCATCAAACAACAGTCTGCATGTAGACATATAGCTCTAGTCGGACACATCATCAAACAACAGTCTGTGTATAGACATATAGCTCGTCAGACACATCATCAAACAACAGTCTGCGTGTAGACATATAGCTCTAGTCGGACACATTATCAAACAACAGTCTGTGTGTAGGCATATAGCTCTAGTCAGACACATCATCAAACAACAGTCTGTGTATAGACATATAGCTCGTCAGACACATCATCAAACAACAGTCTGCGTGTAGACATATAGCTCTAGTCGCACACATCATCAAACAACAGTCTGTGTGTAGACATATAGCTCTAGTTGGACACATCATCAAACAACAGTCTGCATGTAGACATATAGCTCTAGTCAGACATATCATCAAACAATAGTCTACATGTAGACATATCTAGTTGGACACATCATTAAACAACAGTCTGCGTGTAGACATATAGCTCTAGTCGGACACATCATCAAACAAGTCTGTGTGTAGACATAGAGCTCTTGTCAGACACATCATCAAACAACAGTCTGCATGTAGACATATAGCTCTAGTCAGACACATCATCAAACAACAGTCTGTGTGTAGACATATAGCTCTAGTCAGACACATCATCTTGATACTGAAACAACAGTCTGTGTGTAGACATATAGCTCTAGTCAGACACATCATCAAACAACAGTCTGTGTGTAGACATATAGCTCTAGTCAGAAACATCATATTGATACTGAAACAACAGTCTGTGTGTAGACATATAGCTCTAGTCAGACACATCATCTTGATACTGAAACAACAATCTGTGTGTGGACATATAGCTCTAGTCAGACACATCATCAAACAACAGTCTGCGTATAGACATATAGCTCTAGTCGGTCACATCATCAAACAACAGTCTGCATGTAGACATATAGCTCTAGTCGGACACATCATCAAACAACAGTCTGTGTATAGACATATAGCTCGTCAGACACATCATCAAACAACAGTCTGCGTGTAGACATATAGCTCTAGTTGGACACATTATCAAACAACAGTCTATGTGTAGGCATATAGCTCTAGTCAGACACATCATCAAACAACAGTCTGTGTATAGACATATAGCTCGTCAGACACATCATCAAACAACAATCTGCGTGTAGACATATAGCTCTAGTCACACACATCATCAAACAACAGTCTGTGTGTAGACATATAGCTCTAGTCGGACACATCATCAAACAACAGTCTGCATGTAGACATATAGCTCTAGTCAGACATATCATCAAACAACAGTCTACATGTAGACATATCTAGTTGGACACATCATCAAACAAGTCTGCGTGTAGACATATAGCTCTAGTCGGACACATCATCAAACAACAGTCTGTGTGTAGACATATAGTTTGTCAGACACATCATCAAACAACAGTCTGTGTGTAGACATATAGTTTGTCAGACACATCATCAAACAACAGTCTGTGTGTAGACATATAGCTCTAGTCAGACACATCATCAAACAACAGTCTGTGCATAGACATATAACTCGTCAGACACATCATCAAACAACAGTCTGCGTGTAGACATATAGCTCTAGTCAGACACTTCATCTTGATACTGAAACAACAGTCTGTGTGTAGACATATAGCTCTAGTCGGACACATCATCAAACAACAGTCTGCGTATAGACATATAGCTCTAGTCAGACACATCATCAAACAACAGTCTGTGTATAGACATATAGCTCGTCAGACACATCATCAAACAACAGTCTGCGTGTAGACATATAGCTCTAGTTGCACACATCATCAAACAACAGTCTGTGTGTAGACATATAGCTCTAGTTGGACACATCATCAAACAACAGTCTGCATGTAGACATATAGCTCTAGTCAGACATATCATCAAACAATAGTCTACATGTAGACATATCTAGTTGGACACATCATCAAACAACAGTCTGCGTGTAGACATATAGCTCTAGTCGGACACATCATCAAACAAGTCTGTGTGTAGACATATAGCTCTTGTCAGACACATCATCAAACAACAGTCTGCATGTAGACATATAGCTCTAGTCAGACACATCATCAAACAACAGTCTGTGTGTAGACATATAGCTCTAGTCAGACACATCATCTTGATACTGAAACAACAGTCTGTGTGTAGACATATAGCTCTAGTCAGAAACATCATATTGATACTGAAACAACAGTCTGTGTGTAGACATATAGCTCTAGTCAGACACATCATCTTGATACTGAAACAACAATCTGTGTGTGGACATATAGCTCTAGTCAGACACATCATCAAACAACAGTCTGCGTATAGACATATAGCTCTAGTCGGTCACATCATCAAACAACAGTCTGCATGTAGACATATAGCTCTAGTCGGACACATCATCAAACAACAGTCTGTGTATAGACATATAGCTCGTCAGACACATCATCAAACAACAGTCTGCGTGTAGACATATAGCTCTAGTTGGACACATTATCAAACAACAGTCTGTGTGTAGGCATATAGCTCTAGTCAGACACATCATCAAACAACAGTCTGTGTATAGACATATAGCTCGTCAGACACATCATCAAACAACAGTCTGCGTGTAGACATATAGCTCTAGTCGCACACATCATCAAACAACAGTCTGTGTGTAGACATATAGCTCTAGTCGGACACATCATCAAACAACAGTCTGCATGTAGACATATAGCTCTAGTCAGACATATCATCAAACAACAGTCTACATGTAGACATATCTAGTTGGACACATCATCAAACAAGTCTGCGTGTAGACATATAGCTCTAGTCGGACACATCATCAAACAACAGTCTGCGTGTAGACATATAGCTCTAGTCAGACACATCATCAAACAGTCTGCATGTAGACATATAGTTCTAGTCAGACACATCATCAAACAAGTCTGTGTATAGACATATAGCTCTTGTCAGACACATCATCAAACAACAGTCTGAGTGTAGACATATAGCTCTAGTCAGACACATCATCTTGATACTGAAACAACAGTCTGTGTGTAGACATATAGCTCTAGTCAGACACATCATCAAACAACAGTCTGTGTGTAGACATATAGCTCTAGTCAGACACATCATCTTGATACTGAAACAACAGTCTGTGTGTAGACATATAGCTCTAGTCAGACACATCATCAAACAACAGTCTGTGTGTAGACATATAGCTCTAGTCAGAAACATCATATTGATACTGAAACAACAGTCTGTGTGTAGACATATAGCTCTAGTCAGACACATCATCTTGATACTGAAACAACAGTCTGTGTGTGGACATATAGCTCTAGTCAGACACATCATCAAACAACAGTCTGCGTGTAGGCATATAGCTCTAGTCAGACACATCATCAAACAACAATCTGTGTACAGACATATAGCTCGTCAGACACATCATCAAACAACAGTCTGCGTGTAGACATATAGCTCTAGTCGCACACATCATCAAACAACAGTCTGCATGTAGACATATAGCTCTAGTCAGACACATCATCAAACAACAGTCTGTGTGTAGACATATAGCTCTAGACAGACACATCATCAAACAACAGTCTGTGTATAGACATATAGCTCGTCAGACACATCATCAAACAGTCTGTGTATAGACATATAGCTCGTCAGACACATCATCAAACAACAGTCTGCGTGTAGACATATAGCTCTAGTCGCACACATCATCAAACAACAGTCTGTGTGTAGACATATAGCTCTAGTCGGTCACATCATCAAACAACAGTCTGCATGTAGACATATAGCTCTAGTCGGACACATCATCAAACAACAGTCTGCGTGTAGACATATAGCTCTAGTCAGACACATCATCAAACAACAGTCTGTGTATAGACATATAGCTCTTGTCAGACACATCATCAAACAACAGTCTGCGTATAGACATATAGCTCTAGTCGGACACATCATCAAACAACAGTCTGCGTGTAGACATATAGCTCTAGTCAGACACATCATCAAACAACAGTCTGTGTATAGACATATAGCTCTAGTCGGACACATCATCAAACAAGTCTGCGTGTAGACATATAGCTCTAGTCAGACACATCATCAAACAACAGTCTGTGTGTAGACATATAGCTCTAGTCAGACACATCATCAAACAACAGTCTGTGTATAGACATATAGCTCGTCAGACACATCATCAAACAACAGTCTGTGTATAGACATATAGCTCGTCAGACACATCATCAAACAACAGTCTGCGTGTAGACATATAGCTCTAGTCGCACACATCATCAAACAACAGTCTGCGTGTAGACATATAGCTCTAGTCAGACACTTCATCTTGATACTGAAACAACAGTCTGTGTGTAGACATATAGCTCTAGTCGGTCACATCATCAAACAACAGTCTGCATGTAGACATATAGCTCTAGTCGGACACATCATCAAACAACAGTCTGCGTATAGACATATAGCTCTAGTCGCACACATCATCAAACAACAGTCTGCGTGTAGACATATAGCTCTAGTCAGACACTTCATCTTGATACTGAAACAACAGTCTGTGTGTAGACATATAGCTCTAGTCAGACACATCATCAAACAACAGTCTGCATGTAGACATATAGCTCTAGTCGGACACATCATCAAACAACAGTCTGCGTATAGACATATAGCTCGTCAGACACATCATCAAACAACAGTCTGTGTGTAGACATATAGCTCTAGTCGCACACATCATCAAACAACAGTCTGCGTGTAGACATATAGCTCTAGTCGGACACATCATCAAACAACAGTCTGTGTGTAGACATATAGCTCTAGTCGGACACATCATCAAACAACAGTCTGTGTGTAGACATATAGCTCTAGTCGCACACATCATCAAACAACAGTCTGCGTGTAAACATATAGCTCTAGTCGGACACATCATCAAACAACAGTCTGTGTGTAGACATATAGCTCTAGTCGGACACATCATCAAACAACAGTCTGTGTGTAGACATATAGCTCTAGTCGCACACATCATCAAACAACAGTCTGCGTGTAGACATATAGCTCTAGTCGGACACATCATCAAACAACAGTCTGTGTGTAGACATATAGCTCTAGTCGGACACATCATCAAACAACAGTCTGTGTGTAGACATATAGCTCTAGTCGCACACATCATCAAACAACAGTCTGCGTGTAGACATATAGCTCTAGTCGGACACATCATCAAACAACAGTCTGTGTGTAGACATATAGCTCTAGTCGGACACATCATCAAACAACAGTCTGTGTGTAGACATATAGCTCTAGTCGCACACATCATCAAACAACAGTCTGCGTGTAGACATATAGCTCTAGTCGGACACATCATCAAACAACAGTCTGTGTGTAGACATATAGCTCTAGTCGGACACATCATCAAACAACAGTCTGTGTGTAGACATATAGCTCTAGTCGCACACATCATCAAACAACAGTCTGTGTGTAGACATATAGCTCTAGTCGCACACATCATCAAACAACGGTCTGCGTGTAGACATATAGCTCTAGTCGGACACATCATCAAACAACAGTTTGTGTGTAGACATATCGCTCTAGTCGGACACATCATCAAACAACAGTCTGTGTGTAGACATATAGCTCTAGTCGGACACATCATCAAACAACAGTCTGTGTTTAGACATATAGCTCTAGTCGGACACATCATCAAACAACAGTCTGTGTGTAGACATATAGCTCTAGTCGGACACATCATCAAACAACAGTCTGTGTGTAGGCATATAGCTCTAGTCAGACACATCATCTTGATACTGAAACAACAATCTGTGTGTGGACATAAAGCTCTAGTCAGACACATCATCTTGACACTGAAACAACAGTCTGTGTGTAGACATATAGCTCTAGTCAGACACATCATCAAACAACAGTCTGTGTGTAGACATATAGCTCTAGTCGGACACATCATCAAACAACAGTCTGCGTGTAGACATATAGCTCTAGTCGGACACATCATCCTGATTTTCTCCTAAATGATGCGTGCTTAGTAGAGAAGCAACAAATATCAATTTTATAGTCTTTGGGGCTTGGACCCATGATCTACCACACTTGAGGTAAGTGCACTAACCATTACACCATAGATACAGTTACGATGAACAGAATATACATTTACATACATTGATGGTACAAATAAAATTCATTTGCATTCACTGCAAAACCAGAGGATCGACTTTGAACCTATTTCTAAAGCTTGTACAAATAATTTATATATTTTCCTACAATATACATATACTGTACATATTTGTGTTCAAGATTGCTTTCATTTAACAAAAGGGTTAGGGTAATGCTGTTTAAAGCAACTTTCAACAATATTTCAGTTATATCGTGGTGGTCAGTTTTATTGGTGAAGGAAACCGGAATACTCAGAGAAAACCACTGACCTGCCGCAAGTCACTGACAAACTTTATCACATAATGTTGTATAGAGTACACCCCTCCTGTGTGGGATTCGAACTCACAACTTTAGTGGTGATAGGTACTGATTGCATAGGTAGTTGTAAATCCAACTACTGTACGATCAAAACCACGGTGGCCTCTAGACATTTTACAAAAATAAAAAAAGGTACAAATTTATAGTACATATCAATATATGATAATATTTAAGCAATAACTCAAAAAGTTTAAAAACCTAGACATACATACCCTCAAAACAATCGTTTTGTCCCTAAACTTCTGAACAGCTCCTTTGTACATATCTGATTTCAATTCTGTCTTCACTGTCCGAATTTGATCTTCAAAACCCCTCTGTCTGCCTTCTGCATGGTGTTTCTGTTAAAAACAATATTACCAAATTTAATATCGAGAAATTTCCTCTATAATTGAAATTAAAACAAGTAAACAGTAATGGTATGGAATATAGGGTTAGGGTTATGGTGCTAAACACCACTTTCAACAATATTAGTTGATATCGTGGCGGTCGCTTTATTGGTGGAAGAAACCGGAGTACCCATAGAAAACTACCATCCTACCGCAAGTTACTGACAAACTTTATCATATAATGTTGTATCGAGTACACCTCATCATGAGCAGGATTCAAACTCACAACTTAAGTGGTGATAGGCACTGAGGGCATAGGTAGTTGTAAATCCAACAAGATATGATTATAATCTAACGATTATGAAGTCTCAAGTCTCCCACACTGGCCACTGACAACAGGTTTAAAAAATAAATCTAAAGCTACCTTTGAAATCGAACAATGTTGAATTTTTGCGGTATTGTGGTGGCCATTTTGAAAATGGAGATCGTTAGAAATTTTTCAATGTCGGGAATCAATTCAGGTCATCATAATCTACCTACATATGAAATTTCGTTGAAATCGAACAATGTTGAATTTGTGCGGTATTGTGGTGGCCATTTCGAAAATGGCGACCGGTAGAAATTTTATAACAATAAATACGTTACCATCATAAATTCTGAGTATATCCTATTGCGTAATTCAAACAGCCGGAAAAAACCCCTATAGGCTAAAATAACCTCCATTCGGAAACCATCGGTTGCCATTACCCATCCTAATCATAACTTTTCCGGCTGCGCCACGATAAGCATGTGAAAATTGCCTCCACGTATTTATAGAAGAAAACAGATGAAAACGATTTTTTATATTGTTTAAATATATTATTATTGTAATATTATTATTATTATTGCTTAAGCAGTTGTTATTTTAGGTCTCAGTAAGTAATTTGTGACATTTTCCTTTTTTATTGAGATGAAATTTTCGGCAAGTAACTGTAGTCCGTACTTCCCAATTACAGGAACTGACGCTTTTTGGGATGGTTCGGTCCCAAACCCAATGGTTGGTTCCATTAATAACCCTACCTCCAGTTTGCCCAGCATTCGTCCTGAGGCTTCAGCAGCAGATGCTGGACATTCTTTGCACAGTCAGGACTTAGGTCCTGTACCTGTGGTACCGGTAGGAGAGGTTATTCCTACACTGTCTATAGTCACCTTCAGTTTCCAGGTCGGTGAATTCTTCAGGCTCCCTGAATCCTGTACCTGGTGATTTGATGGGCATCAATCTTCCCGGTACCAGACCACCCATTGTCAGTAGTGGTTCTCTCTCGGCTACTGGGTTTCCTAACCAGGTTGTTTCTGGAGGTTTGTGTCCCACTAGTCAGGACCCTTTAGACAGTGTAAGGGAGTTGTTTAGTGGATTTAAAGATTCCATGAAGGCCGAGTTTAGTTCTCTAAGCTCTCGGCTTTCGGTTCTGGAATCTTCCACTAAGGTTAGAGTGGACCCTGTACCTCCTTCTCCTGAGTCTCAGGAAGATGAGGTTGACAGGGAGGATGTTCCTCGATGAAGAGGAATCTGACCACCCTACTGACTCTCAGACAGTGAAGAGGGTACCCTCTTCATGTTCTACAAATTCTCATCAGACAGTCGCTGATGGTTCTTCTGTTCCTGAGACTGACAGTACTTCTCTTTCTAAAGAGAACTTAAGGTCTAGGGTCTACACCCTCATGAGGGACGAAGCGAAAGTACCTTTTGCTTCTCCTCCTAAGCCTAAAAGGCTTTCTTCCAATTTTGAGGCTTCTTGTGGTTTGACTCGGGAGAGTTCATCTACATATAACTCTTTTCCAGAGTCTAACCATGTGTTGGCTGCTTTACAAATCATTAATGATGGTATCAGTAGTGATTCTGTAGACAAACAGTCTTCTGGTTCCAAGTTTTCGAGTTTCGGTCCTACCTCATTCCCAGGAGTTTACAATGTTAAGGATTACCAAATCTTTAATTCTACTCTGGGAAGGTTGGTCCCAACTTGTGACAAAGCCATGTCTAATTTGTTGGGATCAAAACCAGTTGATGGTCTTTGACTTTCTCAGGCTACTTGGTCAAAGTCGGAGAATTTACTTCGTAATTCGTCACAGGTACTTGCTTCGGCAGAACATTATCTTTCTGCCACTGGTGCCATTCTTCAGGACCTAGAGGGTGAAGGTATAGCTGAAATCAAGTCTCTCTTGTTACAGCTTGATAAAGCTTTAGGAGCTTCCCAAGGTCTTGTGTCGGGTGCTCTCGCCAACCTTGCTCTTTCCAAGAGGAGTGAGATTCTTGACAAATCTTCTGTTAACGAGACTCTTAAGGATTCACTTATGAAATCTCCTCTTACAGACAAAATTTTTGGTCTTTCTCTCCAAAAAGTCCAGGAAGAAGTTAGCAAGGCTCCTCAGTCTGTTAGCGTTAATGTCAGGTTGAATGATGGGAAGAGAACAATTGCTTCGTCATCTTCTTGGTTATCAACCTACTCCTACTTTTTCTGCAAAAAGGAGAAAGGTTGTTTGTCGCAAACAGTATGCAAAGTCTTCTAAAACACCTCATGCTCAGAAGTCTGGTCCTTGGCCCCATCGTACGTTATCAACTGCTCAAGAAGGAAGGGAACTACCTCTTCCTTCCATCCCTGTTGGGAGAGAGGCTAAGTCAATTCTCAACTCAATGGGAAAAGAGAACCTCAGACCCATGGGTTCTGTCGATAATTCAGGGGGGATCAGAACTTCAGTTCAAACAGTTACCACCTCTGTCGGAGTCTCCCATTCTCTTTTCAGTCTCTTCGGATCCTCACAAACGTCTACGTCTGTCAGAGGAAGTGTCTGTTCTGTTGCAGAAGGCAGCAATAGAACAGGTTCCAACTTCTTCCCTGGATCCAGGATTTTATTCCCGTCTCTTCTTGGTCCCCAAGAAAATGGGGCGAATGAAACCAGTTATAGACCTTTCTATTTTGAATACTTACCTTGTGGTCCCCCATTTCAAAATGGAGACCAACAGGTCCATCAGGGCTTCTATACACCCAGGAATTTGGTCGACATCACTCGATTTAGCAGATGCTTATTTCCACTGCCGTATTTCTGCAGCTTTCAGGAAATACCTTCGCTTCGTATGGGACAACAAAGTTTTTCAGTTTTGAGCTCTCCCATTCGGGTTAGCCATAGCTCCTTTGGTCTTTACCAAAATTTTTCAAGTTGTCTCAGCTCATCTGCACACACTGTCTATCCAGATTCAATCCTACCTGGACGATTCTCTTATCAAGGAACTCAACCCAGACATTCTTTTGTCTCATACCCAGACAGTTATAAACCTCCTCCTAGAACTAGGTTTCCTGATTTCTTGGAAGAAATCAGAGGTCATTCCGTCTCAGGATTTCGTTTTCCTAGGAGAACATTTCAGGACGGACTTGGGTCTTGTGTTTCCTCCAGAGGAGAAATTTTTGGCTCTTCGTCAGTCACTGCTCGTCAATTTTCACAACTGCTAGGTCTTCTCAACTCTCTAGCAGATGTAGTACAGTTATTACGTCTACACACATTCGTCCTCTACAGTTTTATCTTCTCGAGCATTGGACCCCGTCTTCTCAGGATTGGGAAGCCTCTATTCCTATCCTGGAAGTTCTCTCTCCTCATCTGTCTTGGTGGCTGCAGATGGAAAATGTCATGACAGGGTTTCCCCTGGCATCTCCACTTCCCAGTCTGACCCTATTCACAGACGCTTCCCTTCTGGGATGGGGAGCTTATCTGGAGGGTCAAACTGTCTCAGGGATGTGGTCTTCCACCCTTCAGAAAGATCAGATCAATCTTTTGGAAATGAGGGCAGTTCTGTTAGCTCTTTCTCATTTCTAACTTTATCTGAAGTCCTTATCTATTGTCTTGGCAACAGACAACACAACAGTGGTAGCCTACCTGAAGAATCAGGGAGGAACACATTGTTACTCTCTGTATCAGCTGGCCAAGGATGTTCTGATCCTATGCTCTCAATTCCAGATTCGTCTGGTTGTGAGACATATTCCAGGCCGTCTGAACGTTCTTGCGGACTCTCTTTCCAGGTCCTTAGCACCAGTCAATAGAGTGGGAACTTCATCATGCAGTCTTTCAATCTATAGTTCTTCATTGGGGAAATCCCAATATAGATCTATTCGCAACGAGTCTGAACTTCAAGGTGACAACTTTCGTCTCCCCAGTTCCAGACCCCAGAGCCTTTGCTGTGGACACAATGAGCCTATCTTGGGAGGGAGTGTTCGCCTATGCATTCCCCCTATTCAGATTTCTCGCCCCTGTTCTTCACAAGATAACAGGAGAGAAATGCAGGATCATAGATATTGCTCTAGCTTGGCCAAAACAAGCTTGGTTCGCAAATCTATTGCGTCTGTCCTGTGCCAGGCCGCTAGTGCTTCCCTTAAAACAAAATCTTCTATCTCAGTTCAAAGGGGGTTTAATTCATCTTTCTCCAGAAAGACTCCATCTACATGCTTGGTTTCTGTCAGGCATAATCTCAGACAGAAAGGCTTTTCTGAAAAAGCTACCAAGCACATCTCCAGGTCAGTGCGAGAATCCACTAGCATCTTCTATGATGCAAAGTGGACAATCTTCTCTGATTGGTGTGTTGGAAGGGAGATTGATCCATTCAAAATCTCTGTCCAACAATTAGCGGATTTTCTTGTCTTCCTCTTTGAGGTGAAAGGTCTTGTCCCTTCCACTGTAAAGGGGTACAGATCTGCTATCTCTCGAACTATTCATATTTCTGGTGGGGAAGATTTCGGAAATAATCAGTTTATTTCCCTTCTAGTTCGCAACTTTAGTCTTGAAAGACCACGACAAAGGGTTTTGGTTCCTCAACCTGACACCCTTTGAGCCAGCAGAAGAGGTAGACTTGAAATTCCTCTCTTACAAATGCTGTTTCTAATTGGCACTTGCTTCGGGCTGGAGAAGAAGCGAAGTTCATGCTTTTTCTACTTCTAATTCTTGCCTTAGATTCTCTAAGAGACAAATCTTCGGTTACTTTGCTTATGGACCCAGCTTTTCTAGGCAAAAACCAGATACCAGATAAAGGGGCAGAGCTTATTTATATACCAGCGCTGCCCCAAGACTCCGATTCTGTTTCTCTGTGCCCGGTAAGAATATTGTCTATTTATTTGACTAGGACAGCTTCTTTGCGGTCTAGTACCAATAAAAGACTTTTTATCCTTATTAAGAAGGGTGTCTCTGATCTCTCTGTTAAAACCATTTCTACCTGGATATGCAAGACTATTTCTCTTGCATACGAATCTTTGGGTCAAGTTATACTTGACAAATTCCTAGTCAAAGCTCATGATGTTAAAGCTCTTGCATCTTCTTGGGCATTATTTAATAATGCATCACTTAATGAAGTGCTATCTGCAGGTTTTTGGAGAGGTGAAAGTTCTTTCGTATCTCATTATCTGAGATCTATGTCTGTTCATGCAGACAATCTATTTTCACTTGGGCCTATAGTTTCTGCTCAAAGAGTCAATTTTCCCCCAGTTTCTTCTGATTCTGGGATTCAGCTCTATGTTAGATTCTGAGTTACTCAGAATTTATGATGGTAACGTATTTATTGTTATAAAATCTTAAATTTTTAAAGTAAAATTTGTTTTTATTAAATAAATACTTACCATCATAAATTATAGGTCCCACCCATGCTCCCCTTCATCCCTGATCTAGTTAAATTACTTGCTAGAAAAGTAATGATTAGGATGGGTAATGGCAACCGATGGTTTCCGAATGGAGGCTATTTTTAGCCTATAGGTTTTTTTCCCCGCTGTTTGAATGATGCAATAGGATATACCCAGAATTTATGATGGTAAGTACTTATTTAATAAAACAAATTTTACTTTAAAAATTTAGGATTTTTCGATGTCAGAAATCAATTCGGGACATCATAATTTACCTACATATGAAATGTCGTTGAAATCGGACATTGTTGAATTTGTGCGGTATTGTGGTGGCCATTTTGAAAATGACAACCGGTAGAAATTTTTCAATGTCGGGAATCAATTCGAGACATCATTACCTACCCACATATCAAATTTTGATAATATCGGACAATGTTGAATTTTTGCGGTCATTTTGAAAATAGCGACCGCTAGAAATTTTTCAATGTCGGGACATCATAATCTACCCACATATGAAATGTCGTTGAAATCGGACAATGCTGAATTTGTGCGGTATTATGGCGGCCATTTTGAAAATGGTGACCGCTAGAAATTTTTCAATGTCAGGAATAAATTCGGGACATCATAATCTACCCACATATCAAATTTAGATGATATCGAACAATGTTGAATTTTTGATGTATTGTGGCGGCCATTTTGAAAATAGTGATCGGTAGAAATTTTTCAATGTCGGGAATCAATATCTACCCACATATCAAATTTTGATGATATCGGACAATGTTGAATTTTTAACACACATTTTTTATGCCGTGTTTTGGCACCCATTTTGAAAATGGCAGACATCTCGAAAATATTGAAAACGCAGAATTGCTCCTCTAATGGTAACCTTTTATGTACGAAATTTCAACTTTCCCATAGGATTCTATAGTAACCCCCACCCCCTTTGAACCCCTCAAAATATGACTTTGACCCCCTTTACCACAAAGCTGAAAACTTTAGGACTAACTAGAAACATATATCTATAACTCCACCAAGTTTCATGAAATTCTGTCCAGTAGTTCCTGAGATCTGCCATGGACAAGTTCATGTGCCACGGAAAGAAAGAAAGGAGAATAATAATAATAACTAGAATTGCCATTGCAAAGCAATAGCGGACATCACCCCACCCCATTATTTTGGTACCATGGTAATGCCATTTTGAATTTTATCAACACGCCAAAAGCTTCCACACACTACGGTGAATATTCCTACGATGTTTCATGAAGTTTGATGAAAGAAATACAAAAAATTTAAAATCCCCCCTTTATTTATTTCCATGGCAACTGCGGCAAAGTTTGTCCTACCGATTCCGATTTTTTTGGCTTATCTCGTTCCACTAGATGTGGATGTAACAGGAAACATTATTGCAAAAATTTGTGAAGTTTGGAGTGAATTAAACATTTTTTGCACCTTGGTTACCATGGCAACAGCCACCATTTTGATTTTTTTCAACCCCCCCCCCAAAAGCTGCCACACACTACGGTGGATATTCCTACAAAGTTTCATGAAGCTTGATGAAAGGAATCAAAAAATATTTTAAATCAACCGATTCCGATTCTTTTGGCTTATCTCGTTCCACTAGATGTGGATGTTGTTCCTATCAAGTTTCATCAATTTCTGTTTGGCGAGTAACCTGCTATGATCATTTTTGTGTTTTTCAATTTTTTAGCATTTTGGCCATTTCCATGGCAACTGCAGCCATTTTGAAAAAATCAACCCTTGACGGCACAACTTCACATGGCATATGATATTCCTACAAGGTTTCATAAAGTTTGATCAAGACATCTCTGAGAAATCGAGCGGACAAAAATGTGTGGAAGAAGAAGAATAATAAGAATAATAGAATAGCAATGCATCACCCGACAACAGTCACAGTGATGTAATAATAAGAATAATAATAATAGTGAAAAAGAAACGTAGAATAGCAATACATCAACCGACAGCAGTCGGGGTGATGTAATAATAATAGTGAAAAATAAACGTAGAATAGCAATACATCACCCGACAGCAGTCGGGGTGATGTAATAATAATAGTGAAAAAGAAACGTAGAATAGCAATACATCAACCGACAGCAGTCGGGGTGATGTAATAATAATAGTGAAAAAGAAACGTAGAATAGCAATACATCACCCGACAGCAGTCACGGTGATATAAGAATAAGAATAGTGAAAAAGAAACGTAGAATAACAATACATCACCCGACAATAGTCGGGGTGATGTAATAAAGGACGAAGTCCTTTTAACGGTAGGCTGTCCAATTTTTCCTTTCTATATTGATAGCCAAATATCTGTTCACTGGAAGTTTAAAAAAATAGATCAATTGATATTTAGAAATGCAAAAGAAATATATTTCAATGAAAAATTCCCAATTCTTTAATTATTTACTCTATGCAAAATCGAAATAAACTTTAGCCAATAAACGTTGAACCAAATTCGGAAGACGCTGATCAATGAACGCTGATGAAAACTCGTATCAATTTTTGTTAATAATATTTTATCAGTTTTGATCACATAAATAACTTCATAAATATTTGCGATCGTATCAAAATTAATTGTCATCATAGTTTCATTAGGATTCCGATGATGTGTGTAAAAGATAGAACATATATTTAATGCACTGCCCCCCCCCCCCCCCCCCCCACCCCCCTCCCTTTTTTTTCACAATCTAAATCAATATTAAACTGATGTGTCTATCATTTATATTAAACTGTAAATGAATAACTATACACGCCAATAAGAATGTTTATTTACATTTACAATGGAATGCGGTGCTTACTCAAATAACGCTATGTCTAGCAGAAGCAGTTTTACGAAATAATAGATTTTTTGCGTGACCCTATTGAACCTCTACTAGAAAGATAAAACAACTTGTGAAACCCTCTTTTAAATTATCGTGGGAACCTTTAATTTTTCAGCAAAATATTTATCGAAGAAACGTTCTTCAACAATATTACCGGAACTGACCGAATTTGTCCCGGCAACTAGAATGGGGATTGTAAGAAAAGTGCTTTTAAGTCTTGAAAACCGTGCAGGATGCATTTTTCACTTCTTCTCAATGCTTTTGAATGGCACTTACGCTTCAAAATTTGAAAGTGGGTGGGAACCTTGAGTTTTCATGGTACCGCTGTAATATTTTGAGATATTGTTCAAGCCGGTGCATAGTTTGATTTTTTATCCCGGCGAATTGTTCGGCCCAAGCTAACAGAAAGTTTCCCGTTCAACTATATGTTAAAATCCAAATTCTCTTTGAGCCGCCATTTTGAATATGCAAATGAGCAAATCACCTATCATTTCTGGCTATGTCTCTTTCTACGAAACTCTCAACGGAAGAGCCGCGTAGGTAAAATGAACGGAACAGTCATAACAAATCGGCTACAAAATTCCTTCAAAATAAAAGATAATAATGTGTACGATCATTGTATTATTGAAATTTTAGGACTTCGTCCTTCAAACAGGTTGCCTGTCTCATATTAATAATAAGAAACAGAGCAAAAGTAAAATGTCTCACAAACTACGTTTGGGAGCCATAATAATAATAATAAGAAACGGTGCAAAAACAAGAAGTCCCCAAAACTTCAGGGTGATGTAATAAGAAACGGAGCAAAAACAATAAGTCTCCAAACGTTGTTTGGGAGACTCAACTACCATACGATCACAACCAAGACGGCCCCGGTACACAATATGGCCAACCATAACAATATGAACCTAAATAGACACATATACAAATTTAAGTGAATGAACAGAGATTGTTATGTTATTCCAAATGAACAGAGATTGTTATGTTATTCCAAATGAACAGAGATTGTTATGTTATTCCAAATGAACAGAGATTGTTATGTTACTCCAAATGAACAGAGATTGTTATGTTATTCCAAATGAACAGAGATTGTTATGTTATTCCAAATGAACAGAGATTGCTATGTTACTCCAAATGAACAGAGATTGCTATGTTACTCCAAATGAACAGAGATTGTTATGTTACTCCAAATGAACAGAGATTGTTATGTTACTCCAAATGAACAGAGATTGCTATGTTACTCCAAATGAACAGAGCTTGCTATGTTACTCCAAATGAACAGAGATTGTTATGTTACTCCAAATGAACAGAGATTGTTATGTTATTCCAAATGAACAGAGATTGTTATGTTATTCCAAATGAACAGAGATTGTTATGTTACTCCAAATGAACAGAGATTGCTATGTTACTCCAAATGAACAGAGATTGCTATGTTACTCCAAATGAACAGAGATTGCTATGTTACTCCAAATGAACAGAGATTGCTATGTTACTCCAAATGAACAGATATTGTTATGTTACTCCAAATGAACAGAGATTGCTATGTTACTCCAAATGAACAGAGATTGCTATGTTACTCCAAATGAACAGAGATTGTTATGTTACTCAAAATGAACAGAGATTGTTATGTTACTCCAAATGAACAGAGATTGCTATGTTACTCCAAATGAACAGAGATTGCTATGTTACTCCAAATGAACAGAGATTGTTATGTTACTCCAAATGAACAGAGATTGCTATGTTACTCCAAATGAACAGAGATTGTTATGTTACTCAAAATGAACAGAGATTGTTATGTTACTCCAAATGAACAGAGATTGCTATGTTACTCCAAATGAACAGAGATTGTTATGTTACTCAAAATGAACAGATTGTTATGTTACTCCAAATGAACAGAGATTGTTATGTTACTCCAAATGAACAGAGATTGTTATGTTACTCCAAATGAACAGAGATTGTTATGTTACTCCAAATGAACAGAGATTGTTATGTTACTCCAAATGAACAGAGATTGTTATGTTACTCCAAATGAACAGAGATTGCTATGTTACTCCAAATGAACAGAGATTGTTATGTTACTCCAAATGAACAAAGATTGTTATGTTACTCCAAATGAACAGAGATTGCTATGTTACTCCAAATGAACAGAGATTGCTATGTTACTCCAAATGAACAGAGATTGCTATGTTACTCCAAATGAACAGAGATTGCTATGTTACTCCAAATGAACAGAGATTGCTATGTTACTCCAAATGAACAGAGATTGCTATGTTACTCCAAATGAACAGAGATTGCTATGTTACTCCAAATGAACAGAGATTGTTATGTTACTCCAAATGAACAGAGATTGCTATGTTACTCCAAATGAACAGAGATTGCTATGTTACTCCAAATGAACAGAGATTGTTATGTTACTCCAAATGAACAGAGATTGCTATGTTACTCCAAATGAACAGAGATTGTTATGTTACTCAAAATGAACAGAGATTGTTATGTTACTCCAAATGAACAGAGATTGCTATGTTACTCCAAATGAACAGAGATTGCTATGTTACTCCAAATGAACAGAGATTGTTATGTTACTCCAAATGAACAGAGATTGCTATGTTACTCCAAATGAACAGAGATTGTTATGTTACTCCAAATGAACAGAGATTGTTATGTTACTCCAAATGAACAGAGATTGCTATGTTACTCCAAATAAACAGAGATTGTTATGTTACTCAAAATGAACAGATTGTTATGTTACTCCAAATGAACAGAGATTGTTATGTTACTCCAAATGAACAGAGATTGTTATGTTACTCCAAATGAACAGAGATTGTTATGTTACTCCAAATGAACAGAGATTGTTATGTTACTCCAAATGAACAGAGATTGTTATGTTACTCCAAATGAACAGAGATTGCTATGTTACTCCAAATGAACAGAGATTGTTATGTTACTCCAAATGAACAAAGATTGTTATGTTACTCCAAATGAACAGAGATTGCTATGTTACTCCAAATGAACAGAGATTGCTATGTTACTCCAAATGAACAGAGATTGCTATGTTACTCCAAATGAACAGAGATTGCTATGTTACTCCAAATGAACAGAGATTGCTATGTTACTCCAAATGAACAGAGATTGTTATGTTACTCCAAATGAACAAAGATTGTTATGTTACTCCAAATGAACAGAGATTGCTATGTTACTCCAAATGAACAGAGATTGCTATGTTACTCCAAATGAACAGAGATTGCTATGTTACTCCAAATGAACAGAGATTGCTATGTTACTCCAAATGAACAGAGATTGCTATGTTACTCCAAATGAACAGAGATTGCTATGTTACTCCAAATGAACAGAGATTGCTATGTTACTCCAAATGAACAGAGATTGTTATGTTACTCCAAATGAACAGAGATTGCTATGTTACTCCAAATGAACAGAGATTGCTATGTTACTCCAAATGAACAGAGATTGTTATGTTACTCCAAATGAACAGAGATTGCTATGTTACTCCAAATGAACAGAGATTGTTATGTTACTCAAAATGAACAGAGATTGTTATGTTACTCCAAATGAACAGAGATTGCTATGTTACTCCAAATGAACAGAGATTGCTATGTTACTCCAAATGAACAGAGATTGTTATGTTACTCCAAATGAACAGAGATTGCTATGTTACTCCAAATGAACAGAGATTGTTATGTTACTCCAAATGAACAGAGATTGTTATGTTACTCCAAATGAACAGAGATTGCTATGTTACTCCAAATGAACAGAGATTGTTATGTTACTCAAAATGAACAGATTGTTATGTTACTCCAAATGAACAGAGATTGTTATGTTACTCCAAATGAACAGAGATTGTTATGTTACTCCAAATGAACAGAGATTGTTATGTTACTCCAAATGAACAGAGATTGTTATGTTACTCCAAATGAACAGAGATTGTTATGTTACTCCAAATGAACAGAGATTGCTATGTTACTCCAAATGAACAGAGATTGTTATGTTACTCCAAATGAACAAAGATTGTTATGTTACTCCAAATGAACAGAGATTGCTATGTTACTCCAAATGAACAGAGATTGCTATGTTACTCCAAATGAACAGAGATTGCTATGTTACTCCAAATGAACAGAGATTGCTATGTTACTCCAAATGAACAGAGATTGCTATGTTACTCCAAATGAACAGAGATTGCTATGTTACTCCAAATGAACAGAGATTGCTATGTTACTCCAAATGAACAGAGATTGTTATGTTACTCCAAATGAACAGAGATTGCTATGTTACTCCAAATGAACAGAGATTGCTATGTTACTCAAAATGAACAGAGATTGTTATGTTACTCAAAATGAACAGAGATTGTTATGTTACTCCAAATGAACAGAGATTGCTATGTTACTCCAAATGAACAGAGATTGTTATGTTACTCAAAATGAACAGATTGTTATGTTACTCCAAATGAACAGAGATTGTTATGTTACTCCAAATGAACAGAGATTGTTATGTTACTCCAAATGAACAGAGATTGTTATGTTACTCCAAATGAACAGAGATTGTTATGTTACTCCAAATGAACAAAGATTGTTATGTTACTCCAAATGAACAATTTGTCAGCTATATTATGGCAAGAATGAGTTAAATTTAATGAAATGATGATGATGTCTGCTTTGTACAAGACTAACACACTTAGTTGGATTTTTCTAGTGCTAGTTTACTGAAAGAACAGTCCGAGGTAGACATGTTGTAAACTGCATGCCTGACGGAGAAGCAACACATACCAATTTTATAGTCTTTAGATGACTTGACCGAGGCTTGAACCCATGATCTACTGAACTCGAGGCGAGCACGCAAAACCAATACACCACCAATGTGGTTCAAATGAAACCAAGTTCTGTCACACATGGTCAAAACTTCAGATTCCCCTAAATTGTGTCTCTCAATAACTCAACTTATATCTCAGACCATGGTTAAATTATTCCCTCACTGAAAGTAAACTTCACTTACAAGATCACATTGTAGTATAAGATAGGTGTTTCACCAGACAATTCATCTTTGTAAATCTCACGGTATACACTTATACAAAAATAAATAAATAAATAAATAAAAATTGAGATCTCTGAAAATTAAATCCACCTTGAAAAATATAAAAATTACATACTTCCTTCATAAGATCTTCTTGTTGTTGCAGCAGACGTTTACGGTCCCTATTTAGATGGGTCACGTCAATATCTCCCAACTTTTCCTTTAATTCTGCTATTTCCTCGTCAACACTATCAATCTCCTTCATTTTCTTCCTCAGTTGTAAGTTGTCTAGTAATTCTCTCTCTTTTGTCTGTAAACATGTCAACTTTCTATCATTGATTGAGTGTTGTTTAATGTCAATTATTTCTGCTTTTAGTTATAACAAGAACAAGCTTATAAACAATTAACTATGCAAGTAAAAATGTGGCCTATGGACTACAATGAGTGAGTGATTGTTGTTTAACGCCAATTCAGATATTTTTCAGCTATATCATGCAGAGAACAAGTTAATTTTCAATGAAATGACAATGAGGTCTGCTTTGTACTATACTAACACCCTGAGTTGGATTTTTATAGTGCTAGCTCACTGAAACAACAGTCCATGGATAGACATGCTGCCCCACTCGGACAGATTATTCAAATTTTAATAAAATAAAAAAATAGAGGGTGGTTGTGATAATAAAATATGAACAAAACTTAACAGACTTCAATATTAAGTAACAATATGACATGTTTTTCTTAACAATTTGTATATATATTTTGTTCTTATTTATATGTGAGGGTTGGCATTTTACTCACATGTAGAAAGCACTTGTATGACCACATCATTTCACTTAAAGGGAAAGTTGTGCCTATAAAACTAGTTTAACCCTGCCACTTGTCTGTACCAAGCCAGGAGAGTGAGCGGTTAAGTACTTGTGTCTTAAGGGTATTGATTTTGCCTCTTTCTACAATCTTTCTCCTGGATGTTGGTAATTTTTCGACAGTGTGGTATTTTTTGCTTGTCATGTTAATGGTAATAAGATACCTGTTGTGTAGCCAGATCATTCTGTATCTTTGCTATATTCTGTGTCACTTCTTTCTTCTCACTCTCTTTCTTTCCTGTCTTTACTTCTATTTCTTCTTTCTTTTTCCTCACTTCCTCTAGAGTCTCCGTCTTCCCCTGGTTCATGTAACTGTAAGAATTATTTGAAAAAGATATTTTTTTACAGAGGAAATGTTCTAACGATTCAATCAGAGGAAATGTTCTAACGATTTAATCAGAAGAAAAATTCTAACGATGACGAAATGTTCTAACGATTTAATCAGAAGAAAAGTTCTAACGATTTAATCAGATGAAAAGTTCTAACGATTTAATCAGATGAAATGTTCTAACGATTTAATCAGAAGAAAAGTTCTAACGATTTAATCAGATGAAAAGTTCTAACGATTTAATCAGATGAAACGTTCTAACCATTTAATCAGATGAAATGTTCTAACGATTTAATCAGATGAAATGTTCTAACGATTTAATCAGATGAAATGTTCTAACGATTTAATCAGAGGAAATGTTCTAACGATTTAATCAGAAGAAAAATTCTAACGATGACAAAATGTTCTAACAATTTAATCAGAAGAAAAGTTTTAACGATTTAATCAGAAGAAAAGTTCTAACGATTTAATCAGATGAAATGTTCTAACGATTTAATCAGATGAAATGTTCTAACGATTTAATCAGATGAAATGTTCTAACGATTTAATCAGATGAAATGTTCTAACGATTTAATAAGACGAAATGTTCTAACGATTTATACAGACGAAATGTTCTAACGATTTAATTAAATTAAAAAGCAATCAAATGAATATTATGAAAAGAAAATTTAAACAGTGATGGTCAACAATTCCACCAATATCAACAAAATGATCAACCACCTCTCACCTCATATCACTGTACACAAAAAAATCCATGACATTTGAAATCCGGGATCTGCCTTGGGATAGGCACAAAAATGATTCTGGATAGAAAATAAACTAACTGAAAATCAATGAAAATAGTTGAAACCATCAACACCCCCTTTTAAAAAGGTCATTTTTGACCTGTACTGACTGTGTCCTGCAATTTTCGGAATTTCTTTCTCACAGAAAAATAGCTGAAATCATTTAAATAACTGAAAAAATCATCCCTGGTTTCAATAAAGTTTGCTGATTCTGAGATCGAGTTTGTTCATATCTCTACAGGGTCTTATGTTAAAACAATATCCTGTGTTTTCAGCCTATTTGGATTTCTAATAACACAAGAGATATTTTTTTTGTATAGGACCATTCAATGATTGTTTAATTTGGAGATTTTCACTCATTTTTCGTATAGTACCCTTCCGTTGATGGAAGTAGAGTTTCAGTCTTGTGTCGAATGTAATTACTTCAACGATAGGGCAAGAAAAGTTTGAAAAACTTTTCCTAAAGGTTGTAAAATAAAATCCGGAAAAGTATTTCGAACTTTTCTTGCTCTATCATTGAAGTAATTACATTCAACACAAGACTCAAACTCTACTTCCATCAACGGAAGGGTACTATACGAAAAATGAAGCAATAAATGAGTGAAAATCTTAAAATTCTGGAGAACTGAGCTATCATATGCACAAAACAAGCAAAGAGGCGAAAAAGAACGTCTTTTAGGAATTGATACATGTCCTAGTTTGAATGATATAATGGAAATAAGGTGCATAAAATGTAACCGAAGCAAGCAGGTGTACGATTTTAAAAGTTTCGGAGTTTCTTGTCTTGTGGATAATTAGTATATAGGATCGAAACATGTAAGTTGCTGTTAACATAAGATTGTATGAATATTGACACAAACAAGTTAAAATAAGGAAAAAAAGAGATGAAATAATAAAGAAATAAAGACATTTTATTGAAAATAAATATGTAAACAGAAAGTTAGAAAAAAGGGGGTGTGGTAATTGTTTTAGCATTGATTTACCTATTTCGCACTGAATTACCCTTTTAGCATTGATTTACCGTATTTGAATTGCTTTACCCATTTAGCATTGATTTACCTTTTTTACATTGATCACACATTTTTATCATCGATCTTAAACTTTTAGCACTGATTTACCCCTTTAGCAATGGCTTACACTTTTAGCAATGATCATATCTTTGTAGCAACAATCTTACACTTTTAGCATTGATCATATCTTCGTAGCAACGATCTTACACTTTTAGCATTGATCATATCTTCGTAGCAATGACCTTACACTTTTAGTATTGATCATATCTTCGTAGCAATGACCTTACACTTTTAGCATTGATCATATCTTCGTAGCAACGATTTTACACTTTTAGCATTGATCATATCTTTGTAGCAACGATCTTACACTTTTAGCATTGATCATACCTTTGTAGCAACGATCTTACACTTTTAATATTGATCATATCTTTGTAACAACGATCTTACACTTTTAGCATTCATCATATCTTTGTAGCAACGATCTTACACTTTTAATATTGATCATATCTTTGTAGTAACGATCTTACACTTTTAGCATTGATCATACCTTTGTAGCAACGATCTTACACTTTTAACATTGATCATACCTTTGTAGCAAATGATCTTACTGTCTGTATTATACAGGAGTTTGTTTGCGCACTAGGTTCTTGTTAGTTGCGCGAAATTGCAGCTTTGAAGCCTTCTACAGTTTTGCTGCTCACGGTACTTTCTGTTAGCATGTTCCAATCTTTCACAGTTCTTGGGAAGAAAGAATGTTTATATATCTCTGTGGTGGCTGAAAGTACTTTGATTTGTTTACTGTTGGATGTTCTTGATGAACGTTGGTTATATTCAATATTATTATCAGCGGGTATGGCTACCAGGTCATTGAGTATTTTGAAAAGAAGGCCAAGTCTTTGTTCTTTTCTTCTTACATTTAGTGGCTTCCAGCCGAGTTCGTTCATCATTGCGGTGATGCTACTGGTTCGTTTGTAGTCACTATGGATGAATCTGGCTGTCCTACGCTGTACGTTCTCTATGCGGTCAATGTCCTTTTGTAGGTGTGGGTTCCACACTTTACTTGAATAGTCGAACAGCGAGCGCACTAAGGAGATATAGGCTATTTCTTTGAATTTTCCGTCGCAATGTTTGAGGTTCCTTCTGATGAATCCAAGGGTGGAATTGGCTTTATTACAGATTGTATTGATATATGTTGACCATTTTAAGTTTTCACTGATGATAACACCAAGGTACGGATTTTCCTGGACTTGTTCCAAAATATGATTGCTGAGAATGTAGTGTGTAGTTAGTGGATTTCTACTTCTGTGAATAGACATAATGTAGCATTTGGTGGCATTAAAACACATCCCTCATTTTGCTGCCCATCTCTCTAGTGAATGAAGGTCAGTTTGAAGTTGTTGTTGATCCTGTTGTGTTATATAGTAAGCAGTCGTCTGCAAAGAGTCTGACCTGGGATCTTACACATAGTGGAAGGTCATTGATGTGACACAAGAAAAGAAGAGGTCCAAGGACGGTTCCTTGGGGTACTCCAGATTCTACTGAGCATGATGATGAAGACTCTCATTCGACTATTACTCTTTGTTGACGTTGTGTAAGAAAATTTTCGATACATTTGTTTATTTTCCCTTCAATTCCATAATTATTTAATTTGTGTAATAATTTTTTGTGTGGTAGTGTCAAATGCTTTACTGAAGTCTAGAATAACTAGGTCGGTCTGTTTCTTGGCATCAAATGATTTCATTATATCATGCACTGTTATAATTAGCTGGGATTCACATGAATGACCGCTTCGGAAGCCATGTTGTAAAGATGTTAGGATTCTGTTGTTTTCTATATGCCTACAGATTATATGTTTGAGAAGCTTGCAACATACACATGTTAATGACACTGGTCGATAATTTGAGGCTCAGGGATTGGGAAGGCCACGTGCCATGCGCAATTGGCGCTTCCAAGTCGATTGTGGCGCATTGAGGTCCGTTATCTATGCACCCATGTGTGCCCTGTAAATTTTGATTAATTATTTTATTATTTCATGTGTCCATTAAAGTCGTTTTCTATTTTGTGTTACGATTTTGTCACTGTCTTCACTCGTCGTTAATTTCCCTTTAATGGCAGTTCCTTGATTTTCCCTTTCTATGTTTAGAACAGTTATTTGTGTCAACCAATCAGACAAAAGGATTCACTCTTTCGATTCTAAATTTAGCATATTTAAAACACATTTGTCCTGGTGTTTCGTTTTTTCTTTTCTGAATAATTGATCAGTTTTGGTGGAGTGTATTCTACTTTTTGGTTGAATAGAATCTAATTACAATTAATTGGTACAAGTATACCGTGCTGATCTTTTTATTTGAGTGAAAGTTGTATCTATAAATAAAAATCGTAAACCGGAACCATGCGCTTGATAAAGCATCAGGGAGTGTGATACGCTATATTTTCAACCCAAAATAGACTTTTTTGATCGTACTTGATTGCTAGGTTTGCTTGTTTCAGATCTAACCTATACAACATGTACAAAACATCTTCTTAATTTGGATGTCTTGGTTTGACTATTTGCTTTTTCATGTTACACAATCCATACAAGTCTACAAAATGATATTTATCAATGCATAGGCTACCACACAGTTTAACTAACAAAGGTTGTGGTCCATTGCAAATTTGAAATGGCACATTATTCTCTAAATGGCCCCTTGATGTGGTCAAGTAAGGGGCCATAGTCTCTTTGACAAAAATTTCTTCCCAACCCCTGGAGGCTGTGTGTTTATCGACTTTTTTAAATATCGATGTTATGTTTGCATTTCTCCAGTCAGATGGTAGTTTGACTGTTGTTAAGCTGAGTTGGAAAATGCGACTCATATTACGGGTGCAATTTCTTCAGTGCACGCTTTTAGGACCTTGTTAGCGATGTTATCCGGACCACTTGCTTTATTTATGTTTAGATTGGTTAACAACTTCACAACTCCATGTACCTCTATGTTTATATCACTAATGCTGAGGTATTTCGGTTCACTCACTTCTGGTAGTGGTTCCTGTGCATTTTCTTTTGTGAAGACCGACTTGAATTGGTCATTCAGCAGTTCTGCCTTTGATTTGCTGTCTTGGTGAAGTATTCCATTTTTCTTTATTCCAGTAATGCCGATATTGTCTGTGCGCTTTGACTTAATGTAATTCCAAAACGGTTTACTGTTGCCCTCTTCAAGTACATTGTTTACATAACTCCAGTGAGCTTGTCTTACAGCTTTTTGCATTGCATGCTTTTGAAGCCTGTATTTGTCCCAGTCTTCTGTTCTTTCTGTCTGCTTAGCTCTTTAGAATAACTGGTGTTTCTTTCGAATCATTTTCTTGTCTTTAATTGAGAGCCACTGTAAATTGTGTCTATTTGGTGTAAGTTTTTTTGGGACATTTAGGCCGAGTGTGTTGTTTATTCTGTTTTTAAGTCCTGTCCATTTTTCTTCTACTGAGGTCTTACTTTGTATGATTCTGGTGCCTAGATCTATGATATCTGTTTTAATTTGATCCCAGTTCGCTTTTCTAAATATGTTGATTTCTCTTCTTTTAGGTTTGTTGTATCTGGGTTTGAGATCTGTGTCTACAATGATCTTATTGTGGTCAGATATATCTGGGATTGTGTTGCACGATTTTATTAAGCTTGGTTGGTTCGTCAGGAAAAGATCAAGGATATTATTTTCTCTACTTGGTTTTAGTTGCAGTTGTTCCATTCCAGAATCTTCAATAATTTCGATTAGTTCTTGACTTTACTTGATTGCTCCCTGTCTTTACTGTGTTGGTTTCCCAGTCGATGTGTGGCAGGTTAAAGTCTCCTGCTAATATTATAGGTTTGTCTTTACTATGTTCACTAACGTTTGCTATGAACCATTTATTACAGATTTGTTTTTAGTTTGAAGTTCACAATTATTTTCACTGTTTTCTACTGTTGAAGTAGTGAATTTGTCATGTAATGCGATAAATACGCCTCCTCTATTTTTGTTTGTTTTTTCGGAAGACATTTTTATTGTACCCATCTGGGAAAATTTCATCATTTTTATGTTCTTTAGACAGCCAGGATTCACATCCAATTATAACATCTGGCTTTGTGTACTTAACACATTCATGTAATTCAGATCTTTTATTCCTGATACTTTGACAGTTCATCATTAATATTCTAAAGTTTTGATCTTTCTTTTGGATTCCACTAACTGATTTTGATCGCTTAGATATGGATTCATTGCTCATGGTTGTATTTGTACTTGTGTGTCTTGATTTAGGGCTACTAAATACTGATGGACAGAAAGAAGAGTCTATTGATGGTATTGTTGACATAGATGCTGCAGATGAAACAGAGCCAAGGGCACTAAATTGGTTTGATGTTTCTAGTTCATATGGATGGTATGTAAAACTTCCAGCATTTTGTGTGTCACATTTACAGCAGATCCACGATACCTTGTCTTTTTGTAGGTTATTTAACTCAGATGCATTTAAGTCAAGACAGTCTGAATGGTACCAAATGTTGTACTCGTCACAGCAGATAGCACGCTTGTGTTCCCATGTCACTGGGATTTCACAGTAGCCACAAGGGTATACTGAAGGGCCTGGATTTAATTGGATGTCTCCGGCAAGTAAAATTGCTAATAATGTTATGTTTTTCCATGATGATGGTGGAGATTTTATCACTCTACTATCATGTTTTTGATTTGAAAGCACAAAGTTTATTATAAGCGTTGAATGATATGTAGGTATGGAATATTTCAATATCGACCAGAACAGGTTTACATATGTTTCACTTGGCTTGTAGATTGACATACACATGAATATAATAGCAATGTTGATAATTGCTGCCATTTTTATTTATAGGCAAAGCTTCTTTAAGTCTTTTTTATGTTTGTTTGAACAGGGCTTCCCTATTCAATTTGGAAACAACTGTCACTATTCGTTAGACAAGGCTTCCCTATCCAATCATATGTGTCTGAAAAATATTGTGTAAACAAAATTACACTTTTAGCATTGATCATACCTTTGTAGCAACGATCTTACACTTTTGGCATTTATCACATCTTTGTAGCAACGATCTTACACTTTTAGCATTCATCATATCTTTGTAGCAACAATCTTACACTTTTAGCATTGATCATACCTTTGTAGCAACAATCTTACACTTTTAGCATTGATCACATGTTTGTAGCAACGATCTTACATTGTTAGCATTGATCATACCTTTGAAGCATTGATCATACCTTTGTAGCAACGATCTTACATTTTTAGTATTGATCATATCTTTGTAGCAACGATCTTAAATTTTTAGCATTGATCATATCTATGTAGCAACGATCTTACACTTTTAGCATTGATCATATCTTTGTAGCAACGATCTTACATTTTTAGCATTGATCACATCTTTGTAGTAACAATCTTACATTTTTAGCATTGATCACATCTTTGTAGCAATGATCTTACACTTTTAGCATTGATCATATTTTTGTAGCAACGATCTTACATTTTTAGCATTGATCATATTTATGTAGCAACGATCTTACACTTTTAGCATTGATCATACCTTTGTAGCAACGATCTTACATTTTTAGCATTTATCACATCTTTGTAGCAACAATCTTACACTTTTAGCATTGATCACATGTTTGTAGCAACGATCTTACACTTTTAGCATTGATCATACCTTTGTAGCAACGATCTTACACTTTTAGCATTGATTACATCTTTGTAGCAACGATCTTACACTTTTAGTATTGATCATATCTTTGTAGCAACAATCTTACACTTTTAGCATTGAGCATACCTTTGTAGCAACGATCTTACACTTTTAGTATTGATCATATCTTTGTAGCAACAATCTTACATTGATCATACCTTTGTAGCAATGATCTTACATTGTTAGCATTGATCATACCTTTGAAGCAACAATCTTACACTTTTAGCATTGATCATATCTTTGTAGCAATGATCTCACACTTTTAGCATTGATCATATCTTTGTAGCAACGATCTTACACTTTTATTATTGATCATACCTTTGTAGCAATGATCTTACACTTTTAGCAATGATCATATCTTTGTATTTACCTTTTATTTACCTTTTAATTTCTTGATTGATATTCGTTACTTTATGGGCATCATGTTTCAACCTGTCCATCTGAAATTTTATTATGAACAAAATGAAAAATCTGGATGAAGCCTACAATGAATGCATAAAGTAAATACTATTACCTAAATGTATAGAGTAAATACTATTACCTAAATGTATAAAGTAAATACTATTACCTAAATGTATAAAGTAAATACTATTACCTAAATGTATAAAGTAAATACTATTACCTAAATGTATAAAGTAAATACTATTACCTGAATGTATAAAGTAAATACTATTACCTAAATGTATAAAGTAAATACTATTACCTAAATGTATAAAGTAAATACTATTACCTAAATGTATAAAGTAAATACTATTACCTGAATGTATAAAGTAAATACTATTACCTAAATGTATAAATTAAATACTATTACCTGAATGTATAAAGTAAATACTATTACCTAAATGTATAAAGTAAATACTATTACCTAAATGTATAAAGTAAATACTATTACCTAAATGTATAAAGTAAATACTATTACCTAAATGTATAAAGTAAATACTATTACCTGAATGTATAAAGTAAATACTATTACCTAAATGTATAAAGTAAATACTATTACCTGAATGTATAAAGTAAATACTATTACCTAAATGTATAAAGTAAATACTATTACCTAAATGTATAAAGTAAATACTATTACCTGAATGTATAAAGTAAATACTATTACCTAAATGTATAAATTAAATACTATTACCTGAATGTATAAAGTAAATACTATTACCTAAATGTATAAAGTAAATACTATTACCTAAATGTATAAAGTAAATACTATTACCTAAAAGTATAAAGTAAATACTATTACCTAAATGTATAAAGTAAATACTATTACCTAAATGTATAAAGTAAATACTATTACCTAAATGTATAAATTAAATACTATTACCTAAATGTATAAAGTAAATACTATTACCTAAATGTATAAAGTAAATACTATTACCTAAATGTATAAAGTAAATACTATTACCTGAATGTATAAAGTAAATACTATTACCTGAATGTATAAAGTAAATACTATTACCTGAATGTATAAAGTAAATACTATTACCTAAATGTATAAATTAAATACTATTACCTGAATGTATAAAGTAAATACTATTACCTAAATGTATAAAGTAAATACTATTACCTAAATGTATAAAGTAAATACTATTACCTAAATGTATAGAGTAAATACTATTACCTGAATGTATAAAGTAAATACTATTACCTAAATGTATAAAGTAAATACTATTACCTAAATGTATAGAGTAAATACTATTACCTAAATGTATAAAGTAAATACTATTACCTAAATGTATAAAGTAAATACTATTACCTAAATGTATAAAGTAAATACTATTACCTAAATGTATAAAGTAAATACTATTACCTAAATGTATAAATTAAATACTATTACCTAAATGTATAAAGTAAATACTATTACCTAAATGAATAAAGTAAATACTATTACCTAAATGTATAAAGTAAATACTATTACCTAAATGTATAAAGTAAATACTATTACCTAAATGTATAAAGTAAATACTATTACCTAAATGTATAAAGTAAATACTATTACCTAAATGTATAAAGTAAATACTATTACCTAAATGTATAAAGTAAATACTATTACCTAAATGAATCAAACATAAGAATATTGATCAAAATCATTAATCCATCAAATAAAACATCAACTGCAAGCCTTGGAGCCGTTTCACACACATTTTAGGATATGATGTATTCTTATTGTTGAAGACCATTCTGACTGAGAAATGTAATAATTTAAGTGTAAAGTTAGGTAGTCTCTCATGTTCATTCACATTCATATCCTTTCTTACTAATTATTTTCATTTTCAGTAATATCTCACAACATTAAGTAAGTAAATGTATCGTGTACATATTAATGATTGGATGAGTGTGTATATATTTAGTCTTTATCCACCACTTACTTAAACATTAATTCTAATATGACGTCCCGTATTCAGTATACAAATAAAGGTATATTTGAATAACAATCAAATATAAGCCACACATGCGCACTGAGCTAAAAAATATAGGTCACACATGCACACCGAGCTAAAAAAAAGCACCTACATAAACACTGACTATTTTCAGAAAATTCTTCATGGTTAGCGATTTTCTATTATTGTTTATCTAAAAATTGTTGAAATAAATGAAGTTAAAATTAAATAAATCCTAATCAAGTCTTATCATAATTAAACTCTCATAAACACGGCTTTGTTTACTTTTCGTACGTTCACTGTCTCCATGCTTATCTCCCTTTATCTCCGATCTGACTGGCTGCGTTCATCTGGTAATTTCGTTGTTAATCATTTAAAGTTGTTTATTTGTAATAAAATTTATATTGAACCTTGTCAATAAAATTGTTTTCGGTATTTTAAGCCACAGTTTCAACCACAATTTCGCTATCCATCACTTAATTCCCAATTTTACCATTTTTGAAATTCCGCAGGAGATTGATCACCTTGACCGCCTCGAATTTTAAAATTACCGTATTTGTCCTATTAGAATCGGAATAATTCATGCCGGCCATACTTTATTGTTATTCAAATATGGGTAGGCATTATATTGATGAATATTTAACCCTTTCACTCAGGGTTAAATATTCATCAATATAATGCCTACCCATATTTGAATAACAATAAAGTATGGCTGGCATGAATTATTTCTAAATTATTGCTTTATGTGATCACAATAAATGTCACAGATGAAGGAAATATTATGTTGCATATTTAAACATTACAGAAACAAATGCATTCTGTGATTTCTGCTCAGTGATTTACTGGCATCTAATATGAATTGAAATAAATACAATGGTGAATTTGTCAAGCCAATATCATGCTAGTTGTCATGGTAACATGCATTACCAGTCTGTGATTTTAGCACTGGTCCTATTACCCCTGGCCAGTCAAAATCTGATTAGGTCAGTAAGCTTGATTGATTTTTCATTGCAAGTGTGCTAAATCTTAGCTATTTTTTGAAGTTGAGACCAGTAACTGCTGAAGTCTAACATCATAGGTGACCTTAGCCGATTTTGGTGATCTGGTTTTAAAATTATTTGGTTTTCCAACCTTTCAACTATGAGCGTACCTGTCCACACTAAATTTGATATCTACGTTTTGTTTATCCTATATTACCTCTGACTTAGCAGATTCTAGTCTCTCTTCTTTATCTGTCGTTATATTATCTTTTTCTTCTATTCTTTTATCTATTTTAATCTGAAAAAAAAAGAAGAAAATAATCATTTTTCTGTGTTTTAGGTTAATCCTGATTATAATCATGCAATAAGAAAATCAACTCTAAAGAAAAGCAAAATAAAGGGTTTATTTCCATAGCAATACTGCTCTAAACACATATTTCCATTTCAAAGACTTCAAACCTTTTTATACATTATCTATATTTTACAATCACTTGTATAATGCTTCTAGTCCAGATGTTTCCTGCAATGCATATTTTAATGTCTGTTTTCATTACAAAAGTAGATAAAAATAGATTTGTATAATGTTAGTCCTCTTGTAGAACAATCAAACGTAATTATGTCTTCCCACTCCTACACTTATGTTAGAATATTTAGAACATGCAGATTAAAATTTGTTTAAAAAATAAGTGGAACATCTGGAGATATTTTTTTATTTGTTTATCTCATATTTTTTTTGCAACAAATATTTATTGATTCAAGTACAACATATCTATGATTGATAGATTATTACTTAACATTCAGAACGAGAACAAGCTAAATGATATATAAAAACTATATAGAAAGGAGGGAAGGGATGGGTCAATCGGGTCAATGACTTCTGACTGCCACTGAAACTAGAGGCTCAGTGGGCTGAGTCTGTGTCGCTCACCTTTCATTCTGCTTTGAGGAAACTTAATACAGAACCTTCCATAGGAGTTTCCCACCAAATTTCGATTCATTTGGCTAAGCAGTTTCAGAGAAGAAGATTTAAAGAAATCGGCCAACCAGAAACAAGAATTGCCTATGGCAGCCATATTTGTTAACGGATCGGGATGAAATTAGCAATCTTGAAAGAAGACTTTCCATAGATGCTTCCTACAAGTTTCGGTTCGCTTGGCTAAGCAGTTTCAGAGAAGAAGATTTAAAGAAATCAACTAATAAGAAATAAGAATTGCCATGTTTGTTTACGGATCAAAACGAAATGAGCAATCTCTATAGAGGACCTTCCATACATGCTTCCTACCAAACTAAAACTTAATCTGTCTAATATAAACACAAGAGTTGCTCTAAAAGGTGTTCAGCTTACACAGGTTTCACTGTAACTACTGACTGTTTAACAGAGAAAAATAACATAGTAAATTTTCCCCAAAACAGAAGATAAACAAGATATGATTATAATCTAACGATTATGAAGTCTCAAGTCTCCCAAACCGGCCACTGACAACAGGTTTAAAAAATAAATCAAAAGCTACCTTTAAAATCGAACAATGTTGAATTTGTGCGGTATTGTGGTGGCCATTTTGAAAATGGAGACCGGTGGAAATTTTTCTATGTCAGAAATCAATTTGGGACATCATAATCTACCTACATATGAAATGTCGTTGAAATCAGACGATGTTGAATTTGTGCGGTATTGTGGTGGCCATTTTGAAAATGGCAACTGGTAGAAATTTTTCGATGTCAGGAATCAATTCGGGACATCATAATCTATCCACATATGAAATGTCGCTGAAATCAGACAATGTTGAACTTGTGCGGCATTGTGGTGGCCATTTTGAAAATGGTGACCACTAGAAATTTTTCAATGTCAGGAATCTATTCGGACATCATAATCTACCCACATATGAAATGTCGTTGAAATCGGACAATGTTGAATTTGTGCGGTATTGTGGTGGCCATTTTGAAAATGGCGACTGCTAGAAATTTTTCAATGTCGGGAATAAATTTGGGACATCATAATCTACCCACAGATCAAATTTAGATGATATCGGACAATGATGAATTTTTGCGGTATTGTGGCGGCCATTTTGAAAATGGCGATCGGTAGAAATTTTTCAATGTCGGGAATCAATATCTAACCACATATGAAATTTTGATGATATCGAAAAATGTTGAATTTTTACCGCCCATATTTTATGCCGTGTTTTGGCAGCCATTTTGAAAATGCAGAATTGCTCCTCTAATGGTGACCTATCACTATGTCAAATTTTATGTCTCTATCATTATCAATTTAGAAGTTATCAACATTAATGTAATTCCCCCCAGACTTATATGTCAACATGACAGTACTGCAAATCCATGAAGAAATGGCTTTTGCAGTAATGTCATTTAATCCCTGTTTAATAGGAACAAAAAGCCTGTTTGAATCTTTAGATCTTACTCCAAAAGCTGTAAATACTTTAATAAAGTACGAACTGGACATGAATTTGTTGGACCTATATTGGGTAATGCTGGAATAACATTTATCCCAGAACCCTTTTCTGATAACTGATTTTTAGCTAAAAAAGTTGGGTCAGTCAAAAGGGTAACCGAGGACTTATCTGCCACAAAACGAATACAGGACTCAGAAACAGAAAGAGCATGAAATTGTTCACTTCTTCTGCAACCTGTAGCCAAAGCTAAAAGAAAACAGCATTTATAAGTCAAAAACTTAAAAGCAATAAGGTCTAAAGGTTCAAATGGTGAAGCTGTAAAGCTTTTAGAACAATTCCCAAGTCCCAAGCGGGTACCAAACGTCTCTGTTTCGGACGTTCAATACAAAAGTTGATAAAAACTCATCACTACCAAAATCAGGACCGCCTGAGAGATGGATTGTCCTTGCAATAGCTGACCTGTAACCCTTAATGGTAGAAGGTGTATAACCTTTGTCTTCAAAAAGGTACAGAAAAAATTCAGCTAGTTGCTGTGCAGTGATACTGAGAGGATCAATTTGTTTAGACAGACACCAAGAACAAAAGATTGACCATTTTGAGTCATATATTGCCCCTGTTGACTGTCTTAACTGCTCCAGAGATGTGCTTGGTTGCTTTTTCAGAAAAGCCTCTCTGTCTGATAGACGTCCTGACAGCAACCATGCGTGCAGATGGAGTTTTTCCAGGCCTTGATGAAGCTTTTTTCTCTTGAATTGAGACAAAAGGTTCCCTCTAAAGGTAAGACGAAGCAGTTTTGCACACGTTAATAGTAGGAGATCTGGGAACCAAGATTGTCTTGGCCAAGCCGGAGCTATAAGAATGGTCTTGCAACCATCCTCTCTTATCTTGTGTAAAATCCTGTGGAGAAGACGAAATGGTGGGAAGATGTAATTGAACATCCCTTTCCAGGAGATGGTCATTGCATCCACTGCCCAAGCTTTCTAGTCTGGGATTGGAGAGACAAATGTCTCCAGTTTGTAATTCAAACTGGTGGCAAACAGATCTATCAGGGGTTGATCTCATATCAGAGTGATTGCTTGAAAAATTACTGGATGTAACTCCCATTCCGTATTCACTGGAACACGGAATCGAGATAATGCATCCGCTATTAGATTCTGATTGCCTGGAATATGTCTCACTGTCAACACTGTCTGGAGACTGTCGCATAGCAACAGAATTTCTCTGCATAGAAGATACAGAGAAAAGGAGTGAGTTCTCCCTTGATTCTGAAGATAAACCACCACTGTCGTATTGTCTGTGGCTTCTTGGAAGTGTCTCAATGACAATAGAACTGCCCTCATTTCCAGAAGATTTATGTGTTCTTCTAAATGACAATCTTCCCACACCCCTGACACTGTTCTCCCTTCTAGGAAGGCACCCCATCCTGTTAGGGAGGTGTCTGTGTAAAGAGTCAGTGTGGAATCTGGGGGGTCCAGAGGTAAACCTGTCAAAAGGTTGGACCTCTGTAACCACCACTGAAGATGAGGCAGTAGTCTGGGAAGAACAGGAATACAAGCCTCCCACATTTGAATAACTGAAAGCCAGAACTCCCTCAGGTACCACTGAATTGGTCATATATGTAGACGGCCCAGAGGAATAACATCCATCAGAGAAATCAGAAAACCTATCAGCTGTAAAAATTGACGAGCCGGTACTGACGATATCTGAATAAATTTGTTGACCAGAAATTGTAGAGTTACAATTTTTTCCTCTGGGGGGAAAACTAGTCCCAGGTCTGTCCGATAATGTTCCCCTAGAAAAATGAAGTCTTGGCTGGGTACTAGCTCCGACTTCTTCCATGAAATTAGGAAACCCAGTTTGAGGAGCAACCCTATCACAAAATGGGTATGATCTCTCAGAAGAAATTGGGACATATTTTTCAACAGGGAATCGTCCAAATAGAAATGGATGAAAATTGACTGGCTGTGTAAATGTGCTACCACTGCCTGGAAAATTCTGGTAGATACTAGAGGAGCTGTAGATAGGCCAAAAGGCATCGTCTTGAAAGTGTATATCCTGTCTTCCCAAACAAATCTTAGGAAATGGGAATATGGAAATAGGTATCTGTCAAATCGAGAGACGTTGTCCACATACCTAAATGAATTGAACTCCTAATAGATCTGTTGGTCTCCATCTTGAAATGCGGCACTATTAGATGCTGATTCAGGACGGAGAGGTCTATCACAGGTCTCATTTTCCCATTTTTCTTTGGTACAAGAAAAAGACGGAAATAGAAACCTGGAGTAAGAGGAGGGTTCACTAATTCTACAGCAACTTTCTGCAGAAGAGTATGAACCTCTTGTTGAAGCAAGAGATTCCTGTCTAGGTCCCTCGTCACTGACATGTTCAGAGGAACTGATGACAATGGAGGTCGACTCTGGAACTGAAGTTCAAGACCCCCCTGCAGTACTGAAAGAACACACTGGTCTGAAGTGGTCAGTTGCCACTGATTCAGAAAGTGGGCTAATCTGCCTCCCACTGGAATATGAGGAAAAGGAGTTGGAAAAAACTCCTTTTCCTCGGGAGGTTGTACTGACGGAGGAGGTGGACCATCACTTACTATACTTTTTCCCCTGTACCACTTTGGCTTTATTACCTGTGGTAGAGGAGAAATGTTTAGTAGCTGATCTCTTGCGATATCCTGAAGGTTTTCCCCGAGCCCTTCTTCATAGGGCCAGTTTCTGAATGGGACTGAGAAGTAGTGACTCTTCTCTGCCCATTAGAAACTTGGACATTTAACTTCACGGTCTGTGGTGTTTTACTAACTTCTTCTTGAAGTTTTCCCAATGGAAGACCAAATAATTTGTCCTTCACTAGAGAGGAAAACAACAGTCTCCTTAAGAGGCTCAGGAATGGGTGATTTATCCAACATCTCTTGTCTCTTAGACAGGGTAAAGTTGGATAAGGTACCCATCAGAAGGAGTTCTGAAACACCAAGGCTTTGGTTCACCTGTAGAAGGAGAGACTTGAGTTCATCAAACTCATCCCCTTTGTCCTTAAGTAAAGTGCCAGCAGCAGCCATAAAATGTTCTGCTGTACCAAGGATACTAGATATAGTCGAAGATTACTCTCTGACTTAGCCCAGGTAGACAGGTTTAAAACCAATCCCTCTACAGGTTTTGTCCCCAATAAGGCAGAGTATGTCTTATCACAGGACGGATACCCTTTCCCCAGAGAAGAATCATGAATAGCGAAATCCATGGATCTAATCTTTGAAGAGGGGAAAGTGGCCGGACCAAAACCATTGTACTTATTCCCAGTACCCTTGCTAGAATGAAAATCTGAAATCGATTCATTCATGAAATCAAGGGCTGACTTAGTATGTCCCGATTCTGTGAAGGACTTATACCTTTTAGGTTTGTCCTTCACCAAGCCTGAGCACGACATAAAATCAGAGGGAGCAAGTACTTTCCGAGGTGGGGAAGACATGGGAACTTCAGAGAGTTCACGCTGAAAGGTGTAAACTCTATGTCCGATATCCAACCGCAGATGGATTCTCATCCTCTCCTTGAATGGATGATTCACCATCCAAAGATGGAGGCGGACCACCCAAATCACATGAAGGTTGAGGCCTTCTGCTAGAAACAGGAGAGCAAATTTCATCGTGGGATTAACAATTACCCTCCTGACTTCTAGGTGCCAGAGAAAATGTGTCTTCCCCGTCGGAATCCATATTATCAACACCTTCACTGGCTTCGGCATTGATAATAGGGGAAATGTCTTTCTTCTCGAGCAAAGAAAGACGGTTACCCAGTTCCAGGTATTGGGCCTTGGTAATAGCCTGGAACTGGTTAACAGAATTTGTTAACGCCTTTATGTCTTCACTAATTGAGGAGTCTAAAGGAATCCCTTGGCCATACCAACCCGTATTAGGCCCATGCCAAAAAGGTGGCAAACTATACGGGTCAAAAGATGGTCTAGTTTCATTTGGTGGGTACAAATAATTAATGGGCCACCTAGATTATAAAATTCATTGCTCCTTATACCTGAAGGAGCCATGGAGGAGCTAGGAATAGTGGTATCAATAGGCCTGCTAAAGGTGTGCGTAGTCTTGGCCTGAGGACGAGTCAGCCTCAATTGAGACCCAGATGAATTATTGGGGTCAGTCACGGAGCAAGGTTGATTGGAAACAGAAGGTGTAAAAACCTGTCTGGAACCATCCACAATTTCATCTATTGCCGGAGCAACAGATATAGGAAATTGTGGATTATTTTCCAAAGCCCAAAATTCATCCGAGGTGGTAGCTGACTGCCAGGGAGAAAGACCAAGTCCTTGTTCTTCTCTAATTTCCATAATAATTCAATAAGTATCCATACATGTGATAGAGTTGCTATGCTACAACTGGAGATTTGGTCTCATAACTGGAGATTTTTTATCGACGTATTTGATGCATGTTTTTATTGTTTATTGATGTTTTCCTTTTGTTTGTTTCAGTATTGAACCAACTGCATCCCATTTCAATATATATTGTTTACATTTCTGTCTTATTAGTAGTGTTTCATATGATGAATGAAGGATAAAAACTGTATTTATAATTTATTCATAAGGCCAAAAAAAAATATATGTGTGTTTACTGTCACATGTCCAAAAAAATCTAGGGTCTGTCGGTATTCATTTTTTTTTTTTTTTAAACTATCAGCAAAACCGAAAATAGTCATGCTATCTGATTCCGGTATTTCATTTTCGAAATTTCCGGTAAGCCGTCATTTGTTTTATGACGAGTTACACAGTTTTTCTACCTTCTTTGCTCTCAATTTCGACAAAAAGCTAGCGGTTGAATAAATAAAACATTGCTGCTGATTAAACAACAAAAATGGTTATCCGAATTCTGTGTAAAAATTGATAAGGTCGTTAGCAAAAATTAGGGTGGAATAATTGCCGATAAAAAAGGTTAGGGTCGGCGGCTGAAAAATAGGGTGGGTCGGGCGACCGTAAACACACATATTTTTTTTTTTGGCCTAATCATAAGGTTATAACAAAGCAATAACAATGAAGACAGAATGTTCTGAACAATAAAGTCATAGAGCACTAAAATTAAAAAGTCACTTTGCTGCAGGTGCGTTGGGTGATAGCATACATTTCGGCATTTTTGTGGTTTATCAATTCCATCCTGGAACTTAGTCCTTAAATAATACTTTGATCGGCTTTGGTCCCAAACAAGCCATAACAACTCAATCCGAGATGAATTCATTGCACGTTTGATCGAAATAAGAAGTTTTCCTCGGCATCAAAGGTTGTCCGACTCCTGTTTGCACAACGGTTTATAACTATTTTTAATTGCCGCTATCACACTTCTAATCATCTAAGCGTGTGCCACAAACCCACTTCCTTATCCCCAATTAACTGTCAATCAGTGGATAATTTTTGTATAATCATCAACACCTTAATTAATCACCATGACCCAATTTACCTGTAAAGGTGTCAACCAGATCAATAACCGGATATCATTAAATATGACATTCACCGTTACCATTCGTATCTCTCGACATTTTTCGTCAGCGTGGGAGTTCCCAATGGGGAATTTCCAGAAATATTGATTGCAAAATGTAGGTCAAGATTTTATTGTACTTGATTTTTTACACGGACGGAAGATTTTGAAAGTTGACGGGAGGGACCCTCAAAATCGGGAGAAAAATGCTCCCGCCGGAAGGTTCACATGTACGAGTATCTTATATTACCTGTGTATAATACTTCTATAAATAAAACTGTTTAGTTTCACAAATGTAGAAAAAATTTATAAATTTTCCCTCCAAAATCACGTCACACGTGCTTGCATGCAGTAGTGGAACAGGAAAAGTAATGAAGGAATATGGTGCGCTTGCGCCAAGTTAGGGTAGAGGTCATCAGTTTTTTGTTTGTTTCTGGTTCATGTCAGCTACTAGTGGATGTTATCTAAATTTTATTATGGTAGCGTATTTATTGTTATAAAACAGAATTATATATAAACAGACCTTTAAATAAGGTTACAAATGTAGGGAATCCTTTTTAATTTAACCGAACACCTGTCTATTTCGAACACAAAAGTTGGTCCTAAGGATGTTTGATTTAGAGTTTTCACAGTAGTAGAAAATGGTTTAATCCTGATTTGCCCACATTTATTTACACCAATTATCAATCAGTTAAATAAACAAAAAAGACAAAGGGTTTACTGAACATAAAATTGTATAGTCTGTTCCAAATATATAGGTGTCAAATATGTATGGAAGATTTTTTTTCACTGTGTAGTTTCTTTTTAATATATAAATGTGTAAACGTACTGAAGTGCTTCAACCCACCATTTCTTTAGAAATGCCTGTACCAAGTCAGGGTCATTACGGTTTTCACAGCTTTCCGGTTGTTGACTGATTTTGTCTGTTTATATACTTATGAGTTTTGACTTTCCCTTTGTAAGATTGTTCGGAGTTCGGTAATTTTGTTATTACCCTTATTTGCCATACTTGGTTTGAATGATTCAAAACTAAAACAACTTCCTATTTATAATGCTTATAATTTGTGAGAAGAGAAGAGTTCAAATAGATACAATTAACAGCTAAACATGTTAGATATTTCACCAAAATCATACATATTTTGGCAAATTTGTAAGATATTTCGTCAAAATAGTATAAGTTTTGCAAATTTTGTTATTAAAATTATGCAAATTTCTACAGTTTGTGAACGATTTATTGCTAAAATGTGCATATTTCACTTAATTCAATAGTAAATTATATAATTCTTTACAAGATTTTACAGTTAAAATACAGGTAAAAATATAACTACATTTCAGAAACAAACTTTAATTGTTAAAACAACATAACCCCCTATGTTTATTTATACCTGTAATTAAAAGTGGGCAAACCAGGATGACACCATAGAAAATAACATACCTGTATGGGTCTAATCTGTTCACTGGCTTCCTGAAATAAACAATGATATAAATAGAAAAAAATTGTAATCATCTTAAGAATGTTGAATTTACAAACAACTAAATATTGTTACAGTAGCCTTCCCTCTCACCAAAGGCTGGTCCTTCTTATCACGCCAGATTTCAGATGCACTGAGATAGTAAATTACTACTTAATTGTCCACTTATTTCATTTCAGAAGGATAAAAGGGGGATAATTGTATATCATTTAACAAGAAAATAAAATAATCTCATACATAATATACAAAAAAGATGGGAAACTGATTTGATTCAAATGACAATTTAGAATATTAAAGTAAGTGGACACTAAACTTCTTAAAGTAAAGTGTTTTTAGATTCTTCCCAGCATAAACGATTAAAAACATACCCAATTTATACTGGCAGATGACTTCCATCAGATATATATATATTTCAAAATTAAACTATAACCAGACTTAAATTTAGTCTGATTTATTTTACACTTCAAAAACAAACCAAGATAAACACCTTGTTTTCCTGAAAATGTTATTCTGTGGCATCCAATAAAAATATCCTATTTATTGGTCATTGTAGGTGAAAAAGTCTGAGTGTAAGATAAGACTGGTTAGCATGATATTGCAAATTAGTGTTAGGTAATGGTATTTAATGCCACTTTCAACAATATTTCAGTTATATCTTGGCGGTCAGTTTATTGAAGGAGGAAACAGGAGTATCCAGAGAAAACCACGACCTGTCACAAGTCACTGATAAATTTTATCACATGCTGTTGTATCCAGTTCACTTCGTCTGAACGGGATTCGAACTCACAATGTTAGTGGTGATAGGCACTGATTGCACAGGTAGTTATAAATTCAACTACCATATGATCACGACCTCGACGATTGTAAATTAGGCGTCTGTCACATATTACATGAGAATATGCCAGCTATTTTCATTATCAAACGTGATAATTAGGTAGCAGACGGTAATAACTAAACACAATATGATCAATCGTTTCTTATTAATAGAACACAGTTTAACAAGTTTGTTTTGTTATCATGTTGAAACATGATTTAAAATTGATTTGAACAAACCTGAATTTCTCTTTGAATTTTTTCATTTTCACTCAGAAATGTAGCTTTGTCTTTCTCTAATTTATACCTCTGTTGTAAATCACTGTCAATCTGAAGCTTTTCCTCCTTTAAGGTATTGATCTTACTTTTCAAATGCGACAATTCCTCAGAATGGTCATTTATCTTCTGCCTCTTCCTGTCTAGATTTTTGGAGATTGTGTCTCTGTTGAGATATACATATAATTACAATCCATTTAATGCTACATGAGAATAACAAATAACAAATACAGAAATGATTTTTAAATTATTGATAAACATGTTTATGTTTTCTATAAATATGCTACAGATTTTAGATTTTGGTCCTCTAGTACAGGGGCTGTCGTGGTTGCATGGTAGTTGGATTTACAACTACCTATGTAATCAGAGCCTATCGCCACTAAAGTTGTGAATTTGAACCCCGTTAATAGCGAGGTGTACTCGATACAACATTATGTGATAAAGTTTGTCAGTTTCCTCCACCAATAAAACTGGCCGCCATGATATAACTGACATATTGTTGAAAGTGGTGTTAAACCTCTAGTAAACATTTTATCAACAAGTATTTTTCCTATCAGAATCAGTAATTAAAGCATCAATGAGTCATTGATTTTCAAGACCCTAATAATCTGGATCACTTGACTGTTTGAAATTAAGCTATTGTTACATTATTGTGTTTTCAATGTTACAATTTTCTGTATTTTTGAATTTAAATGAATACTATGTTTGCATGGAGAAATTGAATGGAAAACTGACTCACGTGAAAGCAAAGATTACTTTAAACACTACCAATATTTCTACTTTACTAAAGCATGTCTCTAATTGACAGTACCATTATATTTTTTACGATAAAATTTAATGTGCTCTCAGTTAGCAGAAAATGACATCAAACACTATCAAATAGACATTATAGAAAACAAATGTATTAAAAAAAATTGCATAGATTCTTGTTATTCTAGGATTTAAAACCTATCAATACAAGAATTTAATGTGACAAAGGATACTATGCCCCACCACTATGTGTTACTAGATTGAAAATGTTATAGTCCCATAACTCCTTATAAAATCGTCGAATCAAAATGGTAGGATAATATGATCAACTACAGATCATGACCAATCATCTTACAAAATATGAAAGCTATCGGACGAATGACCTCAGAGGAGTTGCATTCACAAAGTGAAGGGGGACGGTCAAAAGAATGAAAGGCCTAACAGACGAACGAACGAACTGATGAAAGGAAAAATTATATGCCCCCATATCATCGTATGCTGAACATAAAAATATTCTACAGTCTAACCTGCCTTACCAGTCACCTCAAATAAACGGTCACTTTGAGACCTGCCCAACTAATATTACTATATAATTTAACTCTTTTCAACGGTCACCTCTCTAACGTGGCCAACAGTCACCTATTTCATGCGTGAATTGTGAGATCGTCTTCTAATAATGGCCATTTTGGACATCTTATCACATGACATAATGTGTACGATCGATCATGTGATACGGTTACTTTTAAGATAATAAATAATCGACGAAGGGAAATACAACTAATTGAGTTGGTAATTTAAATGTTAAATAAGCATAGATAAAAAGAGATCCTAATAAACAATTGAATAGATGTAAAGTGTTCATTGAGGCTCATTAAAATAATCTTTATGAAAACAGGTGCAATAAAAGTTTGTCGGAGACAAGATGTTTCAAAGCCATATTTTAACGTTAAATTAGAAACATGAAGCTATTAAAAAATGCAAAATGAGAAAAGTGGCCTTTAAGTATTTTGAAAGTGATTTTGTTGAAAAGTAATACATTACGGTTTTTTAAGAAACTTTAATTTCGTTCAATAACAAACAACAATGGCCCATTGGAAAGTGAACGAAATCCGACTCTGCTATGAGAAATGTTGACCAAACTTTTTGTCCGAAGCTACTTTAACCAAACGAACTTTGGATTTATTATTTTCTCATTTCTGTTGTATAAAATCCTAGCTCTCGTATTTAATATGTTCATATATGCGAAGGTTGGCCATTCAAAATTCGTTGAAATGCAAGGGGACGTTTCAGATTTTTATCGATCCGCATTGGTATTTTATACTTGACACCGGATTAATATTACGATCTATCGAACTGTTTATTTACATACAGACAAATGTATGTGTAAACGTTAATGCATATGCATTTAAAAAATAAACTTTGAACTACATTATTCAACATATCTTATGTTCATTTAGATACGATAACTGGAGCACAAGCAGACTGAGGGTTACGTTATCATATCTAATGTTCATTTACATCCATAAATAAATGTACAAAATGTATTACGTGAAAGTGCTTGGCAATCCATTTGATGACAACTTTGGTCCATTTTTACTGAGCCTCTTTTAAGAGATCACCTCTCTTGAGAGGTCACTTTTGACATTCCCCATGAGTGATCCCCTAAGACAGGTTTGACTGTACTTTTTTTGTTTTTATAGTGAGTGCAAATTTTAATTTCTTTTTGTTTCCAAAGTTATGTGATTACAACTTGGAATTTATTCATAAAATATTTCTTTCAAATGAAGGGGTAGTTTTATTTTTACAATTCTAAACTAATTTTATTTTACTTTTGTGTTTTGAGATCCCTAAAATGACTTACACCTGCATCTGGTGGTCTTCTTTCTCATCTATAACATCTTGTAGTGTCCTATCAGAACCTATACATAGAACAATAACAACTGAAGCAGACGACAGAAATCATAAAACATAATTATGGATATGTTGCCTCACTCAAACACATTATCCTGATTCCAAACCAACCAGTCTTTGCTCTTTCTCATTAATGATGCATGCTTTGCAGAGAAGCAACAAATACCAATGTAATAGTCTTTGGTATGACCAGACCGGGGCTCAAAACCACGATCTACTGCACTGAAGGCAAATATTAAATTTAGCAGAATTTCAACTATATCGTGGCATGAACAAATTTTATAAATTAATTTCTTTAAACTACAAGACACTTAGAAATAAAACATATTTGTTTATAAAACAATTGGTTATAAGTACAAATAAAAGAAAAATTGAAAGGATAAAAACATATATGGAAGATAAAATAAAACAAGATATGATTATAATCTAACGATTATGAAGTCTCCCAAACCGGCCACTGACAACAGGTTTAAAAAATAAATCAAAAGCTACCTTTGAAATCGAACAATGTTGAATTTTTGCGGTATTGTGGCGGCCATTTTGAAAATGGCGACCGGTAGAAATTTTTCGATGTCAGGAATCAATTCGGGACATCATAATCTACCTACATATGAAATGTCGTTGAAATCGGACAATGTTGAATTTGTACGGTTTTATGGTGGCCATTTTGAAAATAGCGACCGTTGAAATCGGACAATGTTGAATTTGTGCGGTATTGTAGTGGCCATCTTGAAGATGGTGACCGGAAGAAAATTTTCAATGTCGGAAATCAATTCGGGACATCATTATCTACCCACATATCAAATTTTGATGATATCGGACAATGTTGAATTTTTGCAGTATTGTGGCGGCCATTTTGAAAATGGAGACCGGTAGAAATTTTTCGATGTTGGGAATCAATTCAGGACGTTGAAATCAAACAATGTTGAATTTGTGCGATATTGTGGCGGCCATTTTGAAAATGGCGACCGGTAGACATTTTTCGATGTCAGGAATCAATTCGGGACATCATAATCTACCTACATATGAAATGTCGTTGAAATCGGACAATGCTGAATTTGTGCAGTTTTATGGTGGCCATTTTGAAAATGGCGACCGGTAAAAAATTTTCGATGTCAGGAATCAATTCGGGACATGTTGAAACGCACAATTGCTCCTCTAATGGTGACCTATCACTATGGCAAATTTTATGTCTCTATCATTATCCATTTAGAAGTTATCAACATTGATGTACAAAATTTCAACTTTACCATAGGATTCTATAGTAACCCCCACCCCCTTTGAACCCCTCAAAATATGACTTTGATCCCCTTTACCACAAAGCTGAAAATTTTAGGACCAACTAGAAACATATATCTATAACTCCACCAAGTTTCATGAAATTCTGTCCAGTAGTTCCTGAGATCTGCCCTGGACAAGTTCATGGTCCACGGAAAGAAAGAAAGAAAGAAAGAAAGAAAGAAAGAAAGAGAAGAATAATAATAATAATAACAAGATATGATTATAATCTAACGATTATGAAGTCTCTTAAACCGGCCACTGACAACAGGTTTAAAAAATAAATCAAAAGCTACCTTTGAAATCGAACAATGTTGAATTTTTGCGGTATTGTGGCGGCCATTTTGAAAATGGCGACCGGTAGAAATTTTTCGAAGTCGGGAATCAATTCATGACATCATAATCTACCTACATATGAAATGTCGTTGAAATCGAACAATGTTGAATTTTTGCAGTATTGTGGCGGCCATTTTGAAAATGGCGACCGGTAGAAATTTTTCAATGTCAGGACATCATAATCTACCCACATATGAAATGTCGTTGAAATCGGACAATGTTGAATTTGTGCGGTATTGTGGCAGCCATTTTGAAAATGGTGACCGACAGAAATTTTTCGATTTCATGAATCAATTTGGGACATCATAATCTACCCATATATCAAATGTCGTTGAAATCGGACAATGTTGAATTTGTGCGATATATTGGCGGTCATTTTGAAAATGGTGACCGGTAGAAATTTTTCAATGTCAGGAATCAATTCGGGACATCATTATCTACCCACATATCAAATTTTGATGATATCGAACAATGTTGTTCCTATCAAGTTTCATTAATTTCTGTTCGGCGAGTAACCTGCTATGATCATTTTTGTGTTTTTCAATTTTTTTTAGCATTTTGGCCGTTTCTATGGCAATGACACCCATTTTGAAAAAATCAACCCTTAACTGCACAACTTCACATGGCATATGATATTTCTACAAGATTTCATAAAGTTTGATCAAGGCATCTCCGAGAAATAGAGCGGACAAAAATGTGTGGAAGAATAATAATAATAATAATAATAATAGTGAAAAAGAAACGTAGAATAGCAATACATCACCCGACAACAGTCAGGGTGATTTAATAAGAATAATAACTAGAATTGCCATTGCAAAGCAATAGCGGGCATCACCCCACCCCATTATTTTGGTACCTCGGTTTCCATGGTAACGTCATTTTGAATTTTATCAACACACCAAAAGCTTCCGCACACTACGGTGAATATTCCTACGATGTTTCATGAAGTTTGATGAAAGAAATCAATTTTTTTTAAATCCCCTCTTTTTTTCATTTCCATTGCAACTGCGGCAAAGTTTGTCCTACCGATTGCGATTTTTTTGGCTTATCTCATTCAACTAGATGTGGATGTGACAGGAAACATTACTGCAAAACTCTGTGAAGTTGGAAGTAAATTTAACATTTTTTGCACCTTGGTTACCATGGCAACGGCCGCCATTTTGATTTTTTTCAACCCCCCCCAAAAGCTGCCACACACTACAGTGGATATTCCTACAAAGTTTCATGAAGTTTGATGAAAGGAATCCAAAATTATTTTAAATCCCCCCTTTTTTGTTTCCATGGCAACTGCGGCAAAGTTTGTCCAACCGATTCCGATTTGTTTTGGCTTATCTCGTTCCACTAGCTGTGGATGTTGTTCCTATCAAGTTTCATCAATTTCTGTTCGGCGAGTAACCTGCTATGATCATTTTTGTGTTTTTCAATTTTTTAGCATTTTGGCAGTTTCCATGGCAACGGCAGCCATTTTGAAAAAATCAACCCTATACAGCACAACTTCACATGGCATATGATATTCCTACAAGGTTTCATAAAGTTTGATCAAGGCATCTCCGAGAAATTGAGCGGACAAAAATGTGTGGAAGAATAATAAGAATAATAATAATAGTGAAAAAGAAACGTAGAATAGCAATACATCACCCGACAACAGTCGGGGTGATGTAATAATAATAATAATAATAATGATAATAATAATAATAATAATAATAATGATAATAATAATAATAATAAGAAACGGAGCAAAAACAATAAGTTTCCAAACGTTGTTTGGGAGACTTAATAAGTAAATTACACCTTTTGTGGTTGAATTCTGCATGCAGATATAGTCATAAGAAAGATACTAAGTAAAAACATGTTTTAACAGTTAACTTACCACCTCCAGATAATTGAGACTGTTGTGTTGCAATTTTCCTATCCAGTTCTATTACCTCCCCTTGATAACGATCCATCTGGACCACATCAGGTTGTACTTGTTTGGCCATGTCCTCATCACCTTCCTTCGTTTGAAGATCGTCTTCTGTCTAAAAGTAAACAATATATTTTTCCTACAAATGAATCCATGTAAATATTGTCTGTTTCTAAATATAAAAAGATACTACTACAAGTGGAGGAGAATCTGTGAAGGTTTTATTTATTGTTTGTTTATATCAGTATCGTCATTGGAGTGTGGATGTTGTTTAATGTCAATTCAGCTCAATTTTTCAGCTATATTATGACAAGAACAGGTGAATTTTCAATGAGATGATGATGAGGTTCACTTTGTACTACACCAACATGCTTAGTTGGATTTTTAGTGCTAGCTCACTGCAGCAACAGTACAAGGCTAGACATGTCGTCCCACTTGGACATATTATCCCAATTCCGAGCTAACCAGACTTTGCTCTTTCTCCTTAATGCTGCATGCTCAGCATAGAAGTAACAAATACTAATTTCATAGTCTTTGGGTTAACCCGATCTGGGGTCGAACCCATTATCTATCACACTCGAGGCAAACTTGCTAACCATTACACCTCCGATACAGTTGTATTGTCATTGGAGATCCAATTGTGAATTTACAGTACACAAAAACTGTACTGAACAGTATCATGACAGTAAGGTCAGGTATCCTAGAGTACCCATTATTCGTACACATAATAATGTTCATGTAAAAAAATCATTTCAGAATTGCTTTTTATTAAACCAAATTCACTTTTCTATCAAGCAGATATTTGCCTTTTAATCCATAAATAATATGGAATTCTAATGTATCTTCTGACATCTATGTACGTGTTTGTTTACATGTGACCCCATTTTTAAAACAAGTGACGTCATACCCTATTTTCGTACACCTTACCAAAATTAGGCTAAGATTATTGAAATAATAGTTTTTAGACTATGTTATATGTTGAGATTGTTTCCAATAAATCTGGTAATAATTTAAAACATTTTTATGTTAATTTGTTTTACAGATTGGTTTTTTGTCATCATGAACATGTATCCCATATCAGTACAAATATTGACATGATATGTTGAAAATGTAATGGTTTTTGTTATTTTTGTCATTAATTTGTTTCAGTTTAATTTTGATTTTGTTCGTTTTTAAACTTTGTTTTGTTTGTGTACTTTAATTTTGTCCTTGTTTTTAAATTGTTTTTTTTTTAATCATTTGATTAAATATTAATAAATATAGCATGATTTCAATACTAATTACTCTTGTACTAGAGGCATACAAATACATCTCCTTTCTTGTACTAGAGGCATACAAATACATCTCCTTTCTTGTACTAGAGGCATACAAATACATCTCCTTTCTTGTACTAGAGGCATACAAATACATCTCCTTTCTTGTACTAGAGGCATACAAATACATCTCCTTTCTTGTACTAGAGGCATACAAATACATCTCCTTTCTTGTACTAGAGGCATACAAATACATCTCCTTTCTTGTACTAGAGGCATACAAATACATCTCCTTTCTTGTACTAGAGGCATACAAATACATCTCCTTTCTTGTACTAGAGGCATACAAATACATCTCCTTTCTTGTACTAGAGGCATACAAATACATCTCCTTTCTTGTACTAGAGGCATACAAATACATCTCCTTTCTTGTACTAGAGGCATACAAATACATCTCCTTTCTTGTACTAGAGGCATACAAATACATCTCCTTTCTTGTACTAGAGGCATACAAATACATCTCCTTTCTTGTACTAGAGGCATACAAATACATCTCCTTTCTTGTACTAGAGGCATACAAATACATCTCCTTTCTTGTACTAGAGGCATACAAATACATCTCCTTTCTTGTACTAGAGGCATACAAATACATCTCCTTTCTTGTACTAGAGGCATACAAATACATCTCCTTTCTTGTACTAGAGGCATACAAATACATCTCCTTTCTTGTACTAGAGGCATACAAATACATCTCCTTTCTTGTACTAGAGGCATACAAATACATCTCCTTTCTTGTACTAGAGGCATACAAATACATCTCCTTTCTTGTACTAGAGGCATACAAATACATCTCCTTTCTTGTACTAGAGGCATACAAATACATCTCCTTTCTTGTACTAGAGGCATACAAATACATCTCCTTTCTTGTACTAGAGGCATACAAATACATCTCCTTTCTTGTACTAGAGGCATACAAATACATCTCCTTTCTTGTACTAGAGGCATACAAATACATCTCCTTTCTTGTACTAGAGGCATACAAATACATCTCCTTTCTTGTACTAGAGGCATACAAATACATCTCCTTTCTTGTACTAGAGGCATACAAATACATCTCCTTTCTTGTACTAGAGGCATACAAATACATCTCCTTTCTTGTACTAGAGGCATACAAATACATCTCCTTTCTTGTACTAGAGGCATACAAATACATCTCCTTTCTTGTACTAGAGGCATACAAATACATCTCCTTTCTTGTACTAGAGGCATACAAATACATCTCCTTTCTTGTACTAGAGGCATACAAATACATCTCCTTTCTTGTACTAGAGGCATACAAATACATCTCCTTTCTTGTACTAGAGGCATACAAATACATCTCCTTTCTTGTACTAGAGGCATACAAATACATCTCCTTTCTTGTACTAGAGGCATACAAATACATCTCCTTTCTTGTACTAGAGGCATACAAATACATCTCCTTTCTTGTACTAGAGGCATACAAATACATCTCCTTTCTTGTACTAGAGGCATACAAATACATCTCCTTTCTTGTACTAGAGGCATACAAATACATCTCCTTTCTTGTACTAGAGGCATACAAATACATCTCCTTTCTTGTACTAGAGGCATACAAATACATCTCCTTTCTTGTACTAGAGGCATACAAATACATCTCCTTTCTTGTACTAGAGGCATACAAATACATCTCCTTTCTTGTACTAGAGGCATACAAATACATCTCCTTTCTTGTACTAGAGGCATACAAATACATCTCCTTTCTTGTACTAGAGGCATACAAATACATCTCCTTTCTTGTACTAGAGGCATACAAATACATCTCCTTTCTTGTACTAGAGGCATACAAATACATCTCCTTTCTTGTACTAGAGGCATACAAATACATCTCCTTTCTTGTACTAGAGGCATACAAATACATCTCCTTTCTTGTACTAGAGGCATACAAATACATCTCCTTTCTTGTACTAGAGGCATACAAATACATCTCCTTTCTTGTACTAGAGGCATACAAATACATCTCCTTTCTTGTACTAGAGGCATACAAATACATCTCCTTTCTTGTACTAGAGGCATACAAATACATCTCCTTTCTTGTACTAGAGGCATACAAATACATCTCCTTTCTTGATCACATGTTTTTCAGTAGAGTAGATCAAATGAACCCAGTGTTTGCATTGGTCACATTGTAGTCATTTCGTGAATATTAAACATGGGCTCTCTCTGACTTCTTTTGGGGTGAATAATTTGCGTACACAGCACTTTTCATCATCTCTTATTTGATTTTCATCCTCAGAATCAGATTCAGAAGTGTTATTGGTATTTGTAAGTTGTTGTCTTTATGTTTCATATTTTGATTTTTATTGTTAATAACTTTTATTTTAACAGTCATTGAATTGATAGTGCTTTAGAGGATTGTTTTCTTGTGCTGTTCATCAGTGTTGTCCATAACGTCAGTTAATGATTTTTCCCGATTTTGACACCATTTTGGTAAATCTGTAGTGTATGGTACAAGGAACAAGCAATTTTTAAACACAATTTATTATTTGTTTGGCCTATTTACACAATAAGTGCACTTGTGATTCAGATGCTGAAGACAACAAAAATGGTGTATCAGGAGGGATATTTGAAGTGTGATGTGTTTGATGGAAAAACGATTGATATCAATTATTGATTTATTTAGGACTAAGGAAAACAGTAGGTTTTAAGATGTTTGATAAATATATAATCATAATACATGCTTGATACACATTTTCTTCTTTTGAAATACAGTTAATTTCTTTCTTTTCAATGCTATTTGAATTTTGGTGAAAGTGACCTAAAAATGTATTTTTGTTGCACGTACGGCGCACGTGAAAATTTGAACGAATTTAGGGTAACTAACGATATATTTGTGGAGGAAGACAAAGTACATCAAGAAACCCACCAGCCTGCTGCAAGTCACTGACAAACTTGTTCACATAGTTGTATCAAGTATGCCACTGATGGAATTGAACTAGTAATATTAGTGATGATAGGCACTGATTGCATAGGTAGATGTATATCTCTAACTACCATGATAACCCCTCGTTTGTTTTTAATACCATCTTAATGGCAGCTAGGTACAATAATATCATCCTGGCATCAATACCATCTTAATGGCAGCTAGGTACAATAATAACATAATCCTGGCATCAATACCATCTTAATGGCTGCTAGGTACAATAATATCATCCTGGCATCAATACCATCTTAATGGCAGCTAGGTACAATAATATCATCCTGGCATCAATACCATCTTAATGGCTGCTAGGTACAATAATATCATCCTGGCATCAATACCATCTTAATGGCAGCTAGGTACAATAATATCATCCTGGCATCAATACCATCTTAATGGCTGCTAGGTACAATAATATCATCCTGGCATCAATACCATCTTAATGGCAGCTAGGTACAATAATATCATCCTGGCATCAATACCATCTTAATGGCAGCTAGGTACAATAATATCATCCTGGCATCAATACCATCTTAATGGCAGCTAGGTACAATAATATCATCCTGGCATCAATACCATCTTAATGGCAGCTAGGTACAATAATAACATAATCCTGGCATCAAGACCATCTTAATGGCTGCTAGGTACAATAATATCCTGGCATCAAGAATTATTAAATATGAGACTAAAAATAGGGTTATAGTAATGGTGTTTAATGCCATTTTCAACAATGTTTCAGCCATATTGTGGTGGTCAGTTTTATTAGTGGAGTACCCGGGGAAAACCACTGACAAACTTAATGTGGTATCATGTACACCTTGCCTGAGCAGTGGGATTTCAACTCACAACGTTACTGGTGATCTGCACTGATTGCATAGGTAGTTGTAAATGCAACTACCATACGACCAATGGTCTGTTTTGTATTCAATAAAATCTGTTAAGTAAAAACAAATGCATCACATAGAGTAATATCACATAAAATAGTCCACTCTTATATGGCCACCTTTTCTGCAATGCAAAAGTTGAGAGGGGTAGCATTTTACTTTCTCACCCCTTCGATAAAGTAGTCCGTTAGCTTAGGTGAAAAAGATTTTTCTATCTTACCCCGGCTCCAGGGTAAGACAAGCTACACACCGTTTTTCCCGCAAAATTGTTTTCCATTGTTGAATTAAATTGTCAATTTATTGTGTCTTGACAGTATTTTAAATGTATTTCACAATAAAATACAATAAAATACAATGTTTTTTATTTATAAATATATTATAAATGCTACTACAACAGTGATAAATGCCTGTAAAAAAAATTAGTTGACGTTGGTCAATGGGAGGTAATTGTTTTTTATTTACGTTGGTTATCTAACAAGGGACAGTACTCTATATTTTCTCAACGTAAACAAATATTGAAAGAGATGAGAAAAAGAGGCAAAAATAGTAAAAGGTGCAAGATTTTGTTATTGTAGAATCTATCACAAGTTTGTTAACTTTATTATTTTGAACCTCTTTAAAGTTGTAAAATGAAAATCTTCTTTTATTTTATTACGTGGCATTTTGGTCCTGTGGCTGTGATACGGTTCGCAAATTAATGCACCAAACTACACAACAAGTAAACAAACATTGACACGGTAGAAAGGGGTGAGAAAAAGAGTCAAACACCCGAGGGTGTCACAGATTTTACTATCTTGCACCTCTCCCGGTGTTAGACCCTATATATCTAAATGTATCTGAAATCTAGCCTGATAAAAGGGATGACATTTGGAGGGAATGGCCTGATAAGAGAGGTGACATTTGGAGGGAATGGCCTGATAAGAGGGATGACATTTGGAGGGAATGGCCTGATCAGAGGGATGATATTTGGAGGGAATGGCCTGATAAGAGGGATGATATTTGGAGGGAATAGCCTGATAAGAGGGATGACATTTGGAGGGAATGGCCCGATAAGCGGGATGACATTTGGAGGGAATGGCCTGATAAGAGGGATGACATTTGGAGGGAATGGCCCGATAAGAGGGATGACATTTGGAGGGAATGGCCTGATAAGAGGGATGACATTTGGAGGGAATGGCCTGATAAGAGGGATGACATTTGGAGGGAATGGCCCGATAAGAGGGATGACATTTGGAGGGAATGGCCCGATAAGAGGGATGACATTTGAAGGGAATGGCCCGAAAAGAGGTATGACATTTGGAGGGAATGGCCTGATAAGAGGGGTGACATTTGGAGGGAATGGCCTGATAAGAGTGATGACATTTGGAGGGAATGACCTGATAAGAGGGATGACATTTGGAGGGAATGGCCCGATAAGAGGGATGACATTTGTAGGGAATGGCCTGATAAGAGGGATGACATTTGGAGGGAATGGCCTGATAAGAGGGATGACATTTGTAGGGAATGGCATGATAAGATGGGTGACATTTGGAGGGAATGTCCTGATAAGAGGGCCGACATTTGGAGGGAATGGCCTGATAAGAGGGATGACATTTGGAAGGAATGGCCTGATCAGAGGGGTGACATTTGGAGGGAATGACATGATAAGAGGGGTGACATTTAGAGGGAATGGCCTGATAATAGGGATGACATTTGGAGTGAATGGCCTGATAAGAGGGGTGACATTTGGAGGGAATGGCCTGATAAGAGCGGTGACATTTGGAGGGAATGGCCTGATAAGAGGGATGACATTTGGAGGGAATTGCCTGATAAGAGGGATGAAATTTGGAGGGAATGGCCTGATAAGAGGGATGACATTTGGAGGGAATGGCCTGATAAGAAGGGTGACATTTGGAGGGAATGGCCTGATAAGAGGGATGACATTTGGAGGGAATGGCCTGATAAGAAGGGTGACATTTGCAGGGAATGGCCTGATAAGAGGAGTGACATTTGGAGGGAATGGCCCGATAAGAGGGATGACATTTGGAGGGAATAGCCTGATAAGAGGGATGACATTTGGAGGGAATGGCCTGATAAAAGGGATGACATTTGGAGGGAATGGCCTGATAAGAAGGGTGACATTTGCAGGGAATGGCCTGATAAGAGGGATGACATTTGCAGGGAATGGCCTGATAAGAGGGATGACATTTGGAGGGAATGGCCTGATAAGAGGGATGACATTTGCAGGGAATGGCCTGATAAGAGCGGTGACATTTGGAGGGAATGGCCTGATAAGAGGGGTGACATTTGGAGGGAATGGCCTGATAAGAGGGATGACATTTGGAGGGAATGGCCTGATAAGAGGGATGACATTTGGAGGGAATGGCCTGATCAGAGGGATGATATTTGGAGGGAATGGCCTGATAAGAGGGATGACATTTGGAGGGAATGGCCTGATAAGAGGGATGACACTTGGAGGGAATGGCCTGATAAGAGGGATGACATTTGGAGGGAATAGCCTGATAAGAGGGATGACATTTGGAGGGAATGGCCCGATAAGCGGGATGACATTTGGAGGGAATGGCCTGATAAGAGGGATGACATTTGGAGGGAATGGCCCGATAAGAGGGATGACATTTGGAGGGAATGGCCTGATAAGAGGGATGACATTTGGAGGGAATGGCCTGATAAGAGTGATGACATTTGGAGGGAATGGCCCGATAAGAGGGATGACATTTGGAGGGAATGGCCCGATAAGAGGGATGACATTTGAAGGGAATGGCCCGAAAAGAGGGATGACATTTGGAGGGAATGGCCTGATAAGAGGGGTGACATTTGGAGGGAATGGCCTGATAAGAGTGATGACATTTGGAGGGAATGGCCTGATAAGAGGGATGACATTTGGAGGGAATAGCCTGATAAGAGGGATGACATTTGGAGGGAATGGCCTGACAAGAGGGGTGACATTTGGAGGGAATGGCCTGATAAGAGGGATGACATTTGTAGGGAATGGCATGATAAGAAGGGTGACATTTGGAGGGAATGACATGATAAGAGGGATGACATTTGGAGGGAATGGCCTGATAAGAGGGATGACATTTGGAGGGAATGGCCTGACAAGAGGGGTGACATTTGGAGGGAATGGCCTGATAAGAGGGATGACATTTGTAGGGAATGACATGATAAGAGGGATGACATTTGGAGGGAATGACATGATAAGAGGGATGACATTTGGAGGGAATGGCCTGACAAGAGGGGTGACATTTGGAGGGAATGGCCTGATAAGAGGGATGACATTTGTAGGGAATGGCATGATAAGAAGGGTGACATTTGGAGGGAATGACATGATAAGAGGGATGACATTTGGAGGGAATGGCCTGATAAGAGGGATGACATTTGGAGGGAATGGCCTGATAAGAGGGGTGACATTCGGAGGGAATGGCCTGATAAGAGGGATGACATTTGGAGGGAATGGCCTGATAAGAGGGATGACATTTGTAGGGAATGGCATGATAAGAAGGGTGACATTTGGAGGGAATGTCCTGATAAGAGGGACGACATTTGGAGGGAATGGCCTGATAAGAGGGATGACATTTGGAAGGAATGGCCTGATCAGAGGGGTGACATTTGGAGGGAATGACATGATAAGAGGGGTGACATTTAGAGGGAATGGCCTGATAATAGGGATGACATTTGGAGTGAATGGCCTGATAAGAGGGGTGACATTTGGAGGGAATGGCCTGATAAGAGCGGTGACATTTGGAGGGAATGGCCTGATAAGAGGGATGACATTTGGAGGGAATTGCCTGATAAGAGGGATGACATTTGGAGGGAATGGCCTGATAAGAGGGATGACATTTGGTGGGAATGGCCTGATAAGAAGGATGACATTTGGAGGGAATGGCCTGATAAGAGGGATGACATTTGGAGGGAATGGCCTGATAAGAAGGGTGACATTTGCAGGGAATGGCCTGATAAGAGGGATGACATTTGGAGGGAATGGCCTGATAAGAGGGATGAAATTTGGAGGGAATGGCCTGATAAGAGGGATGACATTTGGTGGGAATGGCCTGATAAGAAGGATGACATTTGGAGGGAATGGCCTGATAAGAGGGATGACATTTGGAGGGAATGGCCTGATAAGAAGGGTGACATTTGCAGGGAATGGCCTGATAAGAGGGGTGACATTTGGAGGGAATGGCCCGATAAGAGGGATGACATTTGGAGGGAATAGCCTGATAAGAGGGATGACATTTGGAGGGAATGGCCTGATAAGAGGGATGACATTTGGAGGGAATGGCCCGATAAGAGGTATGACATTTGGAGGGAATGGCCTGATAAGAGGGATGACATTTGGAGGGAATGGCCCGATAAGAAGGATGACATTTGGAGGGAATGGCCTGATCAAAGGGATGACATTTGGAGGGAATGGCCTGATAAGAGGGATGACACTTGGAGGGAATAGCCTGATAAGAGGTATGACATTTGGAGGGAATGGTCCGATAAGAGGTATGACATTTGGAGGGAATGGCCCGATAAGAGGGATGACATTTGGAGGAAATGACCTGATAAGAGGGATGACATTTGGAGGGAATGGCCTGATAAAGAGGGGCGACATTTGGAGGGAATGGCCTGATAAGAGGGGTGACATTTGGAGGGAATGGCCTGATAAGAGGGATGACATTTGGAGGGAATGGCCTGATAAGAGGGATGAAATTTGGAGGGAATGGCCTGATAAGAAGGGTGACATTTGGAGGGAATGGCCTGATCAAAGGGATGACATTTGGAGGGAATGGCCTGATAAGAAGGATGACATTTGGAGGGAATGGCCTGATCAAAGGGATGACATTTGGAGGGAATGGCCTGATAAGAGGGATGACACTTGGAGGGAATAGCCTGATAAGAGGTATGACATTTGGAGGGAATGGTCCGATAAGAGGTATGACATTTGGAGGGAATGGCCCGATAAGAGGGATGACATTTGGAGGAAATGACCTGATAAGAGGGATGACATTTGGAGGGAATGGCCTGATAAAGAGGGGCGACATTTGGAGGGAATGGCCTGATAAGAGGGGTGACATTTGGAGGGAATGGCCTGATAAGAGGGATGACATTTGGAGGGAATGGCCTGATAAGAGGGATGAAATTTGGAGGGAATGGCCTGATAAGAGGGATGACATTTGGAGGGAATGGCCTGATAAGAAGGGTGACATTTGGAGGGAATGGCCTGATAAGAGGGGTGACATTTGGAGGGAATGGCCTGATAAGAGGGATGACATTTGGAGGGAATTGCCTGATAAGAGGGACGAAATTTGGAGGGAATGGCCTGATAAGAGGGATGACATTTGGAGGGAATGGCCTGATAAGAAGGGTGACATTTGCAGGGAATGGCCTGATAAGAGGGGGATTACTGTAATAGATTTTACCTCTTCTATTTTACTTCGCAGTGTACCAATTTCTTCATTAAGTTTCTGAACTTTGTTTTTATGTTCTGGAATTTCTTTGTGATTCAACTTTGTTATCTAATAAATAATAAAGAACAATAATGATGAATGGATGATACATAGATCTGTTTTTAATCATAATTTTATGCGGATGACTATATCATTATTATGCAATGTACCTTTGTTAGTAAAATAAAAGCAACAAATTGCAAGTTGAGTAAATGAAAATGATATAAAATCATGATTTAACTCTTTTTCAAACCAGTGTTCATTTGCCTCATGCTAATTCTGTATTTCTGACCTCGAAGTTTGTATTTAAAAATAAAGAAAAACAAGGATCTGAAACAAACCATTTACAACTGAATACTAGTCAAGTCACCTAAAGATGGATCACCTGTATTCTACAGGATTTTTAAAACATAATTAATGTGAAATTATTGTATTAACGGTCCAATTCATAAATATCTATCGACATACATTTTCCATTAAAGGCTTCAGCTGCATCATGGACTCGTACTTCTTTCGGAATTCATCTAGATCTTTCTCTGCTTTCTTCAACTTTGTGGGTACCAACCTCAACTTGTCTTTCAACTGGAATATGAAAATTAAACAAATGTAACTGACTGACTATTTCTGATGACGATGACATTGTATCTTCTCACGCAACAGACATTTTCTGGGAGATTTAAGCTTATTCAACAGTGATTATTTGTGTGTTAACATGGCAACCATTTTAATTACATGTGTAACATTTGATAAGAATGCAACTGTTTCTAGACGAAAGAAAGGATTAGGACAGAGGGTGTTGCTTGGGAAAATTGGTGTAATCTGAGAAACCCAATGATCTGCTACAACAAACGTTGTATCAAATTCACCTAATCACAGGTGGAAGTTGACATCACAAAATGGTGATGGTAAATGATTGTACAGGTAGATATAAATCCAACTACCAAACGATCATGTTTTGGGAGCATGCATCAAATAAATATCGGTTACATTAATAGATGTTGTCCAATTCATAGTAAATACATATAGACATTATATAGACAATATTAGTGCAGCCTTTATCCCATGCAGTCACCTTCACCTTTATCCCATTCTTTAAGCCTCAAACACATAAACTTTATATTTTAAGATACTGCATTAATATTGTGTTTATCCTACAGAAAAATCATATTAATCCATCGACATTCATATTTTGAATTAAATAATAAAATTATATAATCATCCCTTGATTCCCCCTTTTGATATTTTCTGTCAACAGGAAGTGAACTAGGTTCCCAAAGCTCAACAGGTAACATGTGACAGGGGTACCAGAAAAAGCTATATTTTGGTCAGTGACAGTGTATAACAAAAAATTATCCAGTCAATGCAATTTGCCTGCTTAAATAGAACAATAAGTATTGAATGATGAAAGTGAATATCAAAATGAACATTCATACATAAAATATAAACACATCAACATATCATAAATTCACATTATCATATACAAAGGTGTCACATGTATTTTCACAATAATGAACAGATTAGCTAGTTTTCAAATTTTAAGACTTACTAAATCTAGTTTGTTTAACCTCCATACAAGACCTTAAAACATTTCAATATTTTATAATTAACATTAGAACTTATACCTTTATTTGGTATTCTGAGATTTTTTTTTATATAATCAATCAAATTTTCATTCAAATGTTGCACTTTTCAAAACTGGCAATTCATGCTGACAGTTGTTTTCCCCTGCCTACCTCAATAACAAGTTCTTTGACTTCTTGGTCAGTGTCAAATTCTCTGTGACATAGGGGGCAGCATGGATCATCCTTTTCCAAGTCTGATGCATACTTCTTGAAGAAATGTTCTGCTCCAAGTAGAGATCCTCTTGTGCTGAAGATTCAATAAAAATGTGTGAAAGAAACATATGTATTCTTTCTTTGATTATCTTATATGAGAAGGAAGGATTTTACCTAGAAAACATGAGAATTTAAAATTTGATTATAATTTGCTATGATTGGGAAATAATGGTTCAAAATTGAATCTGTGGAGGGGGTTAATATGACAAGTGGAAGGTGGTTCAAATTACTGTGGAAGGTGGTTCAAATTACTGTGGAAGTGGCTCATAAGACTGTGAAAGCAAGTCAACTGATTGGAAAGGGTTCATTTTATACTAATTCATACATGTGATAGAGTTGCTATGCTACAACTGGAGATTTGCAAATTTTTGGCTGGAGATTTGGTCTCATAACTGGAGATTTTTTATCGACGTATTTGATGCATGTCTTTATTGTTTATTGATGTTTTCCTTTTGTTTGTTTCAGTATTGAACCAACTGCATCCCATTTAAATATATATTGTTTACATTTCTGTCTTATTAGTAGTGTTGCATATGATGAATGAAGGATAAAAACTGTATTTATAATTTATTCATAATCATTCATAATCATAAGGTTATAACAAAGCAATAACAATGAAGACAGAATGTTCTGAACAATAAAGTCATAGAGCACTAAAATTAAAAAGTCACTTTGCTACTGGTGCGTTGGGTGATAGCATACGTTTTGGCATTTTTGTGGTTTATCAATTCCATCCTGGAACTTAGTCCTTAAATAATACTTTGATCGGCTTTGGTCCCAAACAAGCCATAACAACTCAATCCGAGATGAATTCATTGCACGTTTGATCGAAATAAGTTTTCCTCGGCATCAAAGGTTGTCCAACTCCTGTTTGCACAACGATTTATAACTATTTTTAATTGCCGCTATCACACTTCTAATCATCTAAGCGTGTGCCACAAACCCACTTCCTTATCCCCAATTAACTGTCAAACAGTGGATAATTGTTGTATAATCATCAACACTTAATTAATCACCATGACCCAATTTACCTGTAAAGGTGTCAAACAGATATCATTAAATATGACATTCACCTTTACCATTCGTATCTCTCGGCGTTTTTCGTCAGCACGGGAATTCCAAATGGGGAATTTCCAGAAATATTGATCGCAAAATGTAGGTCAAGATTTTATTGTACTTGATTTTTTTCACGGGCAGAAGATTTTGAAAGTTGACGGGAGGGACGGAAGGGGCCCTCTAAATCGGGAGAAAAATGCTCCCGCCGGAAGGTTCACATGTATGCCAATTATGGTCATTATATTTTCTCGTATGAACTCCATTTTTTCTTTCATTTGAAAATTTGACATTTTTCTACTTACTCCTGAGCTTGTGACATTTTATCTTGGAATGTCTGAAGTCCCTCATCCAATTTCTGCCTGCCACAAACACTAAAAATCTTCTCTTCTAAAACTAAAAGGAAAAATTGTTATTATACCTTGCAAATTTTTTGCAGTTGCATTTATCACACAAGACATGTAATTCTTTCTTAATGTAGATTTCAGATAGAGACTTTATCAGAAAATTGGACATTTTCCCTTTGATGTGTGCCACTGATAAAAGTCTGGATCACTGAACTGACCTTGATCCACAAAAATATTAGGTCAGTTCGTAACCTCGCATGAATAAGTTTATCGGTCAATCTGATGTAAGACACATTATGATGTCACCGATAAAAACAATAACGTCAGTTCTGAAGACCTCGACAGACATTATCATAAATATCCCAGCTCAGCCTATTGGACTCGCTGAGATACGAGCGATAATGTCTGTCTCTACCTTCAAAATTGTCGTTATTCTACAGATCTCTCCAAGTGTATCAACGATCATACTCTCAGGTCGGACACAGTTTTGGCGGACTTCACTCTTAAAATTGTCCGACAAAATCCTCCCAGGTCGGAGTGAGAGTCTCCACTTTCAAATAGTTAAACTGTAAACAGGAAACGTCCCCAAATTCTGCTAACCAATAAATTTGTGCATAAAGAAACATGAGCATCTTAGTAAAGCTGAAGTAAATAAGTGATATACAGTACGGAAAGTATAGATATGTTAACGGCTGTCACAGGCGATATATACAATAATATCCATGAATAAAATGTATTAACATGCAGTACCCATGTTTTAAGTGCACTAGAAGTGAATATTAATATGTCCCTTATGTACTCACGACAATCGATGCCAATGCCCTTTCACTTGCTGCAGACAGTTGCCGGTTTACAATATCGGGTGCGTTTGCTCTTTTACGTGTTTGCCAAATGTAGGGCGAACGAACTTGGGTAAATAATTCTAATTTATACATTTATTTCTTTAAAGGCAAATATGGATTAAAATTAATTAGTAAAATTTAAGTTTTATTTTGTTCATGGCGAATGGATCATAAATCCGTAAATCCCATTTTTTTTTCTTGAAAATTGGCAGTCTGCGGAGTCCTGATATAGGTGAAATAATATTTTATTAGTGTATTCTACGTTTTTTTTTACAGTTTACCTGTCAAAACATCACCCATCTCAGCATGTCGTCGCATCGTGCATTCATGATATACAAATACACCTATCACAGGTGTGAAAAAAAAAACGTTGCTCAAGACTCCTTTTACTAAGACTTATAAACCTAGATAACTATTTTGTGTTTTCGATTTTCAAGCCGTCTTCCAATTTATTTGTACTTAAAAAATAAATTTATATCTTTTTTCATATATATGTGTATAAATATCTTAATAAAATAAATACATTTATGGTGAGAAATTATTATACGTCATGATATCGTTATTTAGGTAAATACTTATTAGACAGATTTCTTTTTAAACCATTTTTGTCTTTTTAATTGATAACTGACCCAAGCTAAATAAATGAAATGTGACTTAATGTGTTAATTATATAAATCCCTGCCTTCTATAAATTTTAATTTCTTATCTAATTCTTATTCTTATTTAACAATATGGTCAGGTTGTTATTTTCATCTCAAATGGCATCTCAAAATAGATGGCTTCATAGTAGGGGCTCTTCCTGTATATTGGTTACATCCTGTATATTACAACTGACAGCTAATGCATGACAAACAATTTTAATCAGCCATCTTTATCATAAAATACATTTTTTTAATCTTTATTTTGATGATGGCACCTAATTCCCATCACCTAATCCAAATTAGTATAGTATTAGTACCGTATTTTTTGGAGGATAAATCTAGATAAAAATGACAATTTTGTTTACTGTACAAAAATGTATACCTTTATTTTGCTGTAGGTTTATTTCTGAATAAGAAGACTCCTATCATCGATGTTCTTGGTGTTATTTTTTTTAAATAAAGCAATAAAAGTATACTAACAGGGGGTGCAATTCTGGGGATAAAATATTCAACATCCGAAAAAATCAATATTCAATGATTGAAGTGTTAGCGAAAATCAGTTCAATATTATACAGTTATTTAATGGGTGTGGATGCAATAGACCAAACTATTTATCCTGAGGTGCTGGGAATGACCAAGTGTTCTATTGCATTCGGCCGTTGGCCTCATGCAATAGAACACTTGGTCATTCCCAGCACCAAAGGATAAATAGTTTGGTCTATTGCATCCACACCCATTAAATAACTGTTTTATTTCCTAATTAAACAGAAGCAAGGTAGCGGACATGACTTAAATATATTCATGCATATATTGTGGAAAAACTGATGAAAATGATTTATTTGTTGAATTAGATAACAATAAACAAGTGGAATACAGAGTAAAAAGTCCTAAATTTGTATATTACGTTTTTCAATATTATTATCTAAATATAAAAATTTAGAAATTTTATGATAACTGAAATTTTATAAATTTTTTGAAAATTTTGAAATTTGAATTTTTTTGAAATTTTATAAATTTGAAATATTTTGAAATTTTTGAAATTTGTTGTCCAATGAAAAAAAGGTTCAAAGGTCAGTTCAATAGTCTGTCGTGCAATAGTCTCTAGAAGACTATTGACGCGTCAATAGATCACAGGGGAGCAAAAAATGCAAAAATATCTTAAAATATGTAGTTACTTAATAAACAAGAAAAAATTTACAATTAGGTAATAATGTATTTTATAATAAAATATATACTATAAAAAAATGTATCTTGTTGAAAAAAATCACAGGGTGGATCGATTTACAATATAAAATTATTATCACAAAATATCTAAATATAGCTATAGCCTTCCATCAAACATGAGCATGTGCACATGGTTGTAGTAAAAAATGGTGGTTGCAATACATCTCACAGTGAACGTGTAGAACAAGCTTTTTATACTAAATATACTGGAAAATAATTTATATCGATTTCGTTACTTAATCGATATTTTATTGCAATAATTTATATGAGGCTATGGGTGTTTAAACGTCACTTTTCAACAATATTTCAGTTATATATTGACCTTTGAGCTACCCTTCCTGGCGCGAATATGGTGCAAGGTAGAAATACACTAGGGTATTTACGTACCCAGACATTCTACATACCGGAAAGAAAGTACGCTTACAAATACGCATCGATCACAAAATGTTTGACATGTTCACTTCGAGAAATGTAAAAAAAATCTTTAAATATCCACTCTCACGTCCGACCACGATGTCCGACCAAATAGTTGGACTTAGAGAGTGTTGACTCAAATTTGTTGGACATTTTGGGAGGAATATGTCCGACCTGAGAGTATGATCGCTGATACACTTGGAGTGTACTGTATATAGAGTTATATATTTCTGAAGTCATTATATTCCATGACACACACTTATCAAGGACAACTTTTGGAATAACAGTCCTAGTCATGATAAGCTAGTATTGTGTCTACTATGAGGAAACATTAGGCTACACAGGGTTCTCAAAATGTGCCGGCGACCGGCGATTTCACCGTTTACTTTCACATTATTGCCAGTTAAAAATTTATTGAGCATGGGTTTTCCAACAATTTTTATGTTTATGTGAATTGTTGTTATCGCGTTTTGTTGATCTATATCTTCTTATCGATTACTTTTACTATTGCAATCAACCGAACACTAACAAATCCACCATTTTCTAAATATATCCAACTCCCGGTGACGTCACGGTGGGAACTCCGGACTTCGACTACACAACATTTCGGATTTCACTTGGTTCTACTATATAGATGCGCAAAGCGTTCCGAGTGGAGTATTTGCTCATGAAGGATGCGCAGTCGTCACATTCTAAAAGCTGGGATATCCCTTTACGGAACGTAAAAACAAACAAGGAAATCGATGAAGATTTAATGGTTTTTCGGTAATTTAAAGTTTTCGGATGATTTTCAAAGCGAGAACGTTACTATTTATGCTTGGTAGCATCACTCGTGATCCTATTTTTTGTAGTAAAGCACGAATTTTGTTGCAAGTCAAAAATAATTTTTTCAGGTCATTGATGATTACGAAAAGATTACTGGACGTTGTGTCCTGTGAATTTAACAAAAAAATGTTTAAAGAAAGGAGGTCTGTGGAAGCAATGAAGGTCCAGTGAAATTTTTATCTACACGGGACCTTCTGTCCTGTTAAAAAAAGGTAAGTTTCACTGGGACTGGATTTAAGCCAACATTCCTTGAGATTTCATTCATTATTCAACGTGAGAGTAATAATCAGATTAAAATATGAGACCACTAGTTATTCATAGTTACAGTAAAACCTGCTTTAGTGACCACCTCTGTTAAGCAATAACTTGTATTATGTGACCTTAATTCTAATTTCCCTTCGCAGTACATTTCATATAAATTACACCAGTATTTAGTGACCATCTGTCTTATGTGACTCCATTTCAAGGGACTGGATTTAAGCCAACATTCCTTGAGATTTCATTCATTATTCAACGTGAGAGTAATAATCAGATTAAAATATGAGACCTCTAGTTATTCATAGTTACAGTAAAACCTGCTTTAGTGACCACCTCTGTTAAGCAATAACTTGTATTATGTGACCTTAATTCTAATTTCCCTTCGCAGTACATTTCATATAAATTACACCTGTATTTAGTGACCATCTGTCTTATGTGACTCCATTTCAAGGGACTGGATTTAAGCCAACATTCCTTGAGATTTCATTCATTATTCAACGTGAGAGTAATAATCAGATTAAAATATGAGACCTCTAGTTATTCATAGTTACAGTAAATCCTGCTTTAGTGACCACCTCTGTTAAGCAATAACTTGTATTATGTGACCTTAATTCTAATTTCCCTTCGCAGTACATTTCATATAAATTACACCTGTATTTAGTGACCATCTGTCTTATGTGACTCCATTTCAAGGGACTGGATTTAAGCCAACATTCCTTGAGATTTCATTCATTATTCAACGTGAGAGTAATAATCAGATTAAAATATGAGACCTCTAGTTATTATAGTTATATATTACAACATTTTTCAATTCTTCTTGCAGAAGAGATATTCTGAGGCTGATTTTGTCATGAAAGTTGCCTGGAAAATTGCTTTGTATAACATTGTTTTTCACCAGCTGCCACTGATACAACATTGTAATATATTTTACAAAAAAAATGCCTTTCAGAGTACCAAAAATTCTTAGGAGAATTCAATGGCAAAATATGCTCAGAATGCATCTCCTACAATCTAGAATTTCAGGCTCTCCCCCACTTACACCTGCGGTGCTCGGTTCGTGCCTCTGGCGCACTCAACTCTCCCCCTACTTTATAAATTGAGACTCCTACTTCAATTCTTTTTGAGAACCCTGGCAACAATGCTTTGTTGTCAGGACTACTGGCATGAATGCACAGGTGGAACCCATCTCTGACTTGTTATATTTTTGTTGACGACAGTATCTGAAGCTAGTCTGAGAACAGTATGATACGACAGTATCTGAAGCTAGTCTAAGAACAGTATGATACGACAGTTTGGTATCTGAAGCTAGTCTGAGAACAGTATGATACGACAGTATCTGAAGCTAGTCTGAGAACAGTATGATACGACAGTATCTGAAGCTAGTCTGAGAACAGTATGATACGACAGTTTGGTATCTGAAGCTAGTCTAAGAACAGTATGATACGACAGTTTGGTATCTGAAGCTAGTCTGAGAACAGTATGATACGACAGTATCTGAAGCTAGTCTGAGAACAGTATGATACGACAGTATCTGAAGCTAGTCTGAGAACAGTATGATACGACAGTATCTGAAGCTAGTCTGAGAACAGTATGATACGACAGTTTGGTATCTGAAGCTAGTCTGAGAACAGTATGATACGACAGTTTGGTATCTGAAGCTAGTCTGAGAACAGTATGATACGACAGTATCTGAAGCTAGTCTGAGAACAGTATGATACGACAGTTTGGTATCTGAAGCTAGTCTAAGAACAGTATGATACGACAGTTTGGTATCTGAAGCTAGTCTGAGAACAGTATGATACGACAGTATCTGAAGCTAGTCTGAGAACAGTATGATACGACAGTATCTGAAGCTAGTCTGAGAACAGTATGATACGACAGTTTGGTATCTGAAGCTAGTCTAAGAACAGTATGATACGACAGTTTGGTATCTGAAGCTAGTCTGAGAACAGTATGATACGACAGTATCTGAAGCTAGTCTGAGAACAGTATGATACGACAGTATCTGAAGCTAGTCTGAGAACAGTATGATACGACAGTATCTGAAGTTAGTCTGAGAACAGTATGATACGACAGTTTGGTATCTGAAGCTAGTCTAAGAACAGTATGATACGACAGTTTGGTATCTGAAGCTAGTCTGAGAACAGTATGATACGACAGTATCTGAAGCTAGTCTGAGAACAGTATGATACGACAGTATCTGAAGCTAGTCTGAGAACAGTATGATACGACAGTTTGGTATCTGAAGCTAGTCTAAGAACAGTATGATACGACAGTTTGGTATCTGAAGCTAGTCTGAGAACAGTATGATACGACAGTTTGGTATCTGAAGCTAGTCTAAGAACAGTATGATACGACAGTTTGGTATCTGAAGCTAGTCTAAGAACAGTATGATACGACAGTTTGGTATCTGAAGCTAGTCTAAGAACAGTATGATACGACAGTTTGGTATCTGAAGCTAGTCTGAGAACAGTATGATACGACAGTATCTGAAGCTAGTCTGAGAACAGTATGATACGGCAGTTTGGTATCTGAAGCTAGTCTGAGAACAGTATGATACGACAGTTTGGTATCTGAAGCTAGTCTGAGAACAGTATGATACGACAGTTTGGTATCTGAAGCTAGTCTGAGAACAGTATGATACGACAGTTTGGTATCTGAAGCTAGTCTAAGAACAGTATGATACGACAGTTTGGTATCTGAAGCTAGACTGAGAACAGTATGATACGACAGTATCTGAAGCTAGTCTGAGAACAGTATGATACGACAGTTTGGTATCTGAAGCTAGTCTGAGAACAGTATGATACGACAGTTTGGTATCTGAAGCTAGTCTGAGAACAGTATGATACGACAGTTTGGTATCTGAAGCTAGTCTGAGAACAGTATGATACAACAGTTTGGTATCTGAAGCTAGTCTGAGAACAGTATGATACGACAGTTTGGTATCTGAAGCTAGTCTAAGAACAGTATGATACGACAGTTTGGTATCTGAAGCTAGTCTAAGAACAGTATGATACGACAGTTTGGTATCTGAAGCTAGTCTGAGAACAGTATGATACGACAGTATCTGAAGCTAGTCTAAGAACAGTATGATACGACAGTTTGGTATCTGAAGCTAGAGAACAGTATGATACGACAGTTTGGTATCTGAAGCTAGTCTAAGAACAGTATGATACGACAGTTTGGTATCTGAAGCTAGTCTAAGAACAGTATGATACGACAGTTTGGTATCTGAAGCTAGAGAACAGTATGATACGACAGTTTGGTATCTGAAGCTAGAGAACAGTATGATACGACAGTTTGGTATCTGAAGCTAGAGAACAGTATGATACGACAGTTTGGTATCTGAAGCTAGAGAACAGTATGATACGACAGTTTGGTATCTGAAGCTAGTCTAAGAACAGTATGATACGACAGTTTGGTATCTGAAGCTAGTCTAAGAACAGTATGATACGACAGTTTGGTATCTAAAGCTAGTCTAAGAACAGTATGATACGACAGTTTGGTATCTGAAGCTAGTCTAAGAACAGTATGATACGACAGTTTGGTATCTGAAGCTAGAGAACAGTATGATACGACAGTTTGGTATCTGAAGCTAGTCTAAGAACAGTATGATACGACAGTTTGGTATCTGAAGCTAGTCTGAGAACAGTATGATACGACAGTTTGGTATCTGAAGCTAGAGAACAGTATGATACGACAGTTTGGTATCTGAAGCTAGTCTAAGAACAGTATGATACGACAGTTTGGTATCTGAAGCTAGTCTAAGAACAGTATGATACGACAGTTTGGTATCTGAAGCTAGAGAACAGTATGATACGACAGTTTGGTATCTGAAGCTAGAGAACAGTATGATACGACAGTTTGGTATCTGAAGCTAGAGAACAGTATGATACGACAGTTTGGTATCTGAAGCTAGTCTAAGAACAGTATGATACGACAGTTTGGTATCTGAAGCTAGTCTAAGAACAGTATGATACGACAGTTTGGTATCTAAAGCTAGTCTAAGAACAGTATGATACGACAGTTTGGTATCTGAAGCTAGTCTAAGAACAGTATGATACGACAGTTTGGTATCTGAAGCTAGAGAACAGTATGATACGACAGTTTGGTATCTGAAGCTAGTCTAAGAACAGTATGATACGACAGTTTGGTATCTGAAGCTAGTCTGAGAACAGTATGATACGACAGTTTGGTATCTGAAGCTAGAGAACAGTATGATACGACAGTTTGGTATCTGAAGCTAGTCTAAGAACAGTATGATACGACAGTTTGGTATCTGAAGCTAGTCTAAGAACAGTATGATACGACAGTTTGGTATCTGAAGCTAGAGAACAGTATGATACGACAGTTTGGTATCTGAAGCTAGAGAACAGTATGATACGACAGTTTGGTATCTGAAGCTAGAGAACAGTATGATACGACAGTTTGGTATCTGAAGCTAGTCTAAGAACAGTATGATACGACAGTTTGGTATCTGAAGCTAGTCTAAGAACAGTATGATACGACAGTTTGGTATCTAAAGCTAGTCTAAGAACAGTATGATACGACAGTTTGGTATCTGAAGCTAGTCTAAGAACAGTATGATACGACAGTTTGGTATCTGAAGCTAGAGAACAGTATGATACGACAGTTTGGTATCTGAAGCTAGTCTAAGAACAGTATGATACGACAGTTTGGTATCTGAAGCTAGTCTGAGAACAGTATGATACGACAGTTTGGTATCTGAAGCTAGAGAACAGTATGATACGACAGTTTGGTATCTGAAGCTAGTCTAAGAACAGTATGATACGACAGTTTGGTATCTGAAGCTAGTCTAAGAACAGTATGATACGACAGTTTGGTATCTGAAGCTAGAGAACAGTATGATACGACAGTTTGGTATCTGAAGCTAGAGAACAGTATGATACGACAGTTTGGAATCTGAAGCTAGAGAACAGTATGATACGACAGTTTGGTATCTGAAGCTAGAGAACAGTATGATACGACAGTTTGGTATCTGAAGCTAGAGAACAGTATGATACGACAGTTTGGTATCTGAAGCTAGAGAACAGTATGATACGACAGTTTGGTATCTGAAGCTAGAGAACAGTATGATACGACAGTTTGGTATCTGAAGCTAGAGAACAGTATGATACGACAGTTTGGTATCTGAAGCTAGAGAACAGTATGATACGACAGTTTGGTATCTGAAGCTAGAGAACAGTATGATACGACAGTTTGGTATCTGAAGCTAGAGAACAGTATGATACGACAGTTTGGTATCTGAAGCTAGAGAACAGTATGATACGACAGTTTGGTATCTGAAGCTAGAGAACATTATGATACGACAGTTTGGTATCTGAAGCTAGAGAACAGTATGATACGACAGTTTGGTATCTGAAGCTAGAGAACAGTATGATACCCAATTTTGCTACACTGTTAATATTTCTAACATAAAATGATCTCATGGTGACTATTTCAAAATTTTGCAATTTAAAAACAAAATGCTTAATTGAAATTCATTTTTTCAAATGAATTTCATATTGTTCAAATATTTGTAACAGTTTAAAATACCAGTTTTCACATTTAATGACAATTTATAGATACTATTCCTTTGTTTTATAAATTTACAAAGTATATAGAAAATAAAAAATTTGAAGAAAAAACTAGTAGAGTTCTGATGCTTTTGCTTAATACCTACTCTTACTATACAAGTGGCATGGTGTAACAGGTCAGTTAGAATTCTTACTCTTACTATACAAGTGGCATGGTGTAACAGGCCAGTTAGAATTCTTACTCTTACTATACAAGTGGCATGGTGTAACAGGTCAGTTAGAATTCTTACTCTTACTATACAAGTGGCATGGTGTAACAGGTCAGTTAGAATTCCTACTCTTACTATACAAGTGGCATGGTGTAACAGGTCAGTTAGAATTCTTACTCTTACTATACAAGTGGCATGGTGTAACAGGTCAGTTAGAATTCTTACTCTTACTATACAAGTGGCATGGTGTAACAGGTCAGTTAGAATTCCTACTCTTACTATACAAGTGGCATGGTGTAACAGGTCAGTTAGAATTCTTACTCTTACTATACAAGTGGCATGGTGTAACAGGCCAGTTAGAATTCCTACTCTTACTATACAAGTGGCATGGTGTAACAGGCCAGTTAGAATTCCTACTCTTACTATACAAGTGGCATGGTGTAACAGGCCAGTTAGAATTCTTACTCTTACTATACAAGTGGCATGGTGTAACAGGCCAGTTAGAATTCTTACTCTTACTATACAAGTGGCATGGTGTAACAGGCCAGTTAGAATTCCTACTCTTACTATACAAGTGGCATGGTGTAACAGGCCAGTTAGAATTCCTACTCTTACTATACAAGTGGCATGGTGTAACAGGTCAGTTAGAATTCCTACTCTTACTATACAAGTGGCATGGTGTAACAGGTCAGTTAGAATTCCTACTCTTACTATACAAGTGGCATGGTGTAACAGGCCAGTTAGAATTCCTACTCTTACTATACAAGTGGCATGGTGTAACAGGCCAGTTAGAATTCTTACTCTTACTATACAAGTGGCATGGTGTAACAGGCCAGTTAGAATTCCTACTCTTACTATACAAGTGGCATGGTGTAACAGGCCAGTTAGAATTCCTACTCTTACTATACAAGTGGCATGGTGTAACAGGCCAGTTAGAATTCCTACTCTTACTATACAAGTGGCATGGTGTAACAGGCCAGTTAGAATTCTTACTCTTACTATACAAGTGGCATGGTGTAACAGGTCAGTTAGAATTCCTACTCTTACTATACAAGTGGCATGGTGTAACAGGCCAGTTAGAATTCTTACTCTTACTATACAAGTGGCATGGTGTAACAGGTCAGTTAGAATTCCTACTCTTACTATACAAGTGGCATGGTGTAACAGGCCAGTTAGAATTCTTACTCTTACTATACAAGTGGCATGGTGTAACAGGCCAGTTAGAATTCTTACTCTTACTATACAAGTGGCATGGTGTAACAGGCCAGTTAGAATTCTTACTCTTACTATACAAGTGGCATGGTGTAACAGGCCAGTTAGAATTCTTACTCTTACTATACAAGTGGCATGGTGTAACAAACCAGTTAGAATTCTTACTCTTACTATACAAGTGGCATGGTGTAACAGGCCAGTTAGAATTCTTACTCTTACTATACAAGTGGCATGGTGTAACAGGCCAGTTAGAATTCTTACTCTTACTATACAAGTGGCATGGTGTAACAGGCCAGTTAGAATTCTTACTCTTACTATACAAGTGGCATGGTGTAACAGGCCAGTTAGAATTCTTACTCTTACTATACAAGTGGCATGGTGTAACAGGTCAGTTAGAATTCTTACTCTTACTATACAAGTGGCATGGTGTAACAGGCCAGTTAGAATTCCTACTCTTACTATACAAGTGGCATGGTGTAACAGGCCAGTTAGAATTCTTACTCTTCCTATACAAGTGGCATGGTGTAACAGGCCAGTTAGAATTCCTACTCTTACTATACAAGTGGCATGGTGTAACAGGCCAGTTAGAATTCTTACTCTTACTATACAAGTGGCATGGTGTAACAGGCCAGTTAGAATTCTTACTCTTACTATACAAGTGGCATGGTGTAACAGGCCAGTTAGAATTCCTACTCTTACTATACAAGTGGCATGGTGTAACAGGCCAGTTAGAATTCCTACTCTTACTATACAAGTGGCATGGTGTAACAGGCCAGTTAGAATTCCTACTCTTACTATACAAGTGGCATGGTGTAACAGGTCAGTTAGAATTCATACTCTTACTATACAAGTGGCATGGTGTAACAGGTCAGTTAGAATTCCTACTCTTACTATACAAGTGGCATGGTGTAACAGGTCAGTTAGAATTCCTACTCTTACTATACAAGTGGCATGGTGTAACAGGCCAGTTAGAATTCTTACTCTTACTATACAAGTGGCATGGTGTAACAGGCCAGTTAGAATTCCTACTCTTACTATACAAGTGGCATGGTGTAACAGGTCAGTTAGAATTCCTACTCTTACTATACAAGTGGCATGGTGTAACAGGCCAGTTAGAATTCTTACTCTTACTATACAAGTGGCATGGTGTAACAGGTCAGTTAGAATTCCTACTCTTACTATACAAGTGGCATGGTGTAACAGGCCAGTTAGAATTCTTACTCTTACTATACAAGTGGCATGGTGTAACAGGCCAGTTAGAATTCTTACTCTTACTATACAAGTGGCATGGTGTAACAGGCCAGTTAGAATTCTTACTCTTACTATACAAGTGGCATGGTGTAACAGGCCAGTTAGAATTCTTACTCTTACTATACAAGTGGCATGGTGTAACAAACCAGTTAGAATTCTTACTCTTACTATACAAGTGGCATGGTGTAACAGGCCAGTTAGAATTCTTACTCTTACTATACAAGTGGCATGGTGTAACAGGCCAGTTAGAATTCTTACTCTTACTATACAAGTGGCATGGTGTAACAGGCCAGTTAGAATTCTTACTCTTACTATACAAGTGGCATGGTGTAACAGGCCAGTTAGAATTCTTACTCTTACTATACAAGTGGCATGGTGTAACAGGCCAGTTAGAATTCTTACTCTTACTATACAAGTGGCATGGTGTAACAGGCCAGTTAGAATTCTTACTCTTACTATACAAGTGGCATGGTGTAACAGGCCAGTTAGAATTCTTACTCTTACTATACAAGTGGCATGGTGTAACAGGCCAGTTAGAATTCTTACTCTTACTATACAAGTGGCATGGTGTAACAGGCCAGTTAGAATTCTTACTCTTACTATACAAGTGGCATGGTGTAACAGGCCAGTTAGAATTCTTACTCTTACTATACAAGTGGCATGGTGTAACAGGCCAGTTAGAATTCTTACTCTTACTATACAAGTGGCATGGTGTAACAGGCCAGTTAGAATTCTTACTCTTACTATTTAAGTGGCATGGTGTAACAGGCCAGTTAGAATTCTTAGTCTTACTATACAAGTGGCATGGTGTAACAGGCCAGTTAGAATTCTTACTCTTACTATACAAGTGGCATGGTGTAACAGGCCAGTTAGAATTCTTACTCTTACTATACAAGTGGCATGGTGTAACAGGCCAGTTAGAATTCTTACTCTTACTATACAAGTGGCATGGTGTAACAGGCCAATTAGAATTCCTACTCTTACTATACAAGTGGCATGGTGTAACAGGCCAGTTAGAATTCCTACCCTTACTATACAAGTGGCATGGTGTAACAGGCCAGTTAGAATTCTTACTCTTACTATACAAGTGGCATGGTGTAACAGGTCAGTTAGACCTTACTATACAAGTGGCATGGTGAAACAGGCCAGTTAGAATTCCTACTCTAGCTATACAAGTGGCATGGTGTAACAGGTCAGTTAGACCTTACTATAAAAGTGGCATGGTGTAACAGGCCAGTTAGAATTGTTACTCTTACTATACAAGTGGCATGGTGTAACAGGCCAGTTAGAATTCCTACTCTTACTATACAAGTGGCATGGTGTAACAGGTCAGTTAGAATTCCTACTCTTACTATACAAGTGGCATGGTGTAACAGGCCAGTTAGAATTGTTACTCTTACTATACAAGTGGCATGGTGTAACAAACCAGTTAGAATTGTTACTCTTACTATACAATTGGCATGATGTAACAGGCCAGTTAGAATTCCTACTCTTACTATACAAGTGGCATGGTGTAACAGGCCAGTTAGAATTCTTACTCTTACTATACAAGTGGCATGGTGTAACAAACCAGTTAGAATTGTTACTCTTACTATACAAGTGGCATGGTGTAACAGGCCAGTTAGAATTCTTACTCTTACTATACAAGTGGCATGGTGTAACAGGTCAGTTAAAATTCTTACTCTTACTATACAAGTGGCATGTGTAACAGGTCAGTTAGAATTCTTACTCTTACTATACAAGTGGCATGGTGTAACAGGCCAGTTAGAATTCTTACTCTTACTATACAAGTGGCATGGTGTAACAGGTCAGTTAGAATTCCTACTCTTACTATACAAGTGGCATGGTGTAACAGGCCAGTTAGAATTCTTACTCTTACTATACAAGTGGCATGGTGTAAAAGACCAGTTAGAATTCCTACTCTTACTATACAAGTGGCATGGTGTAACAGGCCAGTTAGAATTCCTACTCTTACTATACAAGTGGCATGGTGTAACAAACCAGTTAGAATTCCTACTCTTACTATACAAGTGGCATTGTGTAATAGGCCAGTTAGAATTCTTACTCTTACTATACAAGTGCCATGGTGTAACAAACCAGTTAGAATTCTTACTCTTACTATACAAGTGGCATGGTGTAACAGGCCAGTTAGAATTCTTACTCTTACTATACAGGTGGCATGGTGTAACAGGCCAGTTAGATTTCTTACTCTTACTATACAAGTGGCATGGTTTAACAGGTCAGTTAGAATTCCTACTCTTATTATACAAGTGGCATGGTGTAACAGGTCAGTTAGAATTCTTACTCTTAGTATACAAGTGGCATGGTGTAACAGGTCAGTTAGAATTCTTACTCTTACTATACAAGTGGCATGGTGTAACAGGCCAGTTAGAATTCCTACTCTTACTATACAAGTGGCTTGGTGTAACAGGCCAGTGAGAATTCCTACTCTTACTATACAAGTGGCATGGTGTAACAGGTCAGTTAGAATTCCTACTCTTACTATACAAGTGGCATGGTGTAACAGGTCAGTTAGAATTCCTACTCTTACTATACAAGTGGCATGGTGTAACAGGTCAGTTAGAATTCCTACTCTTACTATACAAGTGGCTTGGTGTAACAGGTCAGTTAGAATTCCTACTCTTACTATACAAGTGGCATGGTGTAACAGGCCAGTTAGTATTCTTACTCTTACTATACAAGTGGCATGGTGTAACAGGCCAGTTAGAATTCCTACTCTTACTATACAAGTGGCATGGTGTAACAGGCCAGTTAGAATTCCTACCCTTACTATACAAGTGGCATGGTGTAACAGGCCAGTTAGAATTCTTACTCTTACTATACAAGTGGCATGGTGTAACAGGTCAGTTAGACCTTACTATACAAGTGGCATGGTGAAACAGGCCAGTTAGAATTCCTACTCTAGCTATACAAGTGGCATGGTGTAACAGGTCAGTTAGACCTTACTATAAAAGTGGCATGGTGTAACAGGCCAGTTAGAATTGTTACTCTTACTATACAAGTGGCATGGTGTAACAGGCCAGTTAGAATTCCTACTCTTACTATACAAGTGGCATGGTGTAACAGGTCAGTTAGAATTCCTACTCTTACTATACAAGTGGCATGGTGTAACAGGTCAGTTAGAATTCCTACTCTTACTATACAAGTGGCATGGTGTAACAAACCAGTTAGAATTCTTACTCTTACTATACAAGTGGCATGGTGTAACAAACCAGTTAGAATTGTTACTCTTACTATACAATTGGCATGATGTAACAGGCCAGTTAGAATTCCTACTCTTACTATACAAGTGGCATGGTGTAACAGGCCAGTCAGAATTCTTACTCTTACTATACAAGTGGCATGGTGTAACAAACCAGTTAGAATTGTTACTCTTACTATACAAGTGGCATGGTGTAACAGGCCAGTTAGAATTCTTACTCTTACTATACAAGTGGCATGGTGTAACAGGTCAGTTAGAATTCCTACTCTTACTATACAAGTGGCATGGTGTAACAGGTCAGTTAGAATTCTTACTCTTACTATACAAGTGGCATGGTGTAACAGGCCAGTTAGAATTCTTACTCTTACTATACAAGTGGCATGGTGTAACAGGCCAGTTAGAATTCCTACTCTTACTATACAAGTGGCATGGTGTAACAGGCCAGTTAGAATTCTTACTCTTACTATACAAGTGGCATGGTGTAACAGACCAGTTAGAATTCCTACTCTTACTATACAAGTGGCATGGTGTAACAGGCCAGTTAGAATTCCTACTCTTACTATACAAGTGGCATGGTGTAACAAACCAGTTAGAATTCCTACTCTTACTATACAAGTGGCATTGTGTAATAGGCCAGTTAGAATTCTTACTCTTACTATACAAGTGCCATGGTGTAACAAACCAGTTAGAATTCTTACTCTTACTATACAAGTGGCATGGTGTAACAGGTCAGTTAGAATTCCTACTCTTACTATACAAGTGGCATGGTGTAACAGGCCAGTTAGAATTCTTACTCTTACTATACAAGTGGCATGGTGTAACAGGTCAGTTAGAATTCTTACTCTTACTATACAAGTGGCATGGTGTTACAGGCCAGTTAAAATTCCTACTCTTACTATACAAGTGGCATGGTGTAACAGGCCAGTTAGAATTCTTACTCTTACTATACAAGTGCCATGGTGTAACAAACCAGTTAGAATTCTTACTCTTACTATACAAGTGGCATGGTGTAACAGGTCAGTTAGAATTCCTACTCTTACTATACAAGTGGCATGGTGTAACAGGCCAGTTAGAATTCTTACTCTTACTATACAAGTGGCATGGTGTAACAGGTCAGTTAGAATTCTTACTCTTACTATACAAGTGGCATGGTGTAACAAACCAGTTAGAATTCTTACTCTTACTATACAAGTGGCATGGTGTAACAGGCCAGTTAGAATTCTTACTCTTACTATACAGGTGGCATGGTGTAACAGGCCAGTTAGATTTCTTACTCTTACTATACAAGTGGCATGGTGTAACAGGTCAGTTAGAATTCCTACTCTTATTATACAAGTGGCATGGTGTAACAGGTCAGTTAGAATTCTTACTCTTACTATACAAGTGGCATGGTGTAACAGGTCAGTTAGAATTCTTACTCTTACTATACAAGTGGCATGGTGTAACAGGCCAGTTAGAATTCCTACTCTTACTATACAAGTGGCATGGTGTAACAGGCCAGTGAGAATTCCTACTCTTACTATACAAGTGGCATGGTGTAACAGGTCAGTTAGAATTCCTACTCTTACTATACAAGTGGCATGGTGTAACAGGTCAGTTAGAATTCCTACTCTTACTATACAAGTGGCATGGTGTAACAGGTCAGTTAGAATTCCTACTCTTACTATACAAGTGGCTTGGTGTAACAGGTCAGTTAGAATTCCTACTCTTACTATACAAGTGGCATGGTGTAACAGGCCAGTTAGTATTCTTACTCTTACTATACAAGTGGCATGGTGTAACAGGCCAGTTAGAATTCCTACTCTTACTATACAAGTGGCATGGTGTAACAGGCCAGTTAGAATTCCTACCCTTACTATACAAGTGGCATGGTGTAACAGGCCAGTTAGAATTCTTACTCTTACTATACAAGTGGCATGGTGTAACAGGTCAGTTAGACCTTACTATACAAGTGGCATGGTGAAACAGGCCAGTTAGAATTCCTACTCTAGCTATACAAGTGGCATGGTGTAACAGGTCAGTTAGACCTTACTATAAAAGTGGCATGGTGTAACAGGTCAGTTAGACCTTACTATAAAAGTGGCATGGTGTAACAGGCCAGTTAGAATTGTTACTCTTACTATACAAGTGGCATGGTGTAACAGGCCAGTTAGAATTCCTACTCTTACTATACAAGTGGCATGGTGTAACAGGTCAGTTAGAATTCCTACTCTTACTATACAAGTGGCATGGTGTAACAGGCCAGTTAGAATTGTTACTCTTACTATACAAGTGGCATGGTGTAACAAACCAGTTAGAATTCTTACTCTTACTATACAAGTGGCATGGTGTAACAAACCAGTTAGAATTGTTACTCTTACTATACAATTGGCATGATGTAACAGGCCAGTTAGAATTCCTACTCTTACTATACAAGTGGCATGGTGTAACAGGCCAGTTAGAATTCTTACTCTTACTATACAAGTGGCATGGTGTAACAAACCAGTTAGAATTGTTACTCTTACTATACAAGTGGCATGGTGTAACAGGCCAGTTAGAATTCTTACTCTTACTATACAAGTGGCATGGTGTAACAGGTCAGTTAGAATTCCTACTCTTACTATACAAGTGGCATGGTGTAACAGGTCAGTTAGAATTCTTACTCTTACTATACAAGTGGCATGGTGTAACAGGCCAGTTAGAATTCTTACTCTTACTATACAAGTGGCATGGTGTAACAGGCCAGTTAGAATTCCTACTCTTACTATACAAGTGGCATGGTGTAACAGGCCAGTTAGAATTCTTACTCTTACTATACAAGTGGCATGGTGTAACAGACCAGTTAGAATTCCTACTCTTACTATACAAGTGGCATGGTGTAACAGGCCAGTTAGAATTCCTACTCTTACTATACAAGTGGCATGGTGTAACAAACCAGTTAGAATTCCTACTCTTACTATACAAGTGGCATTGTGTAATAGGCCAGTTAGAATTCTTACTCTTACTATACAAGTGCCATGGTGTAACAAACCAGTTAGAATTCTTACTCTTACTATACAAGTGGCATGGTGTAACAGGTCAGTTAGAATTCCTACTCTTACTATACAAGTGGCATGGTGTAACAGGCCAGTTAGAATTCTTACTCTTACTATACAAGTGGCATGGTGTAGCAGGTCAGTTAGAATTCTTACTCTTACTATACAAGTGGCATGGTGTTACAGGCCAGTTAAAATTCCTACTCTTACTATACAAGTGGCATGGTGTAACAGGCCAGTTAGAATTCTTACTCTTACTATACAGGTGGCATGGTGTAACAGGCCAGTTAGATTTCTTACTCTTACTATACAAGTGGCATGGTGTAACAGGTCAGTTAGAATTCCTACTCTTATTATACAAGTGGCATGGTGTAACAGGTCAGTTAGAATTCTTACTCTTACTATACAAGTGGCATGGTGTAACAGGTCAGTTAGAATTCTTACTCTTACTATACAAGTGGCATGGTGTAACAGGCCAGTTAGAATTCCTACTCTTACTATACAAGTGGCATGGTGTAACAGGCCAGTTAGAATTCCTACTCTTACTATACAAGTGGCATGGTGTAACAGGTCAGTTAGAATTCCTACTCTTACTATACAAGTGGCATGGTGTAACAGGTCAGTTAGAATTCCTACTCTTACTATACAAGTGGCATGGTGTAACAGGTCAGTTAGAATTCTTACTCTTACTATACAAGTGGCATGGTGTAACAGGTCAGTTAGAATTCTTACTCTTACTATACAAGTGGCATGGTGTAACAGGCCAGTTAGAATTCTTACTCTTACTATACAAGTGGCATGGTGTAACAGGTCAGTTAGAATTCCTACTCTTACTATACAAGTGGCACGGTGTAACAGGCCAGTTAGAATTCTTACTCTTACTATACAAGTGGCATGGTGTAACAGGCCAGTTAGAATTGTTACTCTTACTATACAAGTGGCATGGTGTAACAGGCCAGTTAGAATTCTTACTCTTACTATACAAGTGGCATGGTGTAACAGGTCAGTTAGAATTCCTACTCTTACTATACAAGTGGCATGGTGTAACAGGTCAGTTAGAATTCTTACTCTTACTATACAAGTGGCATGGTGTAACAGGCCAGTTAGAATTCTTACTCTTACTATACAAGTGGCATGGTGTAACAGGCCAGTTAGAATTCCTACTCTTACTATACAAGTGGCATGGTGTAACAGGCCAGTTAGAATTCTTACTCTTACTATACAAGTGGCATGGTGTAACAGACCAGTTAGAATTCCTACTCTTACTATACAAGTGGCATGGTGTAACAGGCCAGTTAGAATTCCTACTCTTACTATACAAGTGGCATGGTGTAACAAACCAGTTAGAATTCCTACTCTTACTATACAAGTGGCATTGTGTAATAGGCCAGTTAGAATTCTTACTCTTACTATACAAGTGCCATGGTGTAACAAACCAGTTAGAATTCTTACTCTTACTATACAAGTGGCATGGTGTAACAGGTCAGTTAGAATTCCTACTCTTACTATACAAGTGGCATGGTGTAACAGGCCAGTTAGAATTCTTACTCTTACTATACAAGTGGCATGGTGTAACAGGTCAGTTAGAATTCTTACTCTTACTATACAAGTGGCATGGTGTTACAGGCCAGTTAAAATTCCTACTCTTACTATACAAGTGGCATGGTGTAACAGGCCAGTTAGAATTCTTACTCTTACTATACAAGTGCCATGGTGTAACAAACCAGTTAGAATTCTTACTCTTACTATACAAGTGGCATGGTGTAACAGGTCAGTTAGAATTCCTACTCTTACTATACAAGTGGCATGGTGTAACAGGCCAGTTAGAATTCTTACTCTTACTATACAAGTGGCATGGTGTAACAGGTCAGTTAGAATTCTTACTCTTACTATACAAGTGGCATGGTGTAACAAACCAGTTAGAATTCTTACTCTTACTATACAAGTGGCATGGTGTAACAGGCCAGTTAGAATTCTTACTCTTACTATACAGGTGGCATGGTGTAACAGGCCAGTTAGATTTCTTACTCTTACTATACAAGTGGCATGGTGTAACAGGTCAGTTAGAATTCCTACTCTTATCATACAAGTGGCATGGTGTAACAGGTCAGTTAGAATTCTTACTCTTACTATACAAGTGGCATGGTGTAACAGGTCAGTTAGAATTCTTACTCTTACTATACAAGTGGCATGGTGTAACAGGCCAGTTAGAATTCCTACTCTTACTATACAAGTGGCATGGTGTAACAGGCCAGTGAGAATTCCTACTCTTACTATACAAGTGGCATGGTGTAACAGGTCAGTTAGAATTCCTACTCTTACTATACAAGTGGCATGGTGTAACAGGTCAGTTAGAATTCCTACTCTTACTATACAAGTGGCATGGTGTAACAGGTCAGTTAGAATTCCTACTCTTACTATACAAGTGGCTTGGTGTAACAGGTCAGTTAGAATTCCTACTCTTACTATACAAGTGGCATGGTGTAACAGGCCAGTTAGTATTCTTACTCTTACTATACAAGTGGCATGGTGTAACAGGCCAGTTAGAATTCCTACTCTTACTATACAAGTGGCATGGTGTAACAGGCCAGTTAGAATTCCTACCCTTACTATACAAGTGGCATGGTGTAACAGGCCAGTTAGAATTCTTACTCTTACTATACAAGTGGCATGGTGTAACAGGTCAGTTAGACCTTACTATACAAGTGGCATGGTGAAACAGGCCAGTTAGAATTCCTACTCTAGCTATACAAGTGGCATGGTGTAACAGGTCAGTTAGACCTTACTATAAAAGTGGCATGGTGTAACAGGTCAGTTAGACCTTACTATAAAAGTGGCATGGTGTAACAGGCCAGTTAGAATTGTTACTCTTACTATACAAGTGGCATGGTGTAACAGGCCAGTTAGAATTCCTACTCTTACTATACAAGTGGCATGGTGTAACAGGTCAGTTAGAATTCCTACTCTTACTATACAAGTGGCATGGTGTAACAGGCCAGTTAGAATTGTTACTCTTACTATACAAGTGGCATGGTGTAACAAACCAGTTAGAATTCTTACTCTTACTATACAAGTGGCATGGTGTAACAAACCAGTTAGAATTGTTACTCTTACTATACAATTGGCATGATGTAACAGGCCAGTTAGAATTCCTACTCTTACTATACAAGTGGCATGGTGTAACAGGCCAGTTAGAATTCTTACTCTTACTATACAAGTGGCATGGTGTAACAAACCAGTTAGAATTGTTACTCTTACTATACAAGTGGCATGGTGTAACAGGCCAGTTAGAATTCTTACTCTTACTATACAAGTGGCATGGTGTAACAGGTCAGTTAGAATTCCTACTCTTACTATACAAGTGGCATGGTGTAACAGGTCAGTTAGAATTCTTACTCTTACTATACAAGTGGCATGGTGTAACAGGCCAGTTAGAATTCTTACTCTTACTATACAAGTGGCATGGTGTAACAGGCCAGTTAGAATTCCTACTCTTACTATACAAGTGGCATGGTGTAACAGGCCAGTTAGAATTCTTACTCTTACTATACAAGTGGCATGGTGTAACAGACCAGTTAGAATTCCTACTCTTACTATACAAGTGGCATGGTGTAACAGGCCAGTTAGAATTCCTACTCTTACTATACAAGTGGCATGGTGTAACAAACCAGTTAGAATTCCTACTCTTACTATACAAGTGGCATTGTGTAATAGGCCAGTTAGAATTCTTACTCTTACTATACAAGTGCCATGGTGTAACAAACCAGTTAGAATTCTTACTCTTACTATACAAGTGGCATGGTGTAACAGGTCAGTTAGAATTCCTACTCTTACTATACAAGTGGCATGGTGTAACAGGCCAGTTAGAATTCTTACTCTTACTATACAAGTGGCATGGTGTAGCAGGTCAGTTAGAATTCTTACTCTTACTATACAAGTGGCATGGTGTTACAGGCCAGTTAAAATTCCTACTCTTACTATACAAGTGGCATGGTGTAACAGGCCAGTTAGAATTCTTACTCTTACTATACAGGTGGCATGGTGTAACAGGCCAGTTAGATTTCTTACTCTTACTATACAAGTGGCATGGTGTAACAGGTCAGTTAGAATTCCTACTCTTATTATAAAAGTGGCATGGTGTAACAGGTCAGTTAGAATTCTTACTCTTACTATACAAGTGGCATGGTGTAACAGGTCAGTTAGAATTCTTACTCTTACTATACAAGTGGCATGGTGTAACAGGCCAGTTAGAATTCCTACTCTTACTATACAAGTGGCATGGTGTAACAGGCCAGTTAGAATTCCTACTCTTACTATACAAGTGGCATGGTGTAACAGGTCAGTTAGAATTCCTACTCTTACTATACAAGTGGCATGGTGTAACAGGTCAGTTAGAATTCCTACTCTTACTATACAAGTGGCATGGTGTAACAGGTCAGTTAGAATTCTTACTCTTACTATACAAGTGGCATGGTGTAACAGGTCAGTTAGAATTCTTACTCTTACTATACAAGTGGCATGGTGTAACAGGCCAGTTAGAATTCTTACTCTTACTATACAAGTGGCATGGTGTAACAGGTCAGTTAGAATTCCTACTCTTACTATACAAGTGGCACGGTGTAACAGGCCAGTTAGAATTCTTACTCTTACTATACAAGTGGCATGGTGTAACAGGCCAGTTAGAATTGTTACTCTTACTATACAAGTGGCATGGTGTAACAGGCCAGTTAGAATTCTTACTCTTACTATACAAGTGGCATGGTGTAACAGGTCAGTTAGAATTCCTACTCTTACTATACAAGTGGCATGGTGTAACAGGTCAGTTAGAATTCTTACTCTTACTATACAAGTGGCATGGTGTAACAGGCCAGTTAGAATTCTTACTCTTACTATACAAGTGGCATGGTGTAACAGGCCAGTTAGAATTCCTACTCTTACTATACAAGTGGCATGGTGTAACAGGCCAGTTAGAATTCTTACTCTTACTATACAAGTGGCATGGTGTAACAGACCAGTTAGAATTCCTACTCTTACTATACAAGTGGCATGGTGTAACAGGCCAGTTAGAATTCCTACTCTTACTATACAAGTGGCATGGTGTAACAAACCAGTTAGAATTCCTACTCTTACTATACAAGTGGCATTGTGTAATAGGCCAGTTAGAATTCTTACTCTTACTATACAAGTGCCATGGTGTAACAAACCAGTTAGAATTCTTACTCTTACTATACAAGTGGCATGGTGTAACAGGTCAGTTAGAATTCCTACTCTTACTATACAAGTGGCATGGTGTAACAGGCCAGTTAGAATTCTTACTCTTACTATACAAGTGGCATGGTGTAACAGGTCAGTTAGAATTCTTACTCTTACTATACAAGTGGCATGGTGTTACAGGCCAGTTAAAATTCCTACTCTTACTATACAAGTGGCATGGTGTAACAGGCCAGTTAGAATTCTTACTCTTACTATACAAGTGCCATGGTGTAACAAACCAGTTAGAATTCTTACTCTTACTATACAAGTGGCATGGTGTAACAGGTCAGTTAGAATTCCTACTCTTACTATACAAGTGGCATGGTGTAACAGGCCAGTTAGAATTCTTACTCTTACTATACAAGTGGCATGGTGTAACAGGTCAGTTAGAATTCTTACTCTTACTATACAAGTGGCATGGTGTAACAAACCAGTTAGAATTCTTACTCTTACTATACAAGTGGCATGGTGTAACAGGCCAGTTAGAATTCTTACTCTTACTATACAGGTGGCATGGTGTAACAGGCCAGTTAGATTTCTTACTCTTACTATACAAGTGGCATGGTGTAACAGGTCAGTTAGAATTCCTACTCTTATCATACAAGTGGCATGGTGTAACAGGTCAGTTAGAATTCTTACTCTTACTATACAAGTGGCATGGTGTAACAGGTCAGTTAGAATTCTTACTCTTACTATACAAGTGGCATGGTGTAACAGGCCAGTTAGAATTCCTACTCTTACTATACAAGTGGCATGGTGTAACAGGCCAGTGAGAATTCCTACTCTTACTATACAAGTGGCATGGTGTAACAGGTCAGTTAGAATTCCTACTCTTACTATACAAGTGGCATGGTGTAACAGGTCAGTTAGAATTCCTACTCTTACTATACAAGTGGCATGGTGTAACAGGTCAGTTAGAATTCCTACTCTTACTATACAAGTGGCTTGGTGTAACAGGTCAGTTAGAATTCCTACTCTTACTATACAAGTGGCATGGTGTAACAGGCCAGTTAGTATTCTTACTCTTACTATACAAGTGGCATGGTGTAACAGGCCAGTTAGAATTCCTACTCTTACTATACAAGTGGCATGGTGTAACAGGCCAGTTAGAATTCCTACCCTTACTATACAAGTGGCATGGTGTAACAGGCCAGTTAGAATTCTTACTCTTACTATACAAGTGGCATGGTGTAACAGGTCAGTTAGACCTTACTATACAAGTGGCATGGTGAAACAGGCCAGTTAGAATTCCTACTCTAGCTATACAAGTGGCATGGTGTAACAGGTCAGTTAGACCTTACTATAAAAGTGGCATGGTGTAACAGGTCAGTTAGACCTTACTATAAAAGTGGCATGGTGTAACAGGCCAGTTAGAATTGTTACTCTTACTATACAAGTGGCATGGTGTAACAGGCCAGTTAGAATTCCTACTCTTACTATACAAGTGGCATGGTGTAACAGGTCAGTTAGAATTCCTACTCTTACTATACAAGTGGCATGGTGTAACAGGCCAGTTAGAATTGTTACTCTTACTATACAAGTGGCATGGTGTAACAAACCAGTTAGAATTCTTACTCTTACTATACAAGTGGCATGGTGTAACAAACCAGTTAGAATTGTTACTCTTACTATACAATTGGCATGATGTAACAGGCCAGTTAGAATTCCTACTCTTACTATACAAGTGGCATGGTGTTACAGGCCAGTTAGAATTCCTACTCTTACTATACAAGTGGCATGGTGTAACAGGCCAGTTAGAATTCTTACTCTTACTATACAAGTGGCATGGTGTAACAAACCAGTTAGAATTGTTACTCTTACTATACAAGTGGCATGGTGTAACAGGCCAGTTAGAATTCTTACTCTTACTATACAAGTGGCATGGTGTAACAGGTCAGTTAGAATTCCTACTCTTACTATACAAGTGGCATGGTGTAACAGGTCAGTTAGAATTCTTACTCTTACTATACAAGTGGCATGGTGTAACAGGCCAGTTAGAATTCTTACTCTTACTATACAAGTGGCATGGTGTAACAGGCCAGTTAGAATTCCTACTCTTACTATACAAGTGGCATGGTGTAACAGGCCAGTTAGAATTCTTACTCTTACTATACAAGTGGCATGGTGTAACAGACCAGTTAGAATTCCTACTCTTACTATACAAGTGGCATGGTGTAACAGGTCAGTTAGAATTCCTACTCTTACTATACAAGTGGCATGGTGTAACAAACCAGTTAGAATTCCTACTCTTACTATACAAGTGGCATTGTGTAATAGGCCAGTTAGAATTCTTACTCTTACTATACAAGTGCCATGGTGTAACAAACCAGTTAGAATTCTTACTCTTACTATACAAGTGGCATGGTGTAACAGGTCAGTTAGAATTCCTACTCTTACTATACAAGTGGCATGGTGTAACAGGCCAGTTAGAATTCTTACTCTTACTATACAAGTGGCATGGTGTAGCAGGTCAGTTAGAATTCTTACTCTTACTATACAAGTGGCATGGTGTTACAGGCCAGTTAAAATTCCTACTTTTACTATACAAGTGGCATGGTGTAACAGGCCAGTTAGAATTCTTACTCTTACTATACAGGTGGCATGGTGTAACAGGCCAGTTAGATTTCTTACTCTTACTATACAAGTGGCATGGTGTAACAGGTCAGTTAGAATTCCTACTCTTATTATACAAGTGGCATGGTGTAACAGGTCAGTTAGAATTCTTACTCTTACTATACAAGTGGCATGGTGTAACAGGTCAGTTAGAATTCTTACTCTTACTATACAAGTGGCATGGTGTAACAGGCCAGTTAGAATTCCTACTCTTACTATACAAGTGGCATGGTGTAACAGGCCAGTTAGAATTCCTACTCTTACTATACAAGTGGCATGGTGTAACAGGTCAGTTAGAATTCCTACTCTTACTATACAAGTGGCATGGTGTAACAGGTCAGTTAGAATTCCTACTCTTACTATACAAGTGGCATGGTGTAACAGGTCAGTTAGAATTCTTACTCTTACTATACAAGTGGCATGGTGTAACAGGTCAGTTAGAATTCTTACTCTTACTATACAGGTGGCATGGTGTAACTGGCCAGTTAGAATTCTTACTCTTACTATACAAGTGGCATGGTGTAACAGGTCAGTTAGAATTCCTACTCTTACTATACAAGTGGCACGGTGTAACAGGCCAGTTAGAATTCTTACTCTTACTATACAAGTGGCATGGTGTAACAGGCCAGTTAGAATTCCTATTCTTACCATACAAGTGGCATGGTGTAACAGGCCAGTTAGACCTTACTATACAAGTGGCATGGTGTAACAGGCCAGTTAGAATTCTTACTCTTACTATACAAGTGGCATGGTGTAACAGGCCAGTTAGAATTCTTACTCTTACTATACAAGTGGCATGGTGTAACAGGTCAGTTAGAATTCCTACTCTTACTATACAAGTGGCATGGTGTAACAGGTCAGTTAGAATTCCTACTCTTCCTATACAAGTGGCATGGTGTAACAGGCCAGTTAGAATTCCTACTCAAACTATACAAGTGGCATGGTGTAACAGGCCAGTTAGAATTCTTACTCTTACTATACAAGTGGCATGGTGTAACAGGCCAGTTAAAATTCCTACTCTTACTATACAAGTGGCATGGTGTAACAGGCCAGTTAGAATTCCTACTCTTACTATACAAGTGGCATGGTGTAACAGGCCAGTTAGAATTCCTACTCTTACTATACAAGTGGCATGGTGTAACAGGCCAGTGAGAATTCTTACTCTTACTATACAAGTGGCATGGTGTAACAGGCCAGTTAGAATTCCTACTCTTACTATACAAGTGGCATGGTGTAACAGGCCAGTTAGAATTCTTACTCTTCCTATACAAGTGGCATGGTGTAACAGGCCAGTTATAATTCTTACTCTTACTATACAAGTGGCATGGTGTAACAGGCTAATTAGAATTCCTACTCTTACTATACAAGTGGCATGGTGTATCAGGCCAGTTAGAATTCCTACTCTTACTATACAAGTGGCATGGTGTAACAAACCAGTTAGAATTCTTACTCTTACTATACAAGTGGCATGGTGTAACAAACCAGTTAGAATTCCTACTCTTACTATACAAGTGGCATGGTGTAACAGGTCAGTTAGAATTCCTACTCTTACTATACAAGTGGCATGGTGTAACAGACCAGTTAGAATTCCTACTCTTACTATACAAGTGGCATGGTGTAACAGGCCAGTTAGAATTCCTACTCTTACTATACAAGTGGCATGGTGTAACAAACCAGTTAGAATTCTTACTCTTACTATACAAGTGGCATGGTGTAACAAACCAGTTAGAATTCCTACTCTTACTATACAAGTGGCATGGTGTAACAGGTCAGTTAGAATTCCTACTCTTACTATACAAGTGGCATGGTGTAACAGACCAGTTAGAATTCCTACTCTTACTATACAAGTGGCATGGTGTAACAGGCCAGTTAGAATTCCTACTCTTACTATACAAGTGGCATGGTGTAACAAACCAGTTAGAATTGTTACTCTTACTATACAAGTGGCATGGTGTAACAAACCAGTTAGAATTCTTACTCTTACTATACAAGTGGCATGGTGTAACAGGCCAGTTAGAATTCTTACTCTTACTATACAAGTGGCATGGTGTAACAGGCCAGTTAGAATTCTTACTCTTACTATACAAGTGGCATGGTGTAACAAACCAGTTAGAATTCCTATTCTTACTATACAAGTGGCATGGTGTAACAGGCCAGTTAGAATTCTTACTCTTACTATACAAGTGGCATGGTGTAACAGGCCAGTTAGAATTCCTACTCTTACTATACAAGTGGCATGGTGTAACAGACCAGTTAGAATTCTTACTCTTACTATACAAGTGGCATGGTGTAACAGGCCAGTTAGAATTCCTACTCTTACTATACAAGTGGCATGGTGTAACAGGTCAGTTAGAATTCTTACTCTTACTATACAAGTGGCATGGTGTAACAGGCCAGTTAGAATTCCTACTCTTACTATACAAGTGGTATGGTGTAACAGGTCAGTTAGAATTCTTACTCTTACTATACAAGTGGCATGGTGTAACAGGCCAGTTAGAATTCCTACTCTTACTATACAAGTGGCATGGTGTAACAGGTCAGTTAGAATTCCTACTCTTACTATACAAGTCGCATGGTGTAACAGGCCAGTTAGAATTCTTACTCTTACTATACAAGTGGCATGGTGTAACAAACCAGTTAGAATTCTTACTCTTACTATACAAGTGGCATGGTGTAACAGGCCAGTTAGAATTCTTACTCTTACCATACAAGTGGCATGGTGTAACAGGTCAGTTAGAATTCCTACTCTTACTATACAAGTGGCATGGTGTAACAGGTCAGTTAGAATTCTTACTCTTACTATACAAGTGGCATGGTGTAACAGGCCAGTTAGAATTCCTACTCTTACTATACAAGTGGTATGGTGTAACAGGTCAGTTAGAATTCTTACTCTTACTATACAAGTGGCATGGTGTAACAGGTCAGTTAGAATTCCTACTCTTACTATAGAAGTGGCATGGTGTAACAGGCCAGTTAGAATTCTTACTCTTACTATACAAGTGGCATGGTGTAACAGGTCAGTTAGAATTCTTACTCTTACTATACAAGTGGCATGGTGTAACAGGCCAGTTAGAATTCCTACTCTTACTATACAAGTGGCATGGTGTAACAGGCCAGTTAGAATTCTTACTCTTACTATACAAGTGGCATGGTGTAACAGGCCAGTTAGAATTCCTACTCTTACTATACAAGTGGCATGGTGTAACAGGCCAGTTAGAATTCCTACTCTTACTATACAAGTGGCATGGTGTAACAGGCCAGTTAGAACTCCTACTCTTACTATACAAGTGGCATGGTGTAACAGGCCAGTTAGAATTCTTACTCTTACTATACAAGTGGCATGGTGTAACAAACCAGTTAGAATTGTTACTCTTACTAGACAAGTGGCATGGTGTAACAAACCAGTTAGAATTCTTACTCTTACTATACAAGTGGCATGGTGTAACAGGCCAGTTAGAATTCTTACTCTTACTATACAAGTGGCATGGTGTAACAGGCCAGTTAGAATTCTTACTCTTACTATACAAGTGGCATGGTGTAACAAACCAGTTAGAATTCCTACTCTTACTATACAAGTGGCATGGTGTAACAGGCCAGTTAGAATTCTTACTCTTACTATACAAGTGGCATGGTGTAACAGGCCAGTTAGAATTCCTACTCTTACTATACAAGTGGCATGGTGTAACAGACCAGTTAGAATTCTTACTCTTACTATACAAGTGGCATGGTGTAACAGGCCAGTTAGAATTCCTACTCTTACTATACAAGTGGCATGGTGTAACAGGTCAGTTAGAATTCTTACTCTTACTATACAAGTGGCATGGTGTAACAGGCCAGTTAGAATTCTTACTCTTACTATACAAGTGGCATGGTGTAACAGGCCAGTTAGAATTCTTACTCTTACTATACAAGTGGCATGGTGTAACAAACCAGTTAGAATTCTTACTCTTACTATACAAGTGGCATGGTGTAACAGGCCAGTTAGAATTCTTACTCTTACCATACAAGTGGCATGGTGTAACAGGTCAGTTAGAATTCCTACTCTTACTATACAAGTGGCATGGTGTAACAGGTCAGCTAGAATTGTTACTCTTACTATACAAGTGGCATGGTGTAACAGGCCAGTTAGAATTCCTACTCTTACTATACAAGTGGCATGGTGTAACAGGTCAGTTAGAATTCTTACTCTTACTATACAAGTGGCATGGTGTAACAGGTCAGTTAGAATTCCTACTCTTACTATACAAGTGGCATGGTGTAACAGGCCAGTTAGAATTCTTACTCTTACTATACAAGTGGCATGGTGTAACAGGTCAGTTAGAATTCTTACTCTTACTATACAAGTGGCATGGTGTAACAGGCCAGTTAGAATTCTTACTCTTACTATACAAGTGGCATGGTGTAACAAACCAGTTAGAATTCCTACTCTTACTATACAAGTGGCATGGTGTAACAGGCCAGTTAGAATTCTTACTCTTACTATACAAGTGGCATGGTGTAACAGGCCAGTTAGAATTCCTACTCTTACTATACAAGTGGCATGGTGTAACAGACCAGTTAGAATTCTTACTCTTACTATACAAGTGGCATGGTGTAACAGGCCAGTTAGAATTCTTACTCTTACTATACAAGTGGCATGGTGTAACAGGTCAGTTAGAATTCTTACTCTTACTATACAAGTGGCATGGTGTAACAGGCCAGCTAGAATTCTTACTCTTACTATACAAGTGGCATGGTGTAACAGGCCAGTTAGAATTCTTACTCTTACTATAAAAGTGGCATGGTGTAACAAACCAGTTAGAATTCTTACTCTTACTATACAAGTGGCATGGTGTAACAGGCCAGTTAGAATTCTTACTCTTACTATACAAGTGGCATGGTGTAACATGTCAGTTAGAATTCTTACTCTTACTATACAAGTGGCATGGTGTAACAGGCCAGTTAGAATTCCTACTCTTACTATACAAGTGGCATGGTGTAACAGGCCAGTTAGAATTCTTACTCTTACTATACAAGTGGCATGGTGTAACAGGTCAGTTAGAATTCCTACTCTTACTATACAAGTGGCATGGTGTAACAGGTCAGTTAGAATTCTTACTCTTACTATACAAGTGGCATGGTGTAACAGGTCAGTTAGAATTCCTACTGTTACTATACAAGTGGCATGGTGTAACAGGCCAGTTAGAATTCTTACTCTTACTATACAAGTGGCATGGTGTAACAGGTCAGTTAGAATTCTTACTCTTACTATACAAGTGGCATGGTGTAACAGGCCAGTTAGAATTCCTACTCTTACTATACAAGTGGCATGGTGTAACAGGCCAGTTAGAATTCCTACTCTTACTATACAAGTGGCATGGTGTAACAGGCCAGTTAGAATTCCTACTCTTACTATACAAGTGGCATGGTGTAACAGGCCAGTTAGAATTCTTACTCTTACTATACAAGTGGCATGGTGTAACAGGCCAGTTAGAATTCCTACTCTTACTATACAAGTGGCATGGTGTAACAGGCCAGTTAGAATTCTTACTCTTACTATACAAGTGGCATGGTGTAACAGGCCAGTTAGAATTCTTACTCTTACTATACAAGTGGCATGGTGTAACAGGTCAGTTAGAATTCCTACTCTTACTATACAAGTGGCATGGTGTAACAGACCAGTTAGAATTCTTACTCTTACTATACAAGTGGCATGGTGTAACAGGCCAGTTAGAATTCCTACTCTTACTATACAAGTGGCATGGTGTAACAGGTCAGTTAGAATTCTTACTCTTACTATACAAGTGGCATGGTGTAACAGGCCAGTTAGAATTGTTACTCTTACTATACAAGTGGCATGGTGTAACAGGTCAGTTAGAATTCTTACTCTTACTATACAAGTGGCATGGTGTAACAAACCAGTTAGAATTCTTACTCTTACTATACAAGTGGCATGGTGTAACAGGCCAGTTAGAATTCTTACTCTTACTATACAAGTGGCATGGTGTAACAGGTCAGTTATAATTCCTACTCTTACTATGCAAGTGGCATGGTGTAACAGGTCAGTTAGAATTCTTACTCTTACTATACAAGTGGCATGGTGTAACAGGCCAGTTAGAATTCTTACTCTTACTATACAAGTGGCATGATGTAACAGGTCAGTTAGAATTCTTACTCTTACTATACAAGTGGCATGGTGTAACAGGTCAGTTAGAATTCCTACTCTTACTATACAAGTGGCATGGTGTAACAGGTCAGTTAGAATTGTTACTCTTACTATACAAGTGGCATGGTGTAACAGGCCAGATAGAATTCTTACTCTTACTATACAAGTGGCATGGTGTAACAGGTCAGTTAGAATTCCTACTCTTACTATACAAGAGGCATGGTGTAACAGGTGAGTTAGAATTCTTACTCTTACTATACAAGTGGCATGGTGTAACAGGTCAGTTAGAATTCCTACTCTTACTATACAAGTGGCATGGTGTAACAGGCCAGTTAGAATTCTTACTCTTACTATACAAGTGGCATGGTGTAACAGGTCAGTTAGAATTCTTACTCTTACTATACAAGTGGCATGGTGTAACAGGCCAGTTAGAATTCTTACTCTTACTATACAAGTGGCATGGTGTAACAGGCCAGTTAGAATTCCTACTCTTACTATACAAGTGGCATGGTGTAACAGGCCAGTTAGAATTCCTACTCTTACTATACAAGTGGCATGGTGTAACAGGCCAGTTAGAATTCTTACTCTTACTATACAAGTGGCATGGTGTAACAGGCCAGTTAGAATTCCTACTCTTACTATACAAGTGGCATGGTGTAACAGGCCAGTTAGAATTCCTACTCTTACTATACAAGTGGCATGGTGTAACAGGCCAGTTAGAATTCCTACTCTTACTATACAAGTGGCATGGTGTAACAGGCCAGTTAGAATTCCTACTCTTACTATACAAGTGGCATGGTGTAACAAACCAGTTAGAATTCTTACTCTTACTATACAAGTGGCATGGTGTAACAGGCCAGTTAGAATTCTTACTCTTACTATACAAGTGGCATGGTGTAACAGGCCAGTTAGAATTCTTACTCTTACTATACAAGTGGCATGGTGTAACAAACCAGTTAGAATTCCTACTCTTACTATACAAGTGGCATGGTGTAACAGGCCAGTTAGAATTCTTACTCTTACTATACAAGTGGCATGGTGTAACAGGCCAGTTAGAATTCCTACTCTTACTATACAAGTGGCATGGTGTAACAGGCCAGTTAGAATTCTTACTCTTACTATACAAGTGGCATGGTGTAACAGGCCAGTTAGAATTCCTACTCTTACTATACAAGTGGCATGGTGTAACAGGTCAGTTAGAATTCTTACTCTTACTATACAAGTGGCATGGTGTAACAGGCCAGTTAGAATTCTTACTCTTACTATGCAAGTGGCATGGTGTAACAGGCCAGTTAGAATTCTTACTCTTACTATACAAGTGGCCTGGTGTAACAAACCAGTTAGAATTCTTACTCTTACTATACAAGTGGCATGGTGTAACAGGCCAGTTAGAATTCTTACTCTTACCATACAAGTGGCATGGTGTAACAGGCCAGTTAGAATTCCTACTCTTACTATACAAGTGGCATGGTGTAACAGGTCAGTTAGAATTCTTACTCTTACTATACAAGTGGCATGGTGTAACAGGTCAGTTAGAATTCCTACTCTTACTATACAAGTGGCATGGTGTAACAGGCCAGTTAGAATTCTTACTCTTACTATACAAGTGGCATGGTGTAACAGGTCAGTTAGAATTCTTACTCTTACTATACAAGTGGCATGGTGTAACAGGCCAGTTAGAATTCCTACTCTTACTATACAAGTGGCATGGTGTAACAGGCCAGTTAGAATTCTTACTCTTACTATACAAGTGGCATGGTGTAACAGGTCAGTTAGAATTCCTACTCTTACTATACAAGTGGCATGGTGTAACAGGTCAGTTAGAATTCTTACTCTTACTATACAAGTGGCATGGTGTAACAGGTCAGTTAGAATTCCTACTGTTACTATACAAGTGGCATGGTGTAACAGGCCAGTTAGAATTCTTACTCTTACTATACAAGTGGCATGGTGTAACAGGTCAGTTAGAATTCTTACTCTTACTATACAAGTGGCATGGTGTAACAGGCCAGTTAGAATTCCTACTCTTACTATACAAGTGGCATGGTGTAACAGGCCAGTTAGAATTCCTACTCTTACTATACAAGTGGCATGGTGTAACAGGCCAGTTAGAATTCCTACTCTTACTATACAAGTGGCATGGTGTAACAGGCCAGTTAGAATTCTTACTCTTACTATACAAGTGGCATGGTGTAACAGGCCAGTTAGAATTCCTACTCTTACTATACAAGTGGCATGGTGTAACAGGCCAGTTAGAATTCTTACTCTTACTATACAAGTGGCATGGTGTAACAGGCCAGTTAGAATTCTTACTCTTACTATACAAGTGGCATGGTGTAACAGGTCAGTTAGAATTCTTACTCTTACTATACAAGTGGCATGGTGTAACAGGCCAGTTAGAATTCCTACTCTTACTATACAAGTGGCATGGTGTAACAGGCCAGTTAGAATTCTTACTCTTACTATACAAGTGGCATGGTGTAACAGGTCAGTTAGAATTCCTACTCTTACTATACAAGTGGCATGGTGTAACAGGTCAGTTAGAATTCTTACTCTTACTATACAAGTGGCATGGTGTAACAGGTCAGTTAGAATTCCTACTGTTACTATACAAGTGGCATGGTGTAACAGGCCAGTTAGAATTCTTACTCTTACTATACAAGTGGCATGGTGTAACAGGTCAGTTAGAATTCTTACTCTTACTATACAAGTGGCATGGTGTAACAGGCCAGTTAGAATTCCTACTCTTACTATACAAGTGGCATGGTGTAACAGGCCAGTTAGAATTCTTACTCTTACTATACAAGTGGCATGGTGTAACAGGCCAGTTAGAATTCCTACTCTTACTATACAAGTGGCATGGTGTAACAGGCCAGTTAGAATTCTTACTCTTACTATACAAGTGGCATGGTGTAACAGGCCAGTTAGAATTCCTACTCTTACTATACAAGTGGCATGGTGTAACAGGCCAGTTAGAATTCTTACTCTTACTATACAAGTGGCATGGTGTAACAGGCCAGTTAGAATTCTTACTCTTACTATACAAGTGGCATGGTGTAACAGGTCAGTTAGAATTCCTACTCTTACTATACAAGTGGCATGGTGTAACAGACCAGTTAGAATTCTTACTCTTACTATACAAGTGGCATGGTGTAACAGGCCAGTTAGAATTCCTACTCTTACTATACAAGTGGCATGGTGTAACAGGTCAGTTAGAATTCTTACTCTTACTATACAAGTGGCATGGTGTAACAGGCCAGTTAGAATTGTTACTCTTACTATACAAGTGGCATGGTGTAACAGGTCAGTTAGAATTCTTACTCTTACTATACAAGTGGCATGGTGTAACAAACCAGTTAGAATTCTTACTCTTACTATACAAGTGGCATGGTGTAACAGGCCAGTTAGAATTCTTACTCTTACTATACAAGTGGCATGGTGTAACAGGTCAGTTAGAATTCCTACTCTTACTATGCAAGTGGCATGGTGTAACAGGTCAGTTAGAATTCTTACTCTTACTATACAAGTGGCATGGTGTAACAGGCCAGTTAGAATTCTTACTCTTACTATACAAGTGGCATGATGTAACAGGTCAGTTAGAATTCTTACTCTTACTATACAAGTGGCATGGTGTAACAGGTCAGTTAGAATTCCTACTCTTACTATACAAGTGGCATGGTGTAACAGGTCAGTTAGAATTGTTACTCTTACTATACAAGTGGCATGGTGTAACAGGCCAGATAGAATTCTTACTCTTACTATACAAGTGGCATGGTGTAACAGGTCAGTTAGAATTCCTACTCTTACTATACAAGTGGCATGGTGTAACAGGTGAGTTAGAATTCTTACTCTTACTATACAAGTGGCATGGTGTAACAGGTCAGTTAGAATTCCTACTCTTACTATACAAGTGGCATGGTGTAACAGGCCAGTTAGAATTCTTACTCTTACTATACAAGTGGCATGGTGTAACAGGTCAGTTAGAATTCTTACTCTTACTATACAAGTGGCATGGTGTAACAGGCCAGTTAGAATTCTTACTCTTACTATACAAGTGGCATGGTGTAACAGGCCAGTTAGAATTCCTACTCTTACTATACAAGTGGCATGGTGTAACAGGCCAGTTAGAATTCCTACTCTTACTATACAAGTGGCATGGTGTAACAGGCCAGTTAGAATTCTTACTCTTACTATACAAGTGGCATGGTGTAACAGGCCAGTTAGAATTCCTACTCTTACTATACAAGTGCATGGGTGTAACAGGCCAGTTAGAATTCCTACTCTTACTATACAAGTGGCATGGTGTAACAGGCCAGTTAGAATTCCTACTCTTACTATACAAGTGGCATGGTGTAACAGGCCAGTTAGAATTCCTACTCTTACTATACAAGTGGCATGGTGTAACAAACCAGTTAGAATTGTTACTCTTACTATACAAGTGGCATGGTGTAACAAACCAGTTAGAATTCTTACTCTTACTATACAAGTGGCATGGTGTAACAGGCCAGTTAGAATTCTTACTCTTACTATACAAGTGGCATGGTGTAACAGGCCAGTTAGAATTCTTACTCTTACTATACAAGTGGCATGGTGTAACAAACCAGTTAGAATTCCTACTCTTACTATACAAGTGGCATGGTGTAACAGGCCAGTTAGAATTCTTACTCTTACTATACAAGTGGCATGGTGTAACAGGCCAGTTAGAATTCCTACTCTTACTATACAAGTGGCATGGTGTAACAGGCCAGTTAGAATTCTTACTCTTACTATACAAGTGGCATGGTGTAACAGGCCAGTTAGAATTCCTACTCTTACTATACAAGTGGCATGGTGTAACAGGTCAGTTAGAATTCTTACTCTTACTATACAAGTGGCATGGTGTAACAGGCCAGTTAGAATTCTTACTCTTACTATGCAAGTGGCATGGTGTAACAGGCCAGTTAGAATTCTTACTCTTACTATACAAGTGGCCTGGTGTAACAAACCAGTTAGAATTCTTACTCTTACTATACAAGTGGCATGGTGTAACAGGCCAGTTAGAATTCTTACTCTTACCATACAAGTGGCATGGTGTAACAGGTCAGTTAGAATTCCTACTCTTACTATACAAGTGGCATGGTGTAACAGGTCAGTTAGAATTGTTACTCTTACTATACAAGTGGCATGGTGTAACAGGCCAGTTAGAATTCCTACTCTTACTATACAAGTGGCATGGTGTAACAGGTCAGTTAGAATTCTTACTCTTACTATACAAGTGGCATGGTGTAACAGGTCAGTTAGAATTCCTACTCTTACTATACAAGTGGCATGGTGTAACAGGCCAGTTAGAATTCTTACTCTTACTATACAAGTGGCATGGTGTAACAGGTCAGTTAGAATTCTTACTCTTACTATACAAGTGGCATGGTGTAACAGGCCAGTTAGAATTCTTACTCTTACTATACAAGTGGCATGGTGTAACAGGCCAGTTAGAATTCCTACTCTTACTATACAAGTGGCATGGTGTAACAGGCCAGTTAGAATTCCTACTCTTACTATACAAGTGGCATGGTGTAACAGGCCAGTTAGAATTCTTACTCTTACTATACAAGTGGCATGGTGTAACAGGCCAGTTAGAATTCCTACTCTTACTATACGAGTGGCATGGTGTAACTGGCCAGTTAGAATTCCTACTCTTACTATACAAGTGGCATGGTGTAACAGGCCAGTTAGAACTCCTACTCTTACTATACAAGTGGCATGGTGTAACAGGCCAGTTAGAATTCCTACTCTTACTATACAAGTGGCATGGTGTAACAAACCAGTTAGAATTGTTACTCTTACTATACAAGTGGAATGGTGTAACAGGCCAGTTAGAATTCTTACTCTTACTATACAAGTGGCATGGTGTAACAGGCCAGTTAGAATTCTTACTCTTACTATACAAGTGGCATGGTGTAACAAACCAGTTAGAATTCCTACTCTTACTATACAAGTGGCATGGTGTAACAGGCCAGTTAGAATTCTTACTCTTACTATACAAGTGGCATGGTGTAACAGGCCAGTTAGAATTCCTACTCTTACTATACAAGTGGCATGGTGTAACAGACCAGTTAGAATTCTTACTCTTACTATACAAGTGGCATGGTGTAACAGGCCAGTTAGAATTCTTACTCTTACTATACAAGTGGCATGGTGTAACAGGTCAGTTAGAATTCTTACTCTTACTATACAAGTGGCATGGTGTAACAGGCCAGCTAGAATTCTTACTCTTACTATACAAGTGGCATGGTGTAACAGGCCAGTTAGAATTCTTACTCTTACTATACAAGTGGCATGGTGTAACAAACCAGTTAGAATTCTTACTCTTACTATACAAGTGGCATGGTGTAACAGGCCAGTTAGAATTCTTACTCTTACCATACAAGTGGCATGGTGTAACAGGTCAGTTAGAATTCCTACTCTTACTATACAAGTGGCATGGTGTAACAGGTCATTTAGAATTCTTACTCTTACTATACAAGTGGCATGGTGTAACAGGCCAGTTAGAATTCCTACTCTTACTATACAAGTGGCATGGTGTAACAGGCCAGTTAGAATTCTTACTCTTACTATACAAGTGGCATGGTGTAACAGGTCAGTTAGAATTCCTACTCTTACTATACAAGTGGCATGGTGTAACAGGTCAGTTAGAATTCTTACTCTTACTATACAAGTGGCATGGTGTAACAGGTCAGTTAGAATTCCTACTCTTACTATACAAGTGGCATGGTGTAACAGGCCAGTTAGAATTCTTACTCTTACTATACAAGTGGCATGGTGTAACAGGTCAGTTAGAATTCTTACTCTTACTATACAAGTGGCATGGTGTAACAGGCCAGTTAGAATTCTTACTCTTACTATACAAGTGGCATGGTGTAACAGGCCAGTTAGAATTCCTACTCTTACTATACAAGTGGCATGGTGTAACAGGCCAGTTAGAATTCCTACTCTTACTATACAAGTGGCATGGTGTAACAGGCCAGTTAGAATTCTTACTCTTACTATACAAGTGGCATGGTGTAACAGGCCAGTTAGAATTCCTACTCTTACTATACAAGTGGCATGGTGTAACAGGCCAGTTAGAATTCTTACTCTTACTATACAAGTGGCATGGTGTAACAGGTCAGTTAGAATTCCTACTCTTACTATACAAGTGGCATGGTGTAACAGACCAGTTAGAATTCTTACTCTTACTATACAAGTGGCATGGTGTAACAGGCCAGTTAGAATTCCTACTCTTACTATACAAGTGGCATGGTGTAACAGGTCAGTTAGAATTCTTACTCTTACTATACAAGTGGCATGGTGTAACAGGCCAGTTAGAATTCTTACTCTTACTATACAAGTGGCATGGTGTAACAGGTCAGTTAGAATTCTTACTCTTACTATACAAGTGGCATGGTGTAACAAACCAGTTAGAATTCTTACTCTTACTATACAAGTGGCATGGTGTAACAGGCCAGTTAGAATTCTTACTCTTACTATACAAGTGGCATGGTGTAACAGGTCAGTTAGAATTCCTACTCTTACTATGCAAGTGGCATGGTGTAACAGGTCAGTTAGAATTCTTACTCTTACTATACAAGTGGCATGGTGTAACAGGCCAGTTAGAATTCTTACTCTTACTATACAAGTGGCATGATGTAACAGGTCAGTTAGAATTCTTACTCTTACTATACAAGTGGCATGGTGTAACAGGTCAGTTAGAATTCCTACTCTTACTATACAAGTGGCATGGTGTAACAGGTCAGTTAGAATTGTTACTCTTACTATACAAGTGGCATGGTGTAACAGGCCAGATAGAATTCTTACTCTTACTATACAAGTGGCATGGTGTAACAGGTCAGTTAGAATTCCTACTCTTACTATACAAGTGGCATGGTGTAACAGGTGAGTTAGAATTCTTACTCTTACTATACAAGTGGCATGGTGTAACAGGTCAGTTAGAATTCCTACTCTTACTATACAAGTGGCATGGTGTAACAGGCCAGTTAGAATTCTTACTCTTACTATACAAGTGGCATGGTGTAACAGGCCAGTTAGAATTCCTACTCTTACTATACAAGTGGCATGGTGTAACAGGCCAGTTAGAATTCCTACTCTTACTATACAAGTGGCATGGTGTAACAAACCAGTTAGAATTCTTACTCTTACTATACAAGTGGCATGGTGTAACAGGCCAGTTAGAATTCCTACTCTTACTATACAAGTGGCATGGTGTAACAGGCCAGTTAGAATTCCTACTCTTACTATACAAGTGGCATGGTGTAACAAACCAGTTAGAATTCTTACTCTTACTATACAAGTGGCATGGTGTAACAGGCCAGTTAGAATTCCTACTCTTACTATACAAGTGGCATGGTGTAACAGGCCAGTTAGAATTCTTACTCTTACTATACAAGTGGCATGGTGTAACAGGCCAGTTAGAATTCCTACTCTTACTATACAAGTGGCATGGTGTAACAGGCCAGTTAGAATTCTTACTCTTACTATACAAGTGGCATGATGTAACAGGCCAGTTAGAATTCCTACTCTTACTATACAAGTGGCATGGTGTAACAGGCCAGTTAGAATTCCTACTCTTACTATACAAGTGGCATGGTGTAACAAACCAGTTAGAATTCTTACTCTTACTATACAAGTGGCATGGTGTAACAGGCCAGTTAGAATTCCTACTCTTACTATACAAGTGGCATGGTGTAACAGGCCAGTTAGAATTCCTACTCTTACTATACAAGTGGCATGGTGTAACAAACCAGTTAGAATTCTTACTCTTACTATACAAGTGGCATGGTGTAACAGGCCAGTTAGAATTCCTACTCTTACTATACAAGTGGCATGGTGTAACAGGCCAGTTAGAATTCTTACTCTTACTATACAAGTGGCATGGTGTAACAGGCCAGTTAGAATTCCTACTCTTACTATACAAGTGGCATGGTGTAACAGGCCAGTTAGAATTCTTACTCTTACCATACAAGTGGCATGGTGTAACAGGTCAGTTAGAATTCCTACTCTTACTATACAAGTGGCATGGTGTAACAAACCAGTTAGAATTCTTACTCTTACTATACAAGTGGCATGGTGTAACAAGCCAGTTAGAATTCCTACTCTTACTATACAAGTGGCATGGTGTAACAGGCCAGTTAGAATTCCTACTCTTACTATAGAAGTGGCATGGTGTAACAGGCCAGTTAGAATTCCTACTCTTACTATACAAGTGGCATGGTGTAACAAACCAGTTAGAATTGTTACTCTTACTATACAAGTGGCATGGTGTAACAAACCAGTTAGAATTCTTACTCTTACTATACAAGTGGCATGGTGTAACAGGCCAGTTAGAATTCCTACTCTTACTATACAAGTGGCATGGTGTAACAGATCAGTTAGAATTCTTACTCTTACTATACAAGTGGCATGGTGTAACAGGCCAGTTAGAATTCCTACTCTTACTATACAAGTGGCATGGTGTAACAGGCCAGTTAGAATTCCTACTCTTAATTGTTACTCTTACTATACAAGTGGCATGGTGTAACAGGCCAGTTAGAATTCCTACTCTTACTATACAAGTGGCATGGTGTAACAGGCCAGTTAGAATTCTTACTCTTACTATACAAGTGGCATGGTGTAACAGGCCAGTTAGAATTCTTACTCTTACTATACAAGTGGCATGGTGTAACAGGCCAGTTAGAATTCTTACTCTTACTATACAAGTGGCATGGTGTAACAGGCCAGTTAGAATTCTTACTCTTACTATACAAGTGGCATGGTGTAACAGGCCAGTTAGAATTCCTACTCTTACTATACAAGTGGCATGGTGTAACAGGCCAGTTAGAATTCTTACTCTTACTATACAAGTGGCATGGTGTAACAGGCCAGTTAGAATTCCTACTCTTAATTGTTACTCTTACTATACAAGTGGCATGGTGTAACAGGCCAGTTAGAATTCTTACTCTTAAATTAATATACATGTACATGTAATTGAAGTTAATGTTGAGTTTAATAATATTTATTTTCTCATGCAATTGTAGATAATATAAACTGAATTCTTTACTTTTTAATTCATCTTCTTTCTTCCTCAAGGTTTCACTGAAAAAAAAACCATACAGAAATTACAATCTTTGAAGAAAAGGGCATTGTCCAATATTCTGAAGAAGGAAATCGTCATTTTTTTTTTGCATAATGACAGGACTTGGATTTCATCTAAAACAACTCTGAATAAACAGGAATCCTGTAAAAACCAAACTTAAAATGAAGTCCCAATGTAGGAAATCTTTGTTCATTTAACCGGTATAAACCAAACACAAAAGTTGGCCCCAAGTAGGTTTGGATTAGACAACCTTCACTGTATGGGGTTAGGGTTATGGTGGTTAACGACACTTTCATCAAACCAACAATATTTCAGCTATATTGTGGCGATCAGTTTTATCAGTGGAGGAAACCGGAGTACCCGGAGGAAACCACAGACCTGCCGTAAGTCACTGACAAACTTTATCACATAATGTTGTATTGAGTACACCTCGTCATGAGTGGGATTCGAACTCATAACTTTAGTGGTGATAGGCACTAATTGCATAGGTAGTCATAAATCCAACTACCATACAATCACGACCATGACGGCACCCTGCTCCACTGTATGTGTTTACTACCACTTTCGAAAATATATCAGGGGCCGTCGTGGTCGTGATCGTATGGTAGTTGAATTTACAACTACCTATGCAATCAGTGCCTATCACCACTAAAGTTGTGAGTTTGAATCTCACGCAGGCGAGGTGTTATCGATACAACATTATGTAATAAAGTTTGTCAATTAATTGTGACAGATCTGTGGTTTTCTCCAGGTACTCTGGTTTCCTCCACCAATAAAACTGACTGCCACGATATAACTGAAATATTGTTGAAAGTTGCACTAACCACTATAAACCAACCAAACCAACCAAAACATATCATAATGTATTCTGTGATTACCTGGAGAAAATCACCAATTCACTGTCCTGACACAGACAACCAATCTTTGCTCGTACTCCTTAAAGTTACTTGCTTAGCTGAGAAGTAGCAAATACTAAATACTGAGTCTTTTACAGTTGTTTACTTAACTACCACAACAAAAAGAAGTTCATGATTGAGTGATTATTGTTGTTTGAGGCCAAATGAGATATTTTTCAGCTATATCATGGCGAGAAAAATGATAATGATGTCCGTTTTGTACGAGAACAACCATGTTTAGTTGGATTTTTATAGTGCTAGCTCAGTGAAACAACAGTTTTCAGGTAGAAATGTCGCCCCACTCTGACACATTATCCTGATTCCGAGGTAACCAGTCTCTTTCTCTTTAATGTTTAGTGGAGAAGTAACAGAGAGGATATGTAGGCAATATCAATTTTCTTCAAAAATTTCATAAAGACAAATTTTTGTTGTAAAAACATGCTTAAAATAGTAAAATACATTTTTTATTGAAACAAATCTCAATAAACGTTTTGGGTACAGGTACTTGTCGGTCAGGTAACCAGCATCGAACATTTTTTTATGGATGGACTCATGAATTTTCATAAAAATTAATGCTTTTAAACTGTTGGAATATATGAACAACTGATTAAAGGCTATAGGATTATAAACAAAGTTTAATTTTCCCAAATACTCTGAATGACTTCAGCATATAAAACATGTTTATATCCTCCCTACTATCACATTACAGCTCACCTGACCATAGCATATAAAACATGTTTATATCCTCCCTACTATCACATTACAGCTCACCTGACCATAGCATATAAAACATGTTTATATCCTTCTGTTCTCTACTATCACATTACAGCTCACCTGACCATAGCATATAAAACATGTTTATATCCTCCCTACTATCACATTACAGCTCACCTGACCATAGCATATAAAACATGTTTATATCCTTCTGTTCTCTACTATCACATTACAGCTCACCTGACCATAGCATATAAAACATGTTTATATCCTCCCTACTATCACATTACAACTCACCTGACCATAGCATATAAAACATGTTTATATCCTTCTGTTCTCTACTATCACATTACAACTCACCTGACCATAGCATATAAAACATGTTTATATCCTCCCTACTATCACATTACAGCTCACCTGACCATTTTCTTCTCAGCTTCTCTTGTTGATAACTGATTCTTACATTGATTAACTTCTTGTCTTAGTTTCTTCACACTTTCTGACTGTTTCCTACAGAAAAAGAAATTAACAAAAACACATTTTTAACATTTCACAAGTATCTAAAGCATGAGTGTAAGTAAATAACTGATTGTGTCTTCCTATTAACATACATTTTGTGCATGCTCAGTTAATCAAACCATGTAAATAAACATTAAAGAACGAAGACAAACACAACTAAAAGCACAGAAAACTAAAAAGATGTAAGGGGACATATTGTTTTCTGGAGTTGACTTTATAAGTTTAATTAAAACTTGTGTCTCATCCCTTTTTGTAAATTATGAATGAACTAGAGGTGTTGTCATGGGAGTACTTTAGTGAAATAAAACATCTCCCCTTCATTTGCCCCAGCATTCTGCCATTGACAACAATAACTTATCTGAACTGGACTCCTTTTCAAAAGAAAATTTGGATAATGGTTCTCCTTAAATTTCATTTTTATACGTCCTTCTCAAGACGGGCCGTATTATGTGATTGGGTATGGCGGGCGGGCATCCACACAGGTCTCTGCACAATAACTTTAGTTCTGTATATCGGATCTTTACCAAACTTGGCCACATGATTCCCCTGTGGAAGGGGAAGAACCCTGTTTATTTTGGGGTCATTAGGTCAAAGTCACTATAAATATAATTTTTGACAACAGGGTCGTTTCCACACGATAACTTTAGTTCTGTATATTGGATCTTTAACAAACTTGGCCACATGATTCCCCTGTGGAAGGGGAAGAACTCTATTTATATTGGAGTCATTAGGTCAAAGGTCAAGGTCACCATTACTATAAATAGAATTTTTGACAACAGGGTCGTTTCCACATAACTTTAGTTCTGTATATTGGATCTTTACCACACTTGACCATATGATTGCCCTGTGGAAGGGGAAGAATCCTATTTATTTTGGGGTAATTAGGTCAAAGGTCAAGGTCACCATTACTATAAATAGAATTTTTGATAACAGGATCGTTTCCGCACGATAATTTTAGTTCTGTATATTGGATCTTTACCAAACTTGGCCACATGATTCCCCTGTGGAAGGGGAAGAACCCTATTTATTTTGGGGTCATTACCATTGTACCGTTTGATAATTTATAGACGGGCATATTTTGTGATGCATACATTTCTTGTTCAGAATGGCTGAAAACAAAGCATTTCATGTACGTACAAAATATGAAAACAAACAAGTTCTGCACCGAATGAGGTTGTAATAAAAGTGGAAGAAGAAGAATTTGTGGTAAAACAAAATGTCTCCTTTCGGTGAATGGAAGATGTAATAAAATTATTGTAATTAATATTAGCTGTAGGCACATGTTCAAGTATATTGTAAACGAACTCCCCTTGGACGAGGGTTTTACATTTATCACACAAGATGAAGTTGAGGGTGATATTTTCCCCCCCCAAGTGTGATATTAATAAAAACACTCTCATCAAAGGACAATGTGTGTTTTTTTCATACTGAATGTTTTATGAATTAGAAATTGATTATGTGGCTTCAGAATTTTACAATTCGACTATTACCCGGCCATGACGGAGGTAAATATATGAATAAAAAAAGTTTAGACGGAGTGGGTGTAAATTGTTATTCGGTTCAGAAAAGTTCTGTCTCAGCAGGTGTTAATTTTAGGCATTTACACCCATTACTACGTGAAAATTATCACATATTGCCAGGAATGGGTGGATATTATAAAAGTTACGGAAAATTAACAAAAACTGTTTGTTCAATAAAATGATTTGGTTACCACAGAATTTGCATACAGGATAAATGTGTCTTCCTGTTTACCTACCCAATATAATCATCTATCTGTGTCCTGATGTTAGTTTTTGGCATGTGTCCAAGCAAGTAACTAATAGTATCTTCCTGTTTGGCTTTCCTAAATCATAAATGTACCCATTAATTTATTTAGTTATTAAGAACAATTTTACCTTGAAGAGGTTGAAGGCATATAACACAACACATTACAAAATATACTATAAGTATTTCATAACAAAAAAATCATCAAAAATGGTTGAAAAATAATCACTCTACATACAAAAACATGAGGTTTCTTGTTTCTGTGATGGCTGCTAACATGGATTTCTAATTGGAACAAAGAACTTATATTTTGTAGAGTGCCATCAAATGAACAATTGGTTTCAATTTGCCATGCAGTTTTGGAAAAAGATTAGAATGTGCAAAGCTTACAGACAACGCTGAAGATGAATGTAAAGTGATGACAATACCTAGTGTGACCCTAGACAACGCTGAAGATGAATGTAAAGTGATGACAATACCTAGTGTGACCCTAGACAATGCTGAAGATGAATGTAAAGTGATGACAATACCTAGTGTGACCCTTTGGGTCAGGTCAGCTAAAAATGCATTAAATCCCAATTCAATACAATATAAGTGATAAATTTTGCAGATATTGGTTCTATTTGAACCAAATTGCATGGACTAGATAAATTTTTGTTATATATAAGGTCACTGACCAAGATATATTTTTTCTGGTACCTGATTCATGTTGAGCAACGGTAAGAAACCGTAACAATATTAGAGCAGGTGTCACAGAGGACACCATCAAAAACTACTAGAACAACACTTGTTTCTGCTCTTTTTAGACAATTTGGCAGTTGTTTTGGGCTTTCTGACATTGCAGGATAAACACAATATACGTCCATTTCCAGAAAATATAACAGGGCAGAAAAGCTTGCTAAAGATTCGCTTTCCCACCTGTTTTTAAAGCTCGTACAAATAAATTTGACATTTCTGACAATGTACATATATTGTTTATATATCTTACAATCTTCTAATATTTTCTTCCTTTGAAGCCTTGTCTTTCTTTAAAACATCCAGCTGGGCTTGAGCACTGGATTGTAAATGTAGTCGGTTCATTTCAGAGCTGTAAAAAATAAAAATAAAATATCAATTCATTTTTACAACTAATAAATCATGCCAGTTATTTTCTACTTACAATGAGTTGGATATTTTCACTAAATCTGTAATAATATACTTAACCCAACACACTAATTATGCTCAGTAGCAACATTTAAATATATGTTTGGCCTTTTAACTTGTAAACTTTCAACAGTTATTATTACCCATTAAACAGCAAAGTACGAGCAAGTGAGTGAGTAATTGTTGTTTAATGCCAAATCAGAAATTTTTCATCTATATCATAGCGAGAACAAGTTAATTTTTAAATGAGATGATGATGATGTCTGCTTTGAACTAGACCAACACGCTTAGTTGGATTTTTAAAGTGCTAGCTTGTTGAAACAACAGTCCGCAGATAGACATGTCTCCACATTCAGACACATTATCCTGATTCTGAGCCAACCAGTCTTTGCTCTTACTCCTTAATGCTGCATGCATTAAAAAAAGCAGCAAATACCAATTTGATATTCTTTGGTTTGACTTGACTGAGGCTCCAATCTACGATCTACTGCACTCGAGGCAAGCATGCTAACCATTACACCACAGATGCAGTTCAGCAAAGTATGGCAACTATTGCCAGTAGCACATATGACCATTCAGTCAAATCTTAAGTTTTCACTCGGTTGCCAAACAAACTAACTTTACATATGATGACTATGAATGACAAAATTGCAAATGTCCCTAAAAACTCTATATGATCAGTACATTTGAAAAATTACTTCGGCATCTTTTACAACTCTGGTCCTTAGACTTAGTGCTGTCCATCTCAATCAAAAACAAACTGGACATGTCTTAAGGGATCGTCTCAAAATGTGACAGTTTTTTTCAAATTATTTTGTTTCGTTTGGTAGGTGGGTGGTTTTCAGCTGTAACGTTTGGAAAAAAAACAAAATTGCACATTGAGATTTGTCAATAAATCTTTAAAAATGCACTTAAAAAACGGCATAAAATTGAATGGAACATCGTTATAATTTCTTTCGAGTCTGTATATTGTACCGTTTCTTTAGTACTGAATAAGTAATGGGTGTGTATGTACACAGCTCTGGTTTCCTGTTTGCGGTACAACTAAATATTATACGTTGCGTATATATTAAATATTAAAGCAACGGTCTACTTTTGCAAATTAAAAAAAATAATGTTTTCGATTCTTGGAACGTTTTATACTGTTGTCAAATTAAAAATAATACTATAATGTATTAAACAAGTTTTGACCAGAGAGTAAACAACAGATACCACGATGCTTATGGCGGGTTTTTGTTCTTGTGTACGTTGCAGAAATAGGCTTTCGGTAGTTTGTGATTGTATTGATTGCTTTCGGTATTTTGTTATTGTATTGATTAAGTATAAAACATGGCAGCGCCCTGTAAAAAACGTCTTGTGCAGACAACACTATTCATAGATAGACCCTTTATCATGAAATGCATATGGAGAATACATGGCTCTAAACCCTATATTTTTAGGTGGAGTTTGGTTTATAATACATCGGTATTCTGTTTTTCACACTTTCATTTGGAGGGGGTGGGTGGGTGGTATGAGCCAAATGAAACTAACTTCATTTGAAAAAACTGTCACATTTTGAGACGATCCCTAAGTGTTCAAATCTGTTGCCACATTTACAGCTTCTAACAAATCAGACACAAACGTCTCAAAAAAGGATTTGTTTGTTCATAATTGAACTGGTATGTTGTCTGTACTGCATCTCATGAAATTTATTTTTTGAAATACAACTTCAAAAACATTGATCCATGTATCAAGTACATTGTCCCGCCACGTTTACTGACTGTCTTCTTTCATCAGTTACAATAACAATACTGTGTCACAGCATTTCTTAAAGTCTAAATCTTCCAATTTGCCTTTTGATTTATATGTCACCACTATAGCATTGCATGAATACCTGTTGATTGGTCAAACAATTAACAACTAAATGTTGGCAAATAATTCAAAGAAACATTTTTAAGTGAAGGAATTTTCAAAATGTAGAAATATCTCTTTCAGAAAGTCACCATCAAAAACTATAATCAAATGTAGAAAACTGCCCGCAATTCATTATAATCTAGAATGTTGATGTCATTGGTCTCGTTTGGATCCAATATCTGATACTGTAAATCGGGAAATTTTGGTGTAGGTTAATTTTGGCCTTTTTTCTCCAAAAGAGGGTTGTTTTATTTTGGTGTGTGAAATTTTTGCCATTTTCGCTTCTAGTGTGTTTAATTTTGGCCATTTTTGGTTCTCATGTGTTTAATTTTTTTGTCAGTTAATTCAGAACGTAAATGGAAGCGTTCTCATTTCAACCAGCGATACTACGTTTTTACTGTTACTTACCGGATATTTTGATGTCGTACTAAAAACCAAATCGATTATGAATAAATTGTGATATTTATTAAAACTAGGAATTTAAATATTTAAACAGCATAAAGTAAAATGCATTTAATATAAAAACAACAAATAATAATTTTGCACTGGTATTAATCATCGCTTTTACAGTAAACAGTCTTATTATAACGGTCAGTACATGTATTTGTTTACACAACAATTATACATAATAAACAGATCAAAGGTTACAAAAAAATGTATGTGACAGATCACACCTTTATAATTGGATTTTGTACCTGTAAATCTATTTGATTATTGACTGTGAATTTTATGTTGTTATAAATAAAATCAATTTTTCTTTTTTCTATAGGTAATTGTCATTTTAATGATATTTGACATTTTGTTGATTGAATAAATTTTATTGGTATTGCATGGTTTTTATCAATGTACTTTATTTACCTGTAATTTCTCTCTTGTCATCCAAGCCAACAATTTCACATCGTGAACACTTTTCAGTTTGACTTGTGTGTGTATATACATGTATAACGGTAATTGACAAAGTTTTACTTAGGAAAGAAGTAAGACAAAAAGGTACAGACTAGGGAATATAAAAAGATATTAAGGCAGTGTTCAATTTTGGCAGTTAATTTTTGGAGTGAGACATATTTTGGTGTATTTAATTTTGGCACTTCGTATTTAGGGGCCAAAATAAAACCATGACCAAAATTTCCCGATTTACGGTACTGAGGCTGTATATCTGGTTGATTGCTACAAAATGTACATATCTCAAATGACAATGAATCTTTTCTCTTTCACGTAGATTGTTTCTTTCCTCTATCACAGACTTTTACTAGACTTGACTTTATGAGTAACAGAGTGTCTTATAAGAAGCAACAACTGCTTAAACTTTGCACCTGGGTTCACCCTCCGTTTTTTAAGGGGTCCATGTTGCTAAACTTTTTAGTTTTCTGAATTAAGTTGTGTTTGTTTTGTCTTCGTCCTGTGTCTTGGGTGCTCAATGTTTCCAGTGTCTCATTCTTGATTTTCTCTTCGATTTTCACTAATGGTTTTTTCCTGTATCAGAATATCATCATTGCTACACCAGTCTCTCCAAAATCTACAAATACATTTGTTAGACAATAGAACTTCAACAAATGTATATGGCTAATGCTTACCTCAGCTGACTGATTTTAGCATCCAGATTTAATTTGTCTTTGACTAGCTGATCAATCTCTCGTTTAAGTTTTGGTACATCTACAGTGCCCTCTGTAGACTGTAAGTCATGTTCCTAGAAGATAAAAAAATCTCCTTTATGATATCTGTTGCATAAAATACTATGTTCCCAATACAGCACTGGTCACATTATATATTTTACATATTAAATATATAATAATATATTATATATTTAAAAATTGCTTTTTTTCATTACTTATCTGTCAATTTTTGGTCTACATATGAGTAAATAAATATATCAGTGATTGTTGTTCAATGCCAATTTAGCAATTTTTCATCTACATCATGGCAAGAACAAGTTACATTTCAATGTGATGATGATCAGATCCGCTTTGTACTAGACCAACACGCTTAGTTGGATTTGCATAGTGCTAGCTCACAGAAACAATAGTCCATGGAAAGACATGTTGATCCACTCTGACACATTATTCATATTCCGAGCCAACCAGTCTTTGGTTTTACTCCTTAGTGCTGCGTGCTTAGCAGAGAAGCAACAAATATCAACTTTATAGTCTTTGGTTAGACCCGACATGCCTTCTATAATTCTACATCTGTAAGTAATCGTTGGAAGTATCATTTAAATCATTGTATATAGATTTAAATGACAGACCAAAAAAATTATACGATTCTGTACACACTGTCCAAGAAAGAAAAAACATACATGAAATACTGCCTGTTTGTACCATTTTTGCTTAAAATAAAAGGTTATACCATATAACCGGTAATTTCTGCAGCAATCTAATTTCTGCGGTCAACTCCGGACCGCAGAAATTAAAATCGCAGAATATTATGTAAAATAAATGTTTAATGTCCCGTACAAAATAAGTTTTCAAACTCTAACTCTGATTCCGCCGTAAGTGTCAAATATTTAATTAGTCGTAATTACTATATCCAGATAAACAAAACCTGGTACTATATTAATGTTTACACAACAATTAAAGGTTATTTAGCAGTGGCATGATGATTTTTACCTGTTAATTACAATTACTCCAGATCAAGAAATATGATTGTACCAAGCTGACACCGACAATATAATTGAAACAATCACCTGATTAAATGTTTACAATCATAATAAAGTTTATTAAAGCAATATTTAAAATTGTTATTTCATAAATTAACATTATATTTTTTTTTAAATTGTTGTAGTAGTTAGCTTTGATTGAATAATATCAAACTGCGTGATCGCAGGATTCATCTAAAATACCAAACAAATAGAAATGTACTGGTAGTAGAATTCCGGTTAACCCTAGTTTTTATGTCTACATTATACTAAAAGAATTGAATACAATTGCTTCTAATCATAATTCTTTAAAAAACATTGTTATATGATAAAGTATGAAAATTCGACATTAAAAATATACATCCGAAATATATCAAAATTTATACCGATATCGATCCAATGTTTCGTTTTCAGGTAATTTCCCCCATAAGCTGGAGCAACTGTTGACTTCGTATTTCCTGTCAACAAAATAGATCGCGAAAACAGTCAACAAATAGTTTCTTAAGATAAATTTGAAGTTAACCAAATGCGTATTCAGAAGTTGTAACGTTTGAAAACTTTCTAAAGAACTAAATATATTTTTACTTCTAATGATCACTGTAATGTGCACCAGTTGTTTATCACAATATCGCTTCAGTTGTTGCTTCCTGTAATACAAACAATTTTTTTTTCGGTGCCGAGATTTTCAATCCGCAGAAATAAAAATCTGCAAAAATTAAATGTCATCTTTTTAGACCAAAACCGTAGAAATTTCACACCGCAGAAATTACCGGTTATATGGTATTCAGCTATCAGTGTTTAAGTTTACTTTCAACAATATTTTATCGTGCCAAACAGTTTTATTGGTATATGAAACAGGAGTACCAGTTAAAAAATGACAAACTTGCCACAAGTTTTTTACAAACTTTTATCATGCAAAGTTTCATTGAGTTCACATTTCACCACGGGTGGGAATCAGACTCAACCAGGACCAACATCAGTGGAAAACTTGTCCGTAACTTTTTTCCCTTTGTAAGAGGAAACTACTGTAAAATGATTAAGACAAACATTATTATAATACCCCTCTCTTTAATTCTCTAGTAAGCTGTTCTAGTTTTTCTGCCGAGGCATCCACTTGACTTAGCTTCTGATTGATCTCTTTGATTTTTGTTGCATTGTCTTTCTGAAAAAGAAAATTAAAAATAAAATATTTGTGAAGATAATTCTACTTATTGGGCAAGGGTTATGGTGTTTAAAAGCCATTTTCAACAATATTTCAGTTATATCGTGGCAGTTCTACTTATTGGGATCTATTAAAATTCCTATAATCATTATATCAACATTCTGTAGATCACAATCTCACCAGCCTCCTCCAAATCATTTGCATCAAAAAACCATGTAACTGAAATTAAGAAAAGGTGACACATGGATATATAATGTCATGCACCCTCCATCATCTATCAGTGGATCACGTATGACATTATATATCCATGCACCCTCCATCATCTATCAGTGGATCACGTATGACATTATATATCCATGCACCTTCCATCATCTATCAGTGGATCACGTATGACATTATATATCCATGTGTCACTATATAATGTCATGCACCCTCCATCATCTATCAGTGGATCACGTATGACATTATATATCCATGCACCCTCCATCATCTATCAGTGGATCACGTATGACATTATATATCCATGTGTCACTATATAATGTCATGCACCCTCCATCATCTATCAGTGGATCACATATGACATTATATATCCATGCACCCTCCATCATCTATCAGTGGATCACGTATGACATTATATATCCATGCACCCTCAATCATCTATCAGTGGATCACGTATGACATTATATATCCATGTGTCACTATATAATGTCATGCACCCTCCATCATCTATCAGTGGATCACGTATGACATTATATATCCATGCACCCTCCATCATCTATCAGTGGATCACGTATGACATTATATATCCATGTGTCACTATATAATGTCATGCACCCTCCATCATCTATCAGTGGATCACATATGACATTATATATCCATGCACCCTCCATCATCTATCAGTGGATCACGTATGACATTATATATCCATGCACCCTCAATCATCTATCAGTGGATCACGTATGACATTATATATCCATGTGTCACTATATAATGTCATGCACCCTCCATCATCTATCAGTGGATCACGTATGACATTATATATCCATGTGTCACCTATTCTTAATTCAGTTACTTGGCTATGTGGGGAAATTGTAATACCAGTGCCTAGGTTGTAAAGTAATGGACAAACTGACCTAATAACGAAAACTTGATGTAGACAAGGTCAGTAGACCATGAAACTGAAAACAGTTCTTTAACTAAGCAGACTAGTATTATAATTTCCCCACACAAAACTCTCTATACCTTGTACTCTATATATGTTATAGTTACTTATAGTTTTATACAATCTTAACGACATATACAGACAGTGGTCAAAAGTATTTGGAAACTTCCAATTTCCCCTGAAAATCTTAAATAAAACAACAATTTTTCAAAAATATTACCTCGAAGTCAATTCAAGTCTGATTTTGATACTTTTTTTTTATCAATAAAAGCAGAAAGTATGTAATTTTAGTAGTGCAGTAACTTTCTAATAATGTTTATAATTATTTTTTTCTTCCAGTCCTCATGATTTAAAGACATACTCACATTTTTCATCTACAAAAGTACTATCATTGCATTGTGTTTTGGCCGAAATTAATTCAGTTTTGTGTTTAATTGTGTATCCTCACAATTCTTAGTTCATAAAGCTGTATTGAAGCTAAAAGTACATTTAATTCTGCCTTTGTCAATAAAACTGTTTATTAGAATCAGATATTGATCGGCTTCAGGATATTATTTTTGTTTTTTTTAAATCAAACTTTTAAATGAAATATATAGGGCAAATTGGACATTTTCCAAATACTTTTGATCACAGACTGTTCAATACGAGCATTATATTCATCAATAAAATGTTTAATATACAGGGCTAGAAATTAACACTAGCAAGCAGGCAAATTGTTAGTTGAAATTTTGATTTGCCTTCATTTTGCTAGAGGTTAAAATTATTACTAGCAGAATTTTGCTAGTCGTAAAAAACATGCGTTCAGAATCGAATATGAAACAATCTGAGCTCAGGAGTCTGGAAATCCTTATGCAATAAAAGAATGATTTCCAAACAATTACTGTTTCATTCATAGTTTTAATGCTTTTATTTTCCTACAACTATAAAGTTTATGTCTATTAAAAAAAGAAGAACTCAGTCTTGAAATAAAAAAAAATTGTGATTTACTAAACCCCTTTTGAAACAGATCACCACTCTGACGACTTTGAGAAATATTTGTTGAACTTAATTATTACTCTGTTTAAAGAACTACAGCCACCTCATACAGTTTTCATATTTCTTTTATAATAATTATATTCCATTTCATCATGAATTTAAAACCAAACAAGTCAGTTCCTGTTATGTTTTAAAAAAATATATAAATTGAGAAAAGATTGAAAAACGTTCAGGTGCATTTACCAAAATTTGTTATATCACTCAGTCTGTTACTTTTAAATACATGTAGCTCAGTTGAAGAGAATTCACTATTCTACCTTCATATTTCATATATATTTTTCTGGTTGCATTGTAGAAATAAACCTACATATATACATTGTAGAAATAAACCTACATATATACATTGTCTCAATTTATATTTGTAAAAATTGTACATTCTATCACACAAATTTAAAGAACATTTCAACATGTCCAATATAGATGAACAGACAACTTTCACAATGTAATATGACTAGAGAGAGGGACTTTGTGACTTAGTTCAATAAATCACATTAAACTTGACTGTTTTAATTATTTTTATTAACACACTTATAATATTATGAAGCATAAATTTCGGGTTCAATTCTGTTGCTAGTAAGGTCAGTATGTTTGCTAGTTGATTTTTTTTACAACTAGCAAAGTTTTGCTTGTTGTGAAAGAAGTTAATTTCTTTCTAGCCCTGATATATCATAAAAATTATTTGAGAACCAGTCCCATTACTTTGTATAAGGTGAATATCAGACCCAGTCCCCATGTTTAAAATCATTGTATATCTCCTATCAAATTGTTAGTCTCAATAATATTGTTTGGTTTAGATGTATATCAATCTGGTAGCTGATGCTGATTCGCATAGGAAGTAGTGAAATTTCTATTTTAGTAACAGTGACATTGACCCCAAAATAAATCTGTTCTTCCTGAGGTTACTATCTGATTAAGCTTGGCTGACTATACTAATAAATAGTGTTCAGAAATGAAAATTCCATTTTGTGACATTGACCTTTGATCTACTTTAACCCAAATCAAGTTTGATTGGTTTGGTTTTATGGTGTTTAATGCCACTTTCAACAATATTTCAGCTATATCGTAGCAGTCAGTTTTATTGGTGGAGGAAACTGGAGTACCCGGAGAAAACCAACGACCTGTCACTGACAAACTTTATCACATGATATTGTACACCTTGCCCTGAGTGGGATTCGAATTCACAACATCAGTGGTCATAGGCATTGATTGCATAGGTAGTTGTAAATCTAACTACCATACGATCACGGTCACGACAGCCCCTCAAATCAGGTATGGTGTAGTAAAGATGTAGGAAACAAAGTGTAAGCAAAAATTTTTTTTAGCAACAATAATCTTGACCTATGACCTTCAGTCACCAAAATTCAAGTTTTTCTGTCATCCTTATTTTATGATATGCCCACTAGTTTGGTGAAGATTTAATACAAGATGAACTGTGAGCTAATGCTCACTTATGATACCCCCGCTCTTCGACAAACAGGAAGTAGGAGCCTGACGGGTCAAAAAACGCTTCCCACGATATGGGGTACCTATATGAAGCTTGTGACCAAATACCAGATCTCTGCCATCAACAGTTGCTGAGAAAAATGTGACGAAAAATGTGCATATATGTTCAATGTGTATAAAAACCAACTAAGTCGGCAAACAGGAAGTAGGAATCTGATGGGTCCAAAAACGCTACCCACAATATGGCATACCTATATGAAGCTTGTGACCCAATATCAGATTTCTGCCATTGATAGTTGCTGAGAAAAATGCGACGAAAAATATCTTGGACGGACGGAAGGACAGACGGAAGGACGGACAGACGGACAGAGGTAAAACAGTATACCCCCCTCCCCCTCCGGGGAGCGGGGGTAAATTCCAATGGTGCATACTCTCTTGCCTTTCATCAAACCAGTAATTGAAATACTTAGAATAAAAACATAAAATATGAAATACCTGTCAACTGATGGCACACTTCATCAAATCATATTATAACAACATAGTCTTGCAACCAGTTACATAATTTGATGGATTTAATTTACATAATTTGATGGATTTAATGTGCTGAAAGAAGACACGACTAAGTTGTATATCGTTGGAAAGAAAAAGACAAATGGCAAAGTGAAAAACGGCTGCATGTATCAAATATTTGAGGTCAAAGGTCAGGCTACAGTTTCGTTCAAATGTTGGAGAAGATTAATAAAATAATTCTGTATGTCCTAAAAATTATGTAACGTTGAAAATGTTCATTCTGTTTAACATAATATAGTTACCATTGCCATATTTTGTAAGTATTGATGGAAAAAAATCAAAAGAGCCTCTGAAAATTAGCCTTAATCTTGAACTTTGATATTTTTCGTAAATCTCAACTGACAAGAAGTTAACCCGACCGTGAACTTGACATATTTGCAAAATGCATGATATCTTGACGGTTTCTTAAAACACATGCCCTAAATTCATTTTTTAACATAAAAAAAAAAAACAGATTTCAATTTTAACAAAGAAATAGTCCATAGTAGACCCAAAATCATGGCAATTTAGTGGTTGTGCATCTTATTACGATCGGTGACTACTTAAGGTTTTTGAGTTATCAATTGAGATAAGAAACCTCAAAATATTAAATAGAATTGGTTTCTACATAAATTAAGCTTATTAAGTCATCAGAGGCGAAGCTTAGGTCTCATAAACACTTACACATGTTACACCAAACAACAAACACTAACATCCTAGAACCATCGCAACCACATGATTGAAATTATGAAAGCTAGTACGTTTGAATTTTGTGGCCTTCTAAGATCAGTAAAATATTATTTAAGATGAATTAAGGATGAAATGATTTCAGATGTGCGTTAAGAGAAATCATTGAAGTATTAGAGTTTTTTTAAGTAATGTGTTATCACAGACTGTATCACAAGATATTTGATGACTTTTCAAAATCACTGGCTTATTAGTACACAGATTACTCAAATAAAGCGACAGTTAGATGCAAAAATTATATGTTCATTTCATCATCACTATCTTCATCGGCAGTTTGAGTCAACGGGTTGCAACATGCACCAGTCTCTTGACATTGACATAGCTCAGTGCAGGTCAGATTTTGTTCAGCACAAACACAACCCTGAGAACACGAAGATTTGCCTTTACATGTACACAGCAAATCTTTCAGAAAATCTGAAGAAGTCTGACCAACAAAGTAAACAGGTGACAATCCGTTTTGATCTTCCCAACCAAAGTCTAAGGTGGATTTTTCAGGTGGTTGCACTGTGTCTTCATCCAGATGTAAGTCTGAAGGGAAGCTCTGAGAACATGTTGAATGAATGAAGCTTCACATGGTGGTAACTTTGCCAAGCTTGCATCCTTCTGCTTTGCAATCTTTACCCTCAACCTATTTAAATTGTCATGAGCAGATTTCATCTTTCCCTTCTGATCGTATAATCTTGCCACAAAGTTTCTAGAAACGTCTATGAAAGTTTCACTGTCAAGTAGACAAAGCTTGTTCAAGTCAGTGAATTCGTCAATGATGTCCTTTAGTGTTTTTAGCACGGTTTTCTTTCCTATTCCAAAAAATTAGGATATGGTTTCGCAACCTGTTAAAGCATGCCCTGCAGGCAATCATTTATAATGCATGAAGCAGAGTGGAGAATCTGCTCTTCTGACATTTCACTACAGGCTGCAGACATGCCTTGTTCAAACTCCCTTACCTTCAAAATAGATTTTAACTTTGCAGCAGCAGCGATTGCATCAGCAATAGTGAGACTAGAATATAATACAATACTTGACATACCTTGACCTCTCTGAGGCTGAATAGTTATTGAGCTGCCGTAGTAACTGGCAAGCTTACATTGGAGCCTAGTCGACTGGTAGTCTTCAGAAACATCTTTTGGTAAAAGTGACTTGTATATTTCAAGAATATGAGACATAAGAAAAGCTTTCTTGTGTACAAAAAGGTCATCACTGATTCTAGAAATAAGGCAGTCAAAGGCAACCTCATGAGCTGACTGCTCAGTTTCTTTAAATTCAACTTTAAGTGGCGTCGAATGCAATAAAAATCTTCTAATGCACCCCGAATGATAAACAGCACTCGTCAGAAAATCAGGTTTATTGAGTGTCTTGAGCATCATCAAATCATTGTGCTCTTTTGCACGACTCATTAAGTTATCTAGGCGCTCTGACGATTCAATCTTGTGTAGTTTAGTCTCGTTTGAAACTTTTTTTCTTGCATATGAAGCAAAAATTGCTATCAATGGAACCGGGTTGAACCACTGATCGGGTCTGAATGACAGTTGAATCGGGAATTGATCCAGTATCCTCATTCTCTTCAAGCTGTGTGAATGGTCTACAGTTGTGTTTGCTAGTATGTTTTGTAGCATGATCGGTGGTAAAACACTTTTATATTTGGGGACAGTAAGCCATCGACGGACGATAATTCTCCATTTATTCTTTCAAATATATTGTCTCGCCGTACATTCATAGCTTCAATGAAGCTGTTCTTACTTATACTCATCATGCAAATCAGGTTTTCAAGGCTCGGACGCTGGCAAAAATACATTTGTCCCACTTAATTGCTGGTCTTCGTCGCTTAGGACTCGACGGCTCAAGCTTTAATGGGCTGCCAAAACTAGCCATTTTCAAAACAATGGGTTGATAAAAAACAGAACAACAAAGACCTATACGACTATTTACATCTGATTGAACAAAATGTCAAACAATAGAAAGCAACATCCCAAAACAAGAGAAAAAAATTCATCATTTATATCTTGTCAAAATACTATTTACAACTTATTTACGCACTAACACAATTTGATTAATGAAACAACGGCAACCGGAATAAATTTGATTCCCAAGTGTTTGATTTGTGTATTTAAAACGCTAATACACAAACTCTAAAATAAACGCATATTTACCAAAATAACTAAGAAAAGCAAATTGTCCTAAAGTAAAATACATTTAAAACAATTGAAATACGACAGTGAAACTACAATTGTGTGTCTAATTTCAACGATAAAGCCAGTTCATAAGTGAACAAATTGTCTTAGTTATTGAACTAATTGAATAACTTATAGACTCGATTGACGGAAGGCTATTTTTTCGTAATTACAAAGTGTTAAAAAATTATTTTTCTTTGTTGATTTTAAGCAAAGCTACTCCATGTTTTACCTTAAAATTTGGCAGGGAACTCGTTAACGCAATATTCTTGCATTTTGAATGCAAACCAATGTATCGGGTATAATTTTTTTCGTCCGTTAAGAGAAAAACGCCTATAAACTGACAGTCAATTTGATCAATGTTCGATAATGACATGCGTTTTTGCAAAACCAATACATTCATATTCATTTTACATGTTTTCTCCTGCAAACAGAATCTTTATTTTATTTATATGTGATACAATGATGCAACGATTTCATTTTCAAATTGTCTAGTGAAATACGTGTTTTTGGGACCGATATGGCGCAAACTTACCGCAAAAATCATTGACGACAACTTGAAATGGAAAGAAGACATATTTATCTAAAATTTAAGAGATATTGCAGCTGTGTCTTATTTCAGCACATTAAACTCGAGAAATAAGCGACTTTTCGGTAGCTGGTTGCAGGACTAACAGGGACCATCATAGTTGTGATCGTATGGTAGTTGGATTTACAACTACCTGTGTAATCAGTGCCTATCACCACTAACATTGTGAGTTCGAATCCCATTCAGGCGAAGTGTAGTCGATACAACATTATGTGATAAAGTTTGTCAGTGACTTGTGGCAGGTCAGTGGTTTTCTCTGGTTTCCTCCACCAATAAAACTGACCATCACTGACATATTGTTGAAAGTGGCATCAAACACCATAAATCCTAATCCTTTTATAACAACAACTAAATATTTACCATCATATTCCTTTTAATATGTTCACTTTGTTCCAGCTTAGTTTTATTCTCTTTCAGTTCATCTATTTTCACTTGGACATTTTTTTCTCTTTCTTCATATTCTACCTGGAAAAAATACACAATCTATGATACCTGTCTAAAGTGAACCCGAATAAAACAGAATCCTGTATAAACAGAAGACCTGTCTATTCCGAACACAAAAATTGGTCCCAGTGAGGTTCTGTTTAGACAAGGTTTCAACTGTATTTTGTATAAATGAACATGATTATAAAAAAAAAAAAAAAAAAATTAATTTTGTATTATTTCACTGGTAGAAGCTTTGCTTCTATTCAATTTACAGCAGTACTCCTCTTATAAGGACACTCCCAACAATTGCCATCTCTCTTATAAGGACACTCCCAACAATTGCCGTCTGTCTTATAAGGACACTCCCAACAATTGCCATCTCTCTTATAAGGACACTCCCAACAATTGCCATCTCTCTTATAAGCACACTCCCAACAATTGCCATCTCTCTTATGAGGACACTCCCAACAATTGCCATCTCTCTTATAAGGACACTCCCAACAATTGCCATCTCTCTTATAAGGACACTCCCAACAATTGCCGTCTCTCTTATAAGGACACTCCCAACAATTGCCGTCTCTCTTATAAGGACACTCCCAACAATTGCCATCTCTCTTATAAGGACACTCTCAACAATTGCCATCTCTCTTATAAGGACACTCCCAACAATTGCCATCTCTCTTATAAGGACACTCCCAACAATTGCCATCTCTCTTATAAGGACACTCCCAACAATTGCCATCTCTCTTATAAGGACACTCCCAACAATTGCCATCTCTCTTATAAGGACACTCCCAACAATTGCCATCTCTCTTATAAGGACACTCCCAACAATTGCCATCTCTCTTATAAGGACACTCCCAACAATTGCCGTCTCTCTTATAAGGACACTCCCAACAATTGCCATCTCTCTTATAAGGACACTCCCAACAATGGCCATCTCTCTTATGAGGACACTCCCAACAATGGCCATCTCTCTTATGAGGACACTCCCAACAATTGCCATTTCTCTTATGAGGACACTCCCAACAATGACCATCTCTCTTATGAGGACACTCCCAACAATTGCCATCTCTCTTATAAGGACACTCCCAACAATGGCCATCTCTCTTATGAGGACACTCCCAACAATGGCCATCTCTCTTATGAGGACACTCCCAACAATTGCCATCTCTCTTATGAGGACAATCCTAACAATGGCCATCTCTCTTATGAGGACACTCCCAACAATTGCCATCTCTCTTATGAGGACACTCCCAACAATTGTCATCTCTCTTATGAGGACACTCCCAACAATTGCCATCTCTCTTATAAGGACACTCCCAACAATTGCCATCTCTCTTATAAGGACACTCCCAACAATTGCCATCTCTCTTATAAGGACACTCCCAACAATTGCCATCTCTCTTATAAGGACACTCCCAACAATTGCCATCTCTCTTATAAGGACACTCCCAACAATGGCCATCTCTCTTATGAGGCAAGATTTCAGATGCAATGAGGTAGTATAATACTACTGAATTGTTTCCCCTCAAGAGTGGCGACAACTTTTTTTTAATTGCAGAAGACATCTTCCAGGAAAAAGTGCACACTTACAGACTGTGACAGGTCATTTTTCAAACACTGATTTGAGAGATGTTGTTGATATATGTTGGAGATATGAGCTTCAGCTAACTTAAAATTAAAAAATTAAAACACAGACTCTTTTATTAACGATTAAATTAACGTTTAAAAAAATGATGTTGCTATTGTAAAATTTTGACGGAATTTTGACGGAATTATAAAATAAGAAAATCTGGAAACCAAAGGCTTGTACAGAATTCTTTTGTTCATGAAATATGATGACTTGTAAAGACCTGCTGAAATGGTTTGGTTATAGAGTGAAGTAAATTTCATACTTGGTTAATTTGAGTAATTTCCATGTTGCTATCATCACAATTTTGACGGAAAAGGTGACGTTGTTGCTATTGTCAGTAATTGACAGACTATGTGTGCTATTGTCATTCAGTGACAGACATTTATGATGTTAAGGTTAAAACTGAATGACCAATTAGTTGATTAACTGCCAGTGAAGGTTTTTTGAGACCTAAACTATATGATGAAAAGGAAACATTTGATTTTACAACTGTGAAAATTTGTTGAAAATAAAAATCTGGATAATATGCACCTCTTAAATATGTGTACAAACATTCTGCAAATTTAAGACTTTCTAGCTTGAGAACTTTAGAAGGTGGTATTAAAAGGTGCTCATTTTTATTTGTAACATTTATTAAAAGATAAAATCTCAAATTCTGTTCCAGTTGGTACCACCAAACTTTCTAATCATCAATATCTGAAAAAAGAAAATCTATATTAATGAATATTAAAGAAAATTAAACATATATTGAAAAGAATAGAGGCTATCTAAGTATACAGATTGGTTGAGAGACAATGATATTGATTGATTTTTGGTGTTTTATGCCACTTTCAGCTATATCATAATGACCAGTTTTAGTGGTGGAAGAAGCCAGAGAACCCTGAGAGAACCACTGACCATGGGCAAGCAACTGGTAAACTTTATCACTTGCGGCTGCAAGTCGAGTGCACCCTTTTTTGTAATTTACAAAGCCAGGCACGAACCCACGTCGTATTGGTGATAGGCTTGTATGAGTTGTTAGGTAATTCAACTACCTAACTCGTTGAGCCACCCAGGCCCTTACAATGGTATTGATATATGAACTAATTTATAATAAACTATTTAAAAACATATTTTGTTCCAGATTTGAAATGTGGACTGTACAACATTTTGTGTTCAAAATCAAAACATATATGTACATGTGGTATGGAATCATACTGAAATAATTCTAATGTGCATGAAAATCTGAGCCATTAGATTTTTTAGTTTGAAATATTTTAAACGAAGTATTGCAAATTGGCATAAAATTTAATTTGCCAATGAAATATTTCAAGTCAACCCAATGTATTAATGGGTCAGTAGATTAGGATAGATCAATATTTCTAGGTCATTATTAAATTGAACTTTGTGTATGGAAAAAAATAATCAGACAGTTGTTTCTACTTAAAATATACTATGAGTAAATCTAACACAAACCTTGAAGTACATAATGAAATTGAAGTCTTGTCATAGCAATATCTGGTGGTTTTATTCAAGAACTGAAACTAGTTACATGCAAGAGAAAAGATATTGCTGAAAAGGTCAAATGAAACAAACATTGTACAAACTTGTGAATGTTACACAGCTGTGTTAGCGGGACATGAAAATGTAGGTGTGAGCAGGGCCTATGAGTATGAGAGGGGGTTTCAGCAGGTATAAAATGTACATTGGTCCGGGGCCAAGAAGGTACCAGTGAATCTCTGAAGGGCCACCTTTACAAGTAACACTTTGCTGCATTATCTGATTATGTTTGTCACTACTTTGTATATAAAGTATAGGTTATCTGCCAACTGGACATTCTGCTGCACAGGAAATGAAGCATTTATAAATGTTTACCAGTGGTTTTATTGGACCTCAAATCCTAAATTTTGAGAGAAGTCTCAGCCTATCCTCGAGGCGGCAAAGCAGTCTTGTTCCACCTTGCATCATTCCTCTTAGTCTTGAGAGTGCTTACTTGCAAGTCCGAATGATGGACAGACAACCAGCATTATTATGTCCCACTCCATTTACAAAGTGCTGATCTTTGAACACTATAATATAAAAAAATTGATTTTCATGTCAATTTACAAGAATGTACAAAGCCAATGTTTTTCTTATTGGAATAATTGATGTGGTCTAACAATGGGTCATGTCTTTCACCAGTTTAAAGATTTGTTGAAGGGCAGTTAACTTTATAAGCTTGTTTATTATAAGTTTTAAAAAATTTAAACAGCCAGTTTCACAAAATTAGATATAGACTTACAGAAAATTGTCAAGTTTCAAGACATTCTAACTAAGGATTTGTTGTAAATGACGATGGAACCATCGAAGTCTGTCAAAAGCAGACGATAGCAACATAAATTTTGTCAATTATGTGACAATCGCAACACATGTTCTGTCAAAAAATGACGATAGCATCAACCCTGTTCCAAAAACCAATAAACACGGTAAAAGTAACAAAAAATCAACGATGTTTTTGTATCAATGGATCGACCCGCTAGTCCAAACTGAATATTATTGCTGACAAATTACTATAAACACGTTTTTCAGACATCGATGTTGCTATCGTCATTGGTTGCTATCATCATTTTTTTTGACGGACTAAACAATACTGCAAAAATTTACCTGACACCTTCGATATTGGACTGTTCCTCTGTGGCCAAGTTGTTTGTTATTAAATAGCAGCGCCATCTAACGTGGTAGAGCTAAATACCGAAAAAGATGCGTTTTCCTAGGACGCATTTTCATGTTGCTATCGTCATCGAATAACGCATTCGACAGTTGACAGAATTGACGATCGCACAACATTTTCCAACTCTGGTCGACTAATTAACATATAAATTTACTGAAAAACGTAATAATTTAATTAGAATCAGATTTTAGCATCACTACAAAAAATGTATTTGATGAAATTGACTGGATGATGAATTTATATCTGAAGTGATGCTATCGTCATTATTGTTGACAGACATGCTGACTAAATTATAGGGATGCATTTTAGTATTTGATTTTCAGCTTAAATGCTTTATTATAATAAAAAAATATATATACTATTATTCAAATTCATGCATTGCTATATACAACAATATTGGTTCCAGGTAATACAATTTGAAAATAACACCATCAACTTTTGATTAGTTTAGATTCTGTCAAAATGACAATAGCACAACAATTTTTTTTAGTAATTTCCACAAAATTTGTACTCAAAATAGTGCTTAAAGTGATTTTGTTGTTAGTTTCAACCTTCATCCTAATAAAAACAGAAAAAAGTAACAAGTTCTTCAGGTAATAGAAAACAGAAATCAATTTGACAGTATAGTGTGCACTTTTTCCTGGAAAATGTCAGAAGGGGTGACCTTATAAGAGAGGACCTATTGTATTAATAAATATTATGTATATTCCACTGATAGAGGGTTTGAGGTGCTTAATGCCACTTTCAACAATATTTCAGCTATATCGTGGCGGTCAGTTTTATTGGTGGAGGAAACCGGAATACCTGGAGAAAACCAATGACATGTCGTAAGTCACTGACAAACTTTATCACATAATGTTGTATCGAGTGCACCTCGCCATAGCGGAATTCGAACTAACAACATTAGTGGAAATAGTCACCGATTGCATAGGTAGTTGTAAATCCAACAACCATATGATCACGACCACAATGGCCCCCTTCACTAATAGAGGCAAAGGTTCTATTGAGCATAATATATATATATATACAGCAAACACTATTTAAATTTGATGTACTTATAATCTAGTTGATTTATACCTGCCTAGGTAGCCACTTTTATTTAGTTAAAACTTTGTCTTACATGACAGGATGCAGTCAAATATCTCCATGTAGCCACCTCTATTAATGAAAAGCCATGTAGATCTGTAGATCACAATGACAAAAATATAAATGCAAGTAGGTCTCCATTAAGTAGTAACCTGTTTTATAAGGACAATTTGTGGTGCTACTCTGACTGACCTTATAATACATATTTAATTGGATTAACACCCCCATCCATTATTGTGCCTGTCCCATACCATATGTCGTCTTTTTTGTGTATATTTCCCTCAAACAAAATTTTGTTACCTTTATATCAATTAAACCTGTCTTATGCGACTCTTTTTCAACATTTCCTTTGGTATAATTTTGTAAAAATTCCTTAATATCATGTCTTTTGATGAAGTAATATTTAATATTATTTATTCCAACCTTGAGTTTCTTTCCGTTGTTAACCATAGATTCTAACTCGCTGCGAACGGTTTCAATAAAACTTCTGTATTTTTCATCCGTAATATCACATCCAGTGAAGCCTAAAACAAAACAAAAATACAATGGAGATAATTATGGTAAGTTACTCATTCTATGATCACAAGTTTACCAATAACACAATTATACGTTGTCGTGGTTACTGTCAACATGAATAACTGAGTGATAAATCAGGAGTTTGATTACAGACAGGTTTCCATGGTAATCCCCTTAGATCCTAGAGGATAAAATGACTGGTGATATATACCACTATAGAACCAAGTGTAATGCATTAGTTTATCCCCCCACTCCCCCACCCCAAGTGAGGACCTGGATGTCATGGTCTATTTAATGTTCAATGTTCAATAGTTTGACATAATGGTTGTTTGTTTTGCTGATATTGGTTGAATTGCTTACCATCACTGTATAAACTTTCTTTTCTCAGCTTATCCTTTTGTTTTTCTTTAACAATAAAATATGTTTCAAGTTCTACTGGACCAGTGTAAATTTACCTCCTCCTGACCATAAAAACCTGTGTAAACAGCCCCTTTCTCTCTTGGACCATAAACAAGTTTAAAAAAAACATTTTATATCTGATCATACAATTGAATAATCTGATCTCCGACCTATGTCAATATAAACTTTAATTGGGTCGATAAAAACATGTATTGAGGGGTGGAGTGGGTTTATGGTGTTTAATGCTACTTTCAACAATATTTCAGTTATATCGTGGTGGTCAGTTTTATAGGTGGAGAAACCGGAGTACCCAGAGAAAACCACCAACCTGTCGCAAGTCACTGACAAACTTCATCACATAATGCTGTACACCTCACCATGAACGTGGTTTGAACTCACTACTTTAGTGGTGATAGGCACTGATTGCATAGGTAGTTGTAAATCCAGCTACCATACGATCAAGGCCACGACAGCCCCTTAACATGTATTGAACACATCAAACGGCTATAACTGTATATTATATTTCGTACCTTCAAATCCATATTTTTTAGAAAATTGCACAATCAATTTATTTCTTTTATCCACATTATCTTCATGGACCTAAAATTAAATACAATTTTAAGTAATATAATTCCAATATGATGTCCTTCAATGGCTATATAAACAGTCCCATGATTATCATGTTGCGATAAACAATCACTCACTCATAAATAATGTAACATAAATACATATATCTGTGAAAATTTATTCCATTTCTGTTTTAGTTATTTAAAGATTTGTTTTTATTTATTATTTTTACCTCTAACCAGTTCCCTTACAGGATGAACTTTGAACAAATTAGAGTCTCAACTTCTTCAGGATATTGCTTTTCCTTACTTTACAGGATAAACTTCCAAAGGATATTGCTTGTCCCTTCCCTTACAGGATAAACTTCCAAAGGATATTGCTTTTCCTTACTTTACAGGATAAACTTACTAAGGATATTGCTTGTTTCTTCCCTTACAGGATAAACTTCCTAAGGATCTTTATTGTCCCTTCTTTTACAGGATAAACTTCCTAAGGATATTGCTTTTCCTTACTTTACAGGATAAACTTCCAAAGGATATTGCTTGTCCCTTCCCTTACAGGATAAACTTCCAAAGGATATTGCTTTTCCTTACTTTACAGGATAAACTTCCTAAGGATATTGCTTTTCCTTACTTTACAGGATAAACTTCCAAAGGATATTGCTTGTCCCTTCTTTTACAGGATAAACTTACTAAGGATATTGCTTTTCCTTACTTTACAGGATAAACTTCCAAAGGATAGTGCTTGTCCCTTCCTTTACAGGATAAACTTCCTAAGGATCTTTATTGTCCCTTCTTTTACAGGATAAACTTCCTAAGGATATTGCTTTTCCTTACTTTACAGGATAAACTTCCAAAGGATATTGCTTGTCCCTTCCCTTACAGGATAAACTTCCAAAGGATATTGCTTTTCCTTACTTTACAGGATAAACTTCCTAAGGATATTGCTTTTCCTTACTTTACAGGATAAACTTCCAAAGGATATTGCTTGTCCCTTCTTTTACAGGATAAACTTACTAAGGATATTGCTTTTCCTTACTTTACAGGATAAACTTCCTAAGGATATTGCTTGTCTTTCCTTTACAGGATAAACTTCCTAAGGATATTGCTTGTCTTTCCTTTACAGGATAAACTTCCTAAGGATATTGCTTGTTTCTTCCCTTACAGGATAAACTTCCTAAGGATATTGCTTGTCTTTCCTTTACAGGATAAACTTCCTAAGGATATTGCTTGTTTCTTCCCTTACAGGATAAACTTCCTAAGGATATTGCTTGTCTTTCCTTTACAGGATAAACTTCCTAAGGATATTGCTTGTCTTTCCTTTACAGGATAAACTTCCTAAGGATATTGCTTGTCTTTCCTTTACAGGATAAACTTCCTAAGGATATTGCTTGTCTTTCCTTTACAGGATAAACTTCCTAAGGATATTGCTTGTTTCTTCCCTTACAGGATAAACTTCCTAAGGATATTGCTTGTCTTTCCTTTACAGGATAAACTTCCTAAGGATATTGCTTGTTTCTTCCCTTACAGGATAAACTTCCTAAGGATATTGCTTGTTTCTTCCCTTACAGGATAAACTTCCTAAGGATATTGCTTGTCTTTCCTTTACAGGATAAACTTCCTAAGGATATTGCTTGTCTTTCCTTTACAGGATAAACTTCCTAAGGATATTGCTTGTCTTTCCTTTACAGGATAAACTTCCTAAGGATATTGCTTGTCTTTCCTTTACAGGATAAACTTCCTAAGGATATTGCTTGTCTTTCCTTTACAGGATAAACTTCCTAAGGATATTGCTTGTTTCTTCCCTTACAGGATAAACTTCCTAAGGATATTGCTTGTCTTTCCTTTACAGGATAAACTTCCTAAGGATATTGCTTGTTTCTTCCCTTACAGGATAAACTTCCTAAGGATATTGCTTGTCTTTCCTTTACAGGTTAAACTTCCTAAGGATATTGCTTTTCCTTACTTTACAGGATAAACTTCCAAAGGATATTGCTTTTCCTTACTTTACAGGATAAACTTCCAAAGGATATTGCTTGTCTTTCCTTTACAGGATAAACTTCCTAAGGATATTGCTTGTCTTTCCTTTACAGGATAAACTTCCTAAGGATATTGCTTGTTTCTTCCCTTACAGGATAAACTTCCTAAGGATATTGCTTGTCTTTCCTTTACAGGATAAACTTCCTAAGGATATTGCTTGTTTCTTCCCTTACAGGATAAACTTCCTAAGGATATTGCTTGTCTTTCCTTTACAGGTTAAACTTCCTAAGGATATTGCTTTTCCTTACTTTACAGGATAAACTTCCAAAGGATATTGCTTTTCCTTACTTTACAGGATAAACTTCCAAAGGATATTGCTTGTTTCTTCCCTTACAGGATAAACTTCCTAAGGATATTGCTTGTCTTTCCTTTACAGGTTAAACTTCCTAAGGATATTGCTTTTCCTTACTTTACAGGATAAACTTCCAAAGGATATTGCTTTTCCTTACTTTACAGGATAAACTTCCAAAGGATATTGCTTGTTTCTTCCCTTACAGGATAAACTTCCTAAGGATATTACTGGTTCCTTCCCTTACAGGATAAACTTCCTAAGGATATTGCTTGTTTCTTCCCTTACAGGATAAACTTCCTAAGGATATTGCTTGTTTCTTCCCTTACAGGATAAATTTCCAAAGGATAGTGCTTGTCCCTTCCCTTACAGGATAAACTTCCTAAGGATCTTTATTGTCCCTTCCCTTACAGGATAAACTTCCTAAGGATATTGCTTGTTTCTTCCCTTACAGGATAAATTTCCAAAGGATATTGCTTGTCCTTCCTTTACAGGATAAACTTCCTAAGGATCTTTATTGTCCCTTCCCTTACAGGATAAACTTCCTAAGGATATTGCTTGTTTCTTCCCTTACAGGATAAACTTACTAAGGATATTGCTTGTTTCTTCCCTTACAGGATAAATTTCCAAAGGATAGTGCTTGTCCCTTCCTTTACAGGATAAACTTCCTAAGGATCTTTATTGTCCCTTCCCTTACAGGATAAACTTCCTAAGGATATTGCTTGTTTCTTCCCTTACAGGATAAACTTACTAAGGATATTGCTTGTTTCTTCCCTTACAGGATAAATTTCCAAAGGATAGTGCTTGTCCCTTCCCTTACAGGATAAACTTCCTAAGGATCTTTATTGTCCCTTCCCTTACAGGATAAACTTCCTAAGGATATTGCTTGTTTCTTCCCTTACAGGATAAACTTCCTAAGGATATTGCTTGTTTCTTCCCTTACAGGATAAATTTCCAAAGGATAGTGCTTGTCCCTTCCTTTACAGGATAAACTTCCTAAGGATCTTTATTGTCCCTTCCCTTACAGGATAAACTTCCTAAGGATATTGCTTGTTTCTTCCCTTACAGGATAAACTTACTAAGGATATTGCTTGTTTCTTCCCTTACAGGATAAACTTACTAAGGATATTGCTTGTTTCTTCCCTTACAGGATAAACTTCCTAAGGATATTGCTTGTTTCTTCCCTTACAGGATAAACTTACTAAGGATATTGCTTGTTTCTTCCCTTACAGGATAAACTTCCTAAGGATATTGCTTGTTTCTTCCCTTACAGGATAAACTTACTAAGGATATTGCTTGTTTCTTCCCTTACAGGATAAACTTCCTAAGGATATTGCTTGTTTCTTCCCTTACAGGATAAACTTCCTAAGGATATTGCTTGTTTCTTCCCTTACAGGATAAACTTACTAAGGATATTGCTTGTTTCTTCCCTTACAGGATAAATTTCCAAAGGATATTGCTTGTCCTTCCTTTACAGGATAAACTTCCTAAGGATCTTTATTGTCCCTTCCCTTACAGGATAAACTTCCTAAGGATATTGCTTGTTTCTTCCCTTACAGGATAAACTTACTAAGGATATTGCTTGTTTCTTCCCTTACAGGATAAATTTCCAAAGGATAGTGCTTGTCCCTTCCTTTACAGGATAAACTTCCTAAGGATCTTTATTGTCCCTTCCCTTACAGGATAAACTTCCTAAGGATATTGCTTGTTTCTTCCCTTACAGGATAAACTTACTAAGGATATTGCTTGTTTCTTCCCTTACAGGATAAATTTCCAAAGGATAGTGCTTGTCCCTTCCTTTACAGGATAAACTTCCTAAGGATCTTTATTGTCCCTTCCCTTACAGGATAAACTTCCTAAGGATATTGCTTGTTTCTTCCCTTACAGGATAAACTTCCTAAGGATATTGCTTGTTTCTTCCCTTACAGGATAAATTTCCAAAGGATAGTGCTTGTCCCTTCCTTTACAGGATAAACTTCCTAAGGATCTTTATTGTCCCTTCCCTTACAGGATAAACTTCCTAAGGATATTGCTTGTTTCTTCCCTTACAGGATAAATTTCCAAAGGATAGTGCTTGTCCCTTCCTTTACAGGATAAACTTCCTAAGGATCTTTATTGTCCCTTCCCTTACAGGATAAACTTCCTAAGGATATTGCTTGTCCCTTCCCTTACAGGATAAACTTCCTAAGGATATTGCTTGTTTCTTCCCTTACAGGATAAACTTACTAAGGATATTGCTTTTCCTTACTTTACAGGATAAACTTCCTAAGGATATTGCTTGTCCCTTCCCTTACAGGATAAACTTCCAAAGGATATTGCTTGTTTCTTCCCTTACAGGATAAACTTACTAAGGATATTGCTTTTCCTTACTTTACAGGATAAACTTCCTAAGGATATTGCTTGTCCCTTCCCTTACAGGATAAACTTCCTAAGGATATTGCTTGTTTCTTCCCTTACAGGATAAATTTCCAAAGGATAGTGCTTGTCCCTTCCTTTACAGGATAAACTTCCTAAGGATCTTTATTGTCCCTTCCCTTACAGGATAAACTTCCTAAGGATATTGCTTGTTTCTTCCCTTACAGGATAAACTTACTAAGGATATTGCTTTTCCTTACTTTACAGGATAAACTTCCTAAGGATATTGCTTGTCCCTTCCCTTACAGGATAAACTTCCTAAGGATATTGCTTGTTCCTTCCCTTACAGGATAAACTTCCAAAGGATATTGCTTGTTTCTTCCCTTACAGGATAAACTTCCTAAGGATATTGCTTGTTTCTTCCCTTACAGGATAAACTTACTAAGGATATTGCTTGTTTCTTCCCTTACAGGATAAATTTCCAAAGGATAGTGCTTGTCCCTTCCTTTACAGGATAAACTTCCTAAGGATATTGCTTGTTTCTTCCCTTACAGGATAAACTTCCTAAGGATATTGCTTGTTCCTTCCCTTACAGGATAAACTTCCAAAGGATATTGCTTGTTTCTTCCCTTACAGGATAAACTTCCTAAGGATATTGCTTGTTTCTTCCCTTACAGGATAAACTTACTAAGGATATTGCTTGTTTCTTCCCTTACAGGATAAACTTCCTAAGGATATTGCTTTTCCTTACTTTACAGGATAAACTTCCAAAGGATATTGCTTTTCCTTACTTTACATGATAAACTTCCTAAGGATATTGCTTGTTTCTTCCCTTACAGGATAAACTTCCAAAGGATATTGCTTGTCCTTCCTTTACAGGATAAACTTCCAAAGGATATTGCTTTTCCTTATTTTACATGATAAACTTCCAAAGGATATTGCTTGTCCTTCCTTTACATGATAAACTTCCAAAGGATATTGCTTGTTTCTTCCCTTACAGGATAAACTTCCTAAGGATATTGCTTGTCCTTCCTTTACATGATAAACTTCCAAAGGATATTGCTTGTCCCTTCCCTTACAGGATAAACTTACTAAGGATATTGCTTGTCCTTCCTTTACAGGATAAACGTACTAAGGATATTGCTTGTCCCTTCCTTTACAGGATAAACTTCCTAAGGATATTGCTTGTCCCTTCTTTTACAGGATAAACTTCCTAAGGATATTGCTTGTCCCTTCCCTTACAGGATAAACTTCCTAAGGATATTGCTTGTCCTTCCTTTACATGATAAACTTCCTAAGGATATTGCTTGTCCCTTCCTTTACATGATAAACTTCCTAAGGATATTGCTTGTTTCTTCCCTTACAGGATAAACTTACTAAGGATATTGCTTGTTCCTTCCCTTACAGGATAAACTTCCTAAGGATATTGCTTGTTTCTTCCCTTACAGGATAAACTTCCTAAGGATATTGCTTGTTCCTTCCCTTACAGGATAAACTTCCTAAGGATATTGCTTGTCCCTTCCCTTACAGGATAAACTTACTAAGGATATTGCTTGTCCCTTCCCTTACAGGATAAACTTCCTAAGGATATTGCTTGTCCCTTCCTTTACAGGATAAACTTCCTAAGGATATTGCTTGTCCCTTCCTTTACATGATAAACTTCCTAAGGATATTGCTTGTCCTTCCTTTACAGGATAAACGTACTAAGGATATTGCTTGTCCCTTCCTTTACAGGATAAACTTCCTAAGGATATTGCTTCTCCCTTCCCTTACAGGATAAACTTCCTAAGGATATTGCTTGTCCTTCCTTTACAGGATAAACGTACTAAGGATATTGCTTGTCCCTTCCTTTACAGGATAAACTTCCTAAGGATATTGCTTGTCCCTTCCTTTACAGGATAAACTTCCTAAGGATATTGCTTGTCCCTTCCCTTACAGGATAAACTTCCTAAGGATATTGCTTGTCCTTCCTTTACAGGATAAACGTACTAAGGATATTGCTTGTCCCTTCTTTTACAGGATAAACTTCCTAAGGATATTGCTTGTCCCTTCCTTTACAGGATAAACTTACTAAGGATATTGCTTGTCCCTTCCTTTACATGATAAACTTCCAAAGGATATTGCTTGTTTCTTCCCTTACAGGATAAACTTACTAAGGATATTGCTTGTTTCTTCCCTTACAGGATAAACTTACTAAGGATATTGCTTTTCCTTACTTTACAGGATAAACTTCCTAAGGATATTGCTTGTTTCTTCCCTTACAGGATAAACTTCCTAAGGATATTGCTTGTCCCTTCCCTTACAGGATAAACTTCCTAAGGATATTGCTTGTTCCTTCCCTTACAGGATAAACTTCCAAAGGATATTGCTTGTTTCTTCCCTTACAGGATAAACTTCCAAAGGATATTGCTTGTCCTTCCTTTACAGGATAAACTTCCTAAGGATATTGCTTTTCCTTACTTTACAGGATAAACTTCCAAAGGATATTGCTTTTCCTTACTTTACATGATAAACTTCCTAAGGATATTGCTTGTCCTTCCTTTACAGGATAAACGTACTAAGGATATTGCTTGTCCCTTCCCTTACAGGATAAACTTCCTAAGGATATTGCTTGTCCCTTCCCTTACAGGATAAACTTCCTAAGGATATTGCTTGTCCTTCCTTTACAGGATAAACGTACTAAGGATATTGCTTGTCCCTTCCTTTACAGGATAAACTTCCAAAGGATATTGCTTGTTTCTTCCCTTACAGGATAAACTTACAAAGGATATTGCTTGTTTCTTCCCATACAGGATAAACTTACTAAGGATATTGCTTGTTTCTTCCCTTACAGGATAAACTTACTAAGGATATTGCTTGTCCCTTCCTTTACATGATAAACTTCCAAAGGATATTGCTTGTTTCTTCCCTTACAGGATAAACTTACTAAGGATATTGCTTGTTTCTTCCCTTACAGGATAAACTTACTAAGGATATTGCTTGTTTCTTCCCTTACAGGATAAACTTACTAAGGATATTGCTTGTCCCTTCCCTTACAGGATAAACTTACTAAGGATATTGCTTGTTTCTTCCCTTACAGGATAAACTTCCTAAGGATATTGCTTGTTTCTTCCCTTACAGGATAAACTTCCTAAGGATATTGCTTGTCCCTTCCCTTACAGGATAAACTTCCTAAGGATATTGCTTGTCCCTTCCCTTACAGGATAAACTTACTAAGGATATTGCTTGTTTCTTCCCTTACAGGATAAACTTCCTAAGGATATTGCTTGTCCCTTCCCTTACAGGATAAACTTCCTAAGGATATTGCTTGTTTCTTCCCTTACAGGATAAACTTACTAAGGATATTGCTTGTCCTTCCTTTACAGGATAAACTTCCTATGGATATTGCTTTTCCTTACTTTACAGGATAAACTTCCAAAGGATATTGCTGGTCCCTTCCCTTACAGGATAAACTTACTAAGGATATTGCTTGTCCCTTCCCTTACAGGATAAACTTCCTAAGGATATTGCTTGTTCCTTCCCTTACAGGATAAACTTCCAAAGGATATTGCTTGTTTCTTCCGTTACAGGATAAACTTCCAAAGGATATTGCTTTTCCTTACTTTACATGATAAACTTCCTAAGGATATTGCTTGTCCTTCCTTTACAGGATAAACGTACTAAGGATATTGCTTGTCCCTTCCTTTACAGGATAAACTTCCTAAGGATATTGCTTGTCCCTTCCCTTACAGGATAAACTTCCTAAGGATATTGCTTGTCCTTCCTTTACAGGATAAACGTACTAAGGATATTGCTTGTCCCTTCCTTTACAGGATAAACTTCCAAAGGATATTGCTTGTTTCTTCCCTTACAGGATAAACTTACTAAGGATATTGCTTGTTTCTTCCCATACAGGATAAACTTACTAAGGATATTGCTTGTTTCTTCCCTTACAGGATAAACTTACTAAGGATATTGCTTGTCCCTTCCTTTACATGATAAACTTCCAAAGGATATTGCTTGTTTCTTCCCTTACAGGATAAACTTACTAAGGATATTGCTTGTTTCTTCCCTTACAGGATAAACTTACTAAGGATATTGCTTGTTTCTTCCCTTACAGGATAAACTTACTAAGGATATTGCTTGTCCCTTCCCTTACAGGATAAACTTACTAAGGATATTGCTTGTTTCTTCCCTTACAGGATAAACTTCCTAAGGATATTGCTTGTTTCTTCCCTTACAGGATAAACTTCCTAAGGATATTGCTTGTCCCTTCCCTTACAGGATAAACTTCCTAAGGATATTGCTTGTCCCTTCCCTTACAGGATAAACTTACTAAGGATATTGCTTGTTTCTTCCCTTACAGGATAAACTTCCTAAGGATAGTGCTTGTTCCTTCCCTTACAGGATAAACTTCCAAAGGATATTGCTTGTCCCTTCCCTTACAGGATAAACTTCCAAAGGATATTGCTTGTTTCTTCTCTTACAGGATAAACTTCCTAAGGATATTGCTTGTTTCTTCCCTTACAGGATAAAATTCCTAAGGATATTGCTTGTCCCTTCCCTTACAGGATAAACTTCCTAAGGATATTGCTTGTTCCTTCCCTTACAGGATAAACTTCCAAAGGATATTGCTTGTTTCTTCCCTTACAGGATAAACTTCCAAAGGATACTGCTTGTCCCTTCCTTTACAGGATAAACTTCCAAAGGATATTGCTTGTCCTTCCTTTACATGATAAACTTCCTAAGGATATTGCTTGTCCTTCCTTTACATGATAAACTTCCAAAGGATATTGCTTGTCCTTCCTTTACATGATAAATTTCCAAAGGATATAGCTTGTTTCTTCCCTTACAGGATAAACTTCCTAAGGATATTGCTTGTCCCTTCCTTTACATGATAAACTTCCTAAGGATATTGCTTGTCCTTCCTTTACATGATAAACTTCCTAAGGATATTGCTTGTTTCTTCCCTTACAGGATAAACTTACTAAGGATATTGCTTGTTCTTCCCTTACAGGATAAACTTCCTAAGGATATTGCTTGTTCCTTCCCTTACAGGATAAACTTCCAAAGGATATTGCTTGTTCCTTCCCTTACAGGATAAACTTCCTAAGGATATTGCTTGTTCCTTCCCTTACAGGATAAACTTCCTAAGGATATTGCTTGTTCCTTCCCTTACAGGATAAACTTCCTAAGGATACAGTGCATGCTTGTCCCTTCCATTACAGGATAAACTTGCTGAGGATATTGCTTGTTCCTTCCCTTACAGGATAAACTTCCTAAGGATACTGTGCATGTTTGTCCCTTCCCTTACAGGGTCCAACCCTGCTCAGTTTCATTCTATTTGGTTAAGCAACTCTTTAAAGATAATAGAAATGTAACATGTTTACACTGATGATGGAAGCCAAGTTATATATTTGTAGTATAAAGAAATGGTTGGGATACAAACCTGTGCTTCCTGTCCTAACTTTCCCACTTGCAGTAACAAATCACTTTTCTTCTTATTTAACTGGTCACATTGTTTTTCCAAGTCCTTCTGTTGTTCTTTAAACTGTAAAGAATACCAACAAAATTTGATATCAGTGTACAATCTACATGTAATTCTATTGAATAAATATAAATGCTTTTTTATCTGTTTCTCAGTGCCAAGTCTGCATTATCCGTAAGATCAATTTAAGTTAAATGTCAAATTCACATAAGGTTCGCATCCTCAAGAGGAGCTTGGGAGGAGTTTGTGACATTTACTTTGCATTACATTTGATTCACATTTATATGTTAAAGACATTGCCAAACTGTATGATCTACTTAACACATATATCATAACATAAAATCTTGAAATATATTGTATATAATATTTCTTAATCTTATAATTCTATGTTGCAAATATATTAATTAAGGGCTCCATTAAAGTATAATTCTGGACATTTAAACCACTAATTAACACTTGCAAGGCTAAACATAGTTACTTTGTACTGTATTTTAAAACACATAAAAACGGTCGTGAGGGTTTTAAGCTTGCTGATTACAGCAGGTGACTGGTAATTTAAGGTGATCGTAAAGGCAAATGTTTTTACCTGAGATAAAGTATCTTCTCTCTCCTGTACTTTGTTTTTTACCTGAGATAAAGTATCTTCTCTCTCTTGTACTTTGTTTTTTACCTGAGTTAAAGTATCTTCTCTCTCCTGTACTTTGTTTTTTACCTGAGATAAAGTATCTTCTCTCTCCTGTACTTTGTTTTTTACCTGAGATAAAGTATCTTCTCTCTCTTGTACTTTGTTTTTTACCTGAGATAAAGTATCTTCTCTCTCCTGTATTTTGTTTTTTACCTGAGATAAAGTATCTTCTCTCTCTTGTACTTTGTTTTTTACCTGTGATAAAGTATCTTCTCTCTCTTGTACTTTGTTTTTTACCTGTGATAAAGTATCTTCTCTCTCTTGTACTTTGTTTTTTACCTGAGATAAAGTATCTTCTCTCTCCTGTACTTTGTTTTTTACCTGAGTTAAAGTATCTTCTCTCTCTTGTACTTTGTTTTTTACCTGAGTTAAAGTATCTTCTCTCTCTTGTACTTTGTTTTTTACCTGAGATAAAGTATCTTCTCTCTCCTGTACTTTGTTTTTTACCTGAGATAAAGTATCTTCTCTCTCCTGTACTTTGCTTTTTACCTGAGATAAAGTATCTTCTCTCTCCTGTATTTTGTTTTTTACCTGAGTTAAAGTATCTTCTCTCTCCTGTACTTTGTTTTTTACCTGAGATAAAGTATCTTCTCTCTCCTGTACTTTGTTTTTTACCTGAGATAAAGTATCTTCTCTCTCCTGTATTTTGTTTTTTACCTGAGTTAAAGTATCTTCTCTCTCCTGTACTTTGTTTTTTACCTGTGATAAAGTATTTTCTCTCTCCTGTACTTTGTTTTTTACCTGTGATAAAGTATCTTCTCTCTCTTGTACTTTGTTTTTTACCTGAGTTAAAGTATCTTCTCTCTCCTGTACTTTGTTTTTACCTGAGTTAAAGTATCTTCTCTCTCTTGTACTTTGTTTTTTACCTGTGATAAAGTATCTTCTCTCTCCTGTATTTTGTTTTTTACCTGAGTTAAAGTATCTTCTCTCTCTTGTACTTTGCTTTTTACCTGAGATAAAGTATCTTCTCTCTCTTGTACTTTGTTTTTTACCTGAGATAAAGTATCTTCTCTCTCTTGTACTTTGTTTTTTACCTGAGTTAAAGTATCTTCTCTCTCTTGTACTTTGCTTTTTACCTGAGATAAAGTATCTTCTCTCTCTTGTACTTTGTTTTTTACCTGAGATAAAGTATCTTCTCTCTCTTGTACTTTGTTTTTTACCTGAGATAAAGTATCTTCTCTCTCTTGTACTTTGTTTTTTACCTGAGTTAAAGTATCTTCTCTCTCTTGTACTTTGTTTTTTACCTGTGATAAAGTATCTTCTCTCTCCTGTATTTTGTTTTTTACCTGAGATAAAGTATCTTCTCTCTCCTGTATTTTGTTTTTACCTGAGATAAAGTATTTTCTCTCTCCTGTACTTTGTTTTTTACCTGAGATAAAGTATCTTCTCTCTCCTGTACTTTGTTTTTTACCTGAAATAAAGTATTTTCTCTCTCCTGTACTTTGTTTTTTACCTGAGATAAAGTATCTTCTCTCTCCTGTACTTTGTTTTTTACCTGAGATAAAGTATTTTCTCTCTCCTGTACTTTGTTTTTTACCTGAATTAAAGTATCTTCTCTCTCTTGTACTTTGTTTTTTACCTGAGATAAAGTATTTTCTCTCTCCTGTACTTTGTTTTTTACCTGAGATAAAGTATCTTCTCTCTCCTGTACTTTGTTTTTTACCTGAGATAAAGTATCTTCTCTCTCCTGTATTTTGTTTTTTACCTGAGATAAAGTATCTTCTCTCTCCTGTACTTTGTTTTTTACCTGAGTTAAAGTATCTTCTCTCTCTTGTACTTTGTTTTTACCTGTGATAAAGTATCTTCTCTCTCCTGTATTTTGTTTTTTACCTGAGATAAAGTATCTTCTCTCTCCTGTACTTTGTTTTTTACCTGAGATAAAGTATCTTCTCTCTCCTGTATTTTGTTTTTTACCTGAGATAAAGTATCTTCTCTCTCCTGTACTTTGTTTTTACCTGTGATAAAGTATTTTCTCTCTCCTGTACTTTGTTTTTTACCTGAGATAAAGTATCTTCTCTCTCCTGTACTTTGTTTTTTACCTGAGATAAAGTATCTTCTCTCTCTTGTACTTTGTTTTTTACCTGAGATAAAGTATCTTCTCTCTCTTGTACTTTGTTTTTTACCTGAGTTAAAGTATCTTCTCTCTCTTGTACTTTGTTTTTTACCTGAGTTAAAGTATCTTCTCTCTCTTGTACTTTGTTTTTTACCTGAGATAAAGTATCTTCTCTCTCCTGTACTTTGTTTTTTACCTGAGATAAAGTATCTTCTCTCTCTTGTACTTTGTTTTTTACCTGTGATAAAGTATCTTCTCTCTCCTGTACTTTGTTTTTTACCTGAGTTAAAGTATCTTCTCTCTCCTGTACTTTGTTTTTTACCTGAGATAAAGTATCTTCTCTCTCCTGTACTTTGTTTTTTACCTGAGATAAAGTATCTTCTCTCTCCTGTATTTTGTTTTTTACCTGAGTTAAAGTATCTTCTCTCTCCTGTACTTTGTTTTTTACCTGAGATAAAGTATCTTCTCTCTCTTGTACTTTGTTTTTTACCTGAGTTAAAGTATCTTCTCTCTCCTGTACTTTGTTTTTTACCTGAGATAAAGTATCTTCTCTCTCCTGTACTTTGTTTTTTACCTGAGTTAAAGTATCTTCTCTCTCCTGTACTTTGTTTTTTACCTGAGATAAAGTATCTTCTCTCTCCTGTATTTTGTTTTTTACCTGAGTTAAAGTATCTTCTCTCTCTTGTACTTTGTTTTTTACCTGAGATAAAGTATCTTCTCTCTCCTGTATTTTGTTTTTACCTGTGATAAAGTATCTTCTCTCTCCTGTATTTTGTTTTTTACCTGAGTTAAAGTATCTTCTCTCTCTTGTACTTTGTTTTTTACCTGAGATAAAGTATCTTCTCTCTCCTGTATTTTGTTTTTTACCTGAGATAAAGTATCTTCTCTCTCCTGTATTTTGTTTTTACCTGTGATAAAGTATCTTCTCTCTCCTGTACTTTGTTTTTTACCTGAGTTAAAGTATCTTCTCTCTCCTGTACTTTGTTTTTTACCTCAGATAAAGTATCTTCTCTCTCCTGTACTTTGTTTTTTACCTGAGATAAAGTATCTTCTCTCTCCTGTATTTTGTTTTTTACCTGAGTTAAAGTATCTTCTCTCTCTTGTACTTTGCTTTTTACCTGAGATAAAGTATCTTCTCTCTCTTGTACTTTGTTTTTTACCTGAGATAAAGTATCTTCTCTCTCTTGTACTTTGTTTTTTACCTGAGATAAAGTATCTTCTCTCTCCTGTACTTTGTTTTTTACCTGAGTTAAAGTATCTTCTCTCTCCTGTATTTTGTTTTTACCTGAGATAAAGTATCTTCTCTCTCCTGTACTTTCTTTTTTACCTGAGTTAAAGTATCTTCTCTCTCCTGTATTTTGTTTTTACCTGAGATAAAGTATCTTCTCTCTCTTGTACTTTGTTTTTTACCTGAGATAAAGTATCTTCTCTCTCCTGTATTTTGTTTTTACCTGAGATAAAGTATCTTCTCTCTCTTGTACTTTGTTTTTTACCTGAGATAAAGTATCTTCTCTCTCCTGTATTTTGTTTTTACCTGAGATAAAGTATCTTCTCTCTCTTGTACTTTGTTTTTTACCTGAGTTAAAGTATCTTCTCTCTCTTGTACTTTGTTTTTTACCTGTGATAAAGTATCTTCTCTCTCCTGTATTTTGTTTTTACCTGAGATAAAGTATCTTCTCTCTCTTGTACTTTGTTTTTTACCTGAGATAAAGTATCTTCTCTCTCCTGTATTTTGTTTTTACCTGAGATAAAGTATCTTCTCTCTCTTGTACTTTGTTTTTTACCTGAGTTAAAGTATCTTCTCTCTCTTGTACTTTGTTTTTTACCTGAGATAAAGTATCTTCTCTCTCCTGTATTTTGTTTTTACCTGTGATAAAGTATCTTCTCTCTCCTGTACTTTGTTTTTTACCTGAGTTAAAGTATCTTCTCTCTCTTGTACTTTGTTTTTTACCTGAGATAAAGTATCTTCTCTCTCCTGTACTTTGTTTTTTACCTGAGATAAAGTATCTTCTCTCTCCTGTACTTTGTTTTTTACCTGAGATAAAGTATCTTCTCTCTCCTGTACTTTGTTTTTTACCTGAGTTAAAGTATCTTCTCTCTCTTGTACTTTGTTTTTTACCTGAGATAAAGTATTTTCTCTCTCCTGTATTTTGTTTTTACCTGAGATAAAGTATCTTCTCTCTCCTGTATTTTGTTTTTACCTGAGTTAAAGTATCTTCTCTCTCCTGTATTTTGTTTTTACCTGTGATAAAGTATCTTCTCTCTCCTGTATTTTGTTTTTTACCTGAGATAAAGTATCTTCTCTCTCCTGTATTTTGTTTTTACCTGTGATAAAGTATCTTCTCTCTCCTGTACTTTGTTTTTTACCTGAGATAAAGTATCTTCTCTCTCCTGTATTTTGTTTTTACCTGTGATAAAGTATCTTCTCTCTCCTGTACTTTGTTTTTTACCTGAGTTAAAGTATCTTCTCTCTCTTGTACTTTGTTTTTTACCTGAGATAAAGTATCTTCTCTCTCCTGTATTTTGTTTTTACCTGAGTTAAAGTATCTTCTCTCTCCTGTACTTTGTTTTTACCTGTGATAAAGTATCTTTTCTCTCCTGTACTTTGTTTTTTACCTGAGTTAAAGTATCTTCTCTCTCTTGTACTTTGTTTTTTACCTGAGATAAAGTATCTTCTCTCTCCTGTATTTTGTTTTTACCTGTGATAAAGTATCTTCTCTCTCTTGTACTTTGTTTTTTACCTGAGATAAAGTATCTTCTCTCTCCTGTATTTTGTTTTTACCTGAGATAAAGTATCTTCTCTCTCCTGTACTTTGTTTTTTACCTGAGTTAAAGTATCTTCTCTCTCCTGTACTTTGTTTTTTACCTGAGTTAAAGTATCTTCTCTCTCCTGTACTTTGTTTTTTACCTGAGATAAAGTATCTTCTCTCTCCTGTATTTTGTTTTTACCTGAGATAAAGTATCTTCTCTCTCCTGTACTTTGTTTTTTACCTGAGTTAAAGTATCTTCTCTCTCCTGTACTTTGTTTTTTACCTGAGATAAAGTATCTTCTCTCTCCTGTACTTTGTTTTTTACCTGAGTTAAAGTATCTTCTCTCTCCTGTACTTTGTTTTTTACCTGAGATAAAGTATCTTCTCTCTCCTGTATTTTGTTTTTACCTGTGATAAAGTATCTTCTCTCTCCTGTATTTTGTTTTTACCTGTGATAAAGTATTTTCTCTCTCCTGCACTTTGTTTTTTACCTGAGTTAAAGTATCTTCTCTCTCCTGTACTTTGTTTTTTACCTGAGATAAAGTATCTTCTCTCTCCTGTATTTTGTTTTTACCTGTGATAAAGTATCTTCTCTCTCCTGTACTTTGTTTTTTACCTGAGATAAAGTATCTTCTCTCTCCTGTATTTTGTTTTTACCTGTGATAAAGTATCTTCTCTCTCCTGTACTTTGTTTTTTACCTGAGTTAAAGTATCTTCTCTCTCTTGTACTTTGTTTTTTACCTGAGATAAAGTATCTTCTCTCTCCTGTATTTTGTTTTTACCTGAGTTAAAGTATCTTCTCTCTCCTGTACTTTGTTTTTACCTGTGATAAAGTATCTTTTCTCTCCTGTACTTTGTTTTTTACCTGAGTTAAAGTATCTTCTCTCTCTTGTACTTTGTTTTTTACCTGAGATAAAGTATCTTCTCTCTCCTGTATTTTGTTTTTACCTGTGATAAAGTATCTTCTCTCTCTTGTACTTTGTTTTTTACCTGAGATAAAGTATCTTCTCTCTCCTGTATTTTGTTTTTACCTGAGATAAAGTATCTTCTCTCTCCTGTACTTTGTTTTTTACCTGAGTTAAAGTATCTTCTCTCTCCTGTACTTTGTTTTTTACCTGAGTTAAAGTATCTTCTCTCTCCTGTACTTTGTTTTTTACCTGAGATAAAGTATCTTCTCTCTCCTGTATTTTGTTTTTACCTGAGATAAAGTATCTTCTCTCTCCTGTACTTTGTTTTTTACCTGAGTTAAAGTATCTTCTCTCTCCTGTACTTTGTTTTTTACCTGAGATAAAGTATCTTCTCTCTCCTGTACTTTGTTTTTTACCTGAGTTAAAGTATCTTCTCTCTCCTGTACTTTGTTTTTTACCTGAGATAAAGTATCTTCTCTCTCCTGTATTTTGTTTTTACCTGTGATAAAGTATCTTCTCTCTCCTGTATTTTGTTTTTACCTGTGATAAAGTATTTTCTCTCTCCTGCACTTTGTTTTTTACCTGAGTTAAAGTATCTTCTCTCTCTTGTACTTTGTTTTTTACCTGAGATAAAGTATTTTCTCTCTCCTGCACTTTGTTTTTTACCTGAGATAAAGTATCTTCTCTCTCCTGTATTTTGTTTTTACCTGAGTTAAAGTATCTTCTCTCTCCTGTACTTTGTTTTTACCTGTGATAAAGTAACTTCTCTCTCCTGTACTTTGTTTTTTACCTGAGTTAAAGTATCTTCTCTCTCTTGTACTTTGTTTTTTACCTGAGATAAAGTATCTTCTCTCTCCTGTATTTTGTTTTTACCTGAGTTAAAGTATCTTCTCTCTCCTGTATTTTGTTTTTACCTGTGATAAAGTATCTTCTCTCTCCTGTACTTTGTTTTTACCTGTGATAAAGTAACTTCTCTCTCCTGTACTTTGTTTTTTACCTGAGTTAAAGTATCTTCTCTCTCTTGTACTTTGTTTTTTACCTGAGATAAAGTATCTTCTCTCTCCTGTATTTTGTTTTTACCTGAGTTAAAGTATCTTCTCTCTCCTGTATTTTGTTTTTACCTGTGATAAAGTATCTTCTCTCTCCTGTACTTTGTTTTTTACCTGAATTAAAGTATCTTTTCTCTCCTGTACTTTGTTTTTTACCTGAGTTAAAGTATCTTCTCTCTCCTGTATTTTGTTTTTACCTGAGATAAAGTATCTCCTCTCTCCTGTACTTTGTTTTTTACCTGAGTTAAAGTATCTTCTCTCTCCTGTATTTTGTTTTTACATGAGATAAAGTATCTTCTCTCTACTGTACTTTGTTTTTTACCTGAGTTAAAGTATCTTCTCTCTCCTGTACTTTGTTTTTTACCTGAGATAAAGTATCTTCTCTCTCCTGTACTTTGTTTTTTACCTGAGTTAAAGTATCTTCTCTCTCCTGTACTTTGTTTTTTACCTGAGATAAAGTATCTTCTCTCTCCTGTATTTTGTTTTTACCTGAGATAAAGTATCTTCTCTCTCCTGTATTTTGTTTTTACCTGTGATAAAGTATTTTCTCTCTCCTGCACTTTGTTTTTTACCTGAGTTAAAGTATCTTCTCTCTCTTGTACTTTGTTTTTTACCTGAGATAAAGTATTTTCTCTCTCCTGTATTTTGTTTTTACCTGAGATAAAGTATCTTCTCTCTCCTGTATTTTGTTTTTACCTGAGTTAAAGTATCTTCTCTCTCCTGTATTTTGTTTTTACCTGAGATAAAGTATCTTCTCTCTCCTGTATTTTGTTTTTACCTGTGATAAAGTATCTTCTCTCTCCTGTACTTTGTTTTTTACCTGAGTTAAAGTATCTTCTCTCTCTTGTACTTTGTTTTTTACCTGAGATAAAGTATCTTCTCTCTCCTGTACTTTGTTTTTTACCTGAGATAAAGTAACTTCTCTCTCCTGTACTTTGTTTTTTACCTGAGATAAAGTATCTTCTCTCTCCTGTATTTTGTTTTTACCTGAGTTAAAGTATCTTCTCTCTCCTGTACTTTGTTTTTACCTGTGATAAAGTATCTTTTCTCTCCTGTACTTTGTTTTTTACCTGAGTTAAAGTATCTTCTCTCTCTTGTACTTTGTTTTTTACCTGAGATAAAGTATCTTCTCTCTCCTGTATTTTGTTTTTACCTGTGATAAAGTATCTTCTCTCTCTTGTACTTTGTTTTTTACCTGAGATAAAGTATCTTCTCTCTCCTGTATTTTGTTTTTACCTGAGATAAAGTATCTTCTCTCTCCTGTACTTTGTTTTTTACCTGAGTTAAAGTATCTTCTCTCTCCTGTACTTTGTTTTTTACCTGAGATAAAGTATCTTCTCTCTCCTGTACTTTGTTTTTTACCTGAATTAAAGTATCTTCTCTCTCCTGTACTTTGTTTTTTACCTGAGTTAAAGTATCTTCTCTCTCCTGTACTTTGTTTTTTACCTGAGATAAAGTATCTTCTCTCTCCTGTATTTTGTTTTTACCTGAGATAAAGTATCTTCTCTCTCCTGTACTTTGTTTTTTACCTGAGTTAAAGTATCTTCTCTCTCCTGTACTTTGTTTTTTACCTGAGTTAAAGTATCTTCTCTCTCCTGTACTTTGTTTTTTACCTGAGATAAAGTATCTTCTCTCTCCTGTATTTTGTTTTTACCTGAGATAAAGTATCTTCTCTCTCCTGTACTTTGTTTTTTACCTGAGTTAAAGTATCTTCTCTCTCCTGTACTTTGTTTTTTACTTGAGATAAAGTATCTTCTCTCTCCTGTACTTTGTTTTTTACCTGAGTTAAAGTATCTTCTCTCTCCTGTACTTTGTTTTTTACCTGAGATAAAGTATCTTCTCTCTCCTGTATTTTGTTTTTACCTCTGATAAAGTATCTTCTCTCTCCTGTATTTTGTTTTTACCTGTTATAAAGTAACTTCTCTCTCCTGTACTTTGTTTTTTACCTGAGTTAAAGTATCTTCTCTCTCCTGTACTTTGTTTTTTACTTGAGATAAAGTATCTTCTCTCTCCTGTACTTTGTTTTTTACCTGAGTTAAAGTATCTTCTCTCTCCTGTACTTTGTTTTTTACCTGAGATAAAGTATCTTCTCTCTCCTGTATTTTGTTTTTACCTCTGATAAAGTATCTTCTCTCTCCTGTACTTTGTTTTTACCTGTTATAAAGTAACTTCTCTCTCCTGTACTTTGTTTTTTACCTGAGTTAAAGTATCTTCTCTCTCTTGTACTTTGTTTTTTACCTGAGATAAAGTATCTTCTCTCTCTTGTACTTTGTTTTTTACCTGAGATAAAGTATCTTCTCTCTCCTGTACTTTGTTTTTTACCTGAATTAAAGTATCTTTTCTCTCCTGTATTTTGTTTTTACCTGTGATAAAGTATTTTCTCTCTCCTGTATTTTGTTTTTACCTGTGATAAAGTATTTTCTCTCTCCTGTATTTTGTTTTTACCTGAGATAAAGTATCTTCTCTCTCCTGTATTTTGTTTTTACCTGTGATAAAGTATTTTCTCTCTCCTGCACTTTGTTTTTTACCTGAGTTAAAGTATCTTCTCTCTCTTGTACTTTGTTTTTTACCTGAGATAAAGTATTTTCTCTCTCCTGTATTTTGTTTTTACCTGAGATAAAGTATCTTCTCTCTCCTGTATTTTGTTTTTACCCGAGTTAAAGTATCTTCTCTCTCCTGTATTTTGTTTTTACCTGAGATAAAGTATCTTCTCTCTCCTGTATTTTGTTTTTACCTGTGATAAAGTATCTTCTCTCTCCTGTACTTTGTTTTTTACCTGAGTTAAAGTATCTTCTCTCTCTTGTACTTTGTTTTTTACCTGAGATAAAGTATCTTCTCTCTCCTGTACTTTGTTTTTACCTGTGATAAAGTATCTTTTCTCTCCTGTACTTTGTTTTTTACCTGAGATAAAGTATCTTCTCTCTCCTGTACTTTGTTTTTTACCTGAGATAAAGTATCTTCTCTCTCCTGTATTTTGTTTTTACCTGTGATAAAGTATCTTCTCTCTCTTGTACTTTGTTTTTTACCTGAGATAAAGTATCTTCTCTCTCCTGTATTTTGTTTTTACCTGAGATAAAGTATCTTCTCTCTCCTGTACTTTGTTTTTTACCTGAATTAAAGTATCTTCTCTCTCCTGTACTTTGTTTTTTACCTGAGTTAAAGTATCTTCTCTCTCCTGTACTTTGTTTTTTACCTGAGATAAAGTATCTTCTCTCTCCTGTATTTTGTTTTTACCTGAGATAAAGTATCTTCTCTCTCCTGTACTTTGTTTTTTACCTGAGTTAAAGTATCTTCTCTCTCCTGTACTTTGTTTTTTACCTGAGTTAAAGTATCTTCTCTCTCCTGTACTTTGTTTTTTACCTGAGATAAAGTATTTTCTCTCTCCTGTATTTTGTTTTTACCTGAGATAAAGTATCTTCTCTATCCTGTATTTTGTTTTTACCTGTGATCAAGTATCTTCTCTCTCCTGTACTTTGTTTTTTACCTGAGTTAAAGTATCTTCTCTCTCTTGTACTTTGTTTTTTACCTGAGTTAAAGTATCTTCTCTCTCCTGTACTTTGTTTTTTACCTGAGATAAAGTATCTTCTCTCTCCTGTACTTTGTTTTTTACCTGAGTTAAAGTATCTTCTCTCTCCTGTACTTTGTTTTTTACCTGAGATAAAGTATCTTCTCTCTCCTGTATTTTGTTTTTACCTGTGATAAAGTATCTTCTCTCTCCTGTATTTTGTTTTTACCTGTGATAAAGTATTTTCTCTCTCCTGCACTTTGTTTTTTACCTGAGTTAAAGTATCTTCTCTCTCTTGTACTTTGTTTTTTACCTGAGATAAAGTATCTTCTCTCTCCTGTATTTTGTTTTTACCTGTGATAAAGTATTTTCTCTCTCCTGCACTTTGTTTTTTACCTGAGTTAAAGTATCTTCTCTCTCTTGTACTTTGTTTTTTACCTGAGATAAAGTATCTTCTCTCTCCTGTATTTTGTTTTTTACCTGAGTTAAAGTATCTTCTCTCTCCTGTACTTTGTTTTTACCTGTGATAAAGTAACTTCTCTCTCCTGTACTTTGTTTTTTACCTGAGATAAAGTATCTTCTCTCTCCTGTATTTTGTTTTTACCTGAGATAAAGTATCTTCTCTCTCCTGTACTTTGTTTTTTACCTGAGCTAAAGTATCTTCTCTCTCCTGTACTTTGTTTTTTACCTGAGATAAAGTATCTTCTCTCTCCTGTACTTTGTTTTTTACCTGTGATAAAGTATCTTCTCTCTCCTGTACTTTGTTTTTTACCTGAGTTAAAGTATCTTCTCTCTCTTGTACTTTGTTTTTTACCTGTGATAAAGTATCTTTTCTCTCCTGTACTTTGTTTTTTACCTGAGATAAAGTATCTTCTCTCTCCTGTACTTTGTTTTTTACCTGTGATAAAGTATCTTCTCTCTCCTGTATTTTGTTTTTTACCTGAGATAAAGTATCTTCTCTCTCCTGCACTTTGTTTTTTACCTGAGTTAAAGTATCTTCTCTCTCCTGTACTTTGTTTTTTACCTGAGTTAAAGTAACTTCTCTCTCTTGTACTTTGTTTTTTACCTGAGTTAAAGTATCTTCTCTCTCCTGTATTTTGTTTTTACCTGAGATAAAGTATCTTCTCTCTCCTGTACTTTGTTTTTTACCTGTGATAAAGTATCTTCTCTCTCCTGTACTTTGTTTTTTACCTGAGATAAAGTATCTTCTCTCTCCTGTACTTTGTTTTTTACCTGAGTTAAAGTATCTTCTCTCTCCTGTATTTTGTTTTTACCTGTGATAAAGTATTTTCTCTCTCCTGTACTTTGTTTTTTACCTGAGATAAAGTATCTTCTCTCTCCTGTACTTTGTTTTTTACCTGAGATAAAGTATCTTCTCTCTCCTGTACTTTGTTTTTTACCTGAGATAAAGTATCTTCTCTCTCCTGTACTTTGTTTTTTACCTGAGTTAAAGTATCTTCTCTCTCCTGTATTTTGTTTTTTACCTGAGATAAAGTATCTTCTCTCTCCTGTACTTTGTTTTTTACCTGAGTTAAAGTATCTTCTCTCTCCTGTATTTTGTTTTTACCTGTGATAAAGTATCTTCTCTCTCCTGTACTTTGTTTTTCACCTGTGATAAAGTATTTTCTCTCTCCTGTACTTTGTTTTTTACCTGTGATAAAGTATTTTCTCTCTCCTGTACTTTGTTTTTTACCTGTGATAAAGTATCTTCTCTCTCCTGTACTTTGTTTTTTACCTGTGATAAAGTATTTTCTCTCTCCTGTACTTTGTTTTTTACCTGAGTTAAAGTATCTTCTCTCTCCTGTACTTTGTTTTTTACCTGTGATAAAGTATCTTCTCTCTCCTGTACTTTGTTTTTTACCTGAGATAAAGTATCTTCTCTCTCCTGTACTTTGTTTTTTACCTGAGATAAAGTATCTTCTCTCTCCTGTACTTTGTTTTTTACCTGAGTTAAAGTATCTTCTCTCTCCTGTATTTTGTTTTTACCTGTGATAAAGTATCTTCTCTCTCCTGTACTTTGTTTTTTACCTGTGATAAAGTATTTTCTCTCTCCTGTACTTTGTTTTTTACCTGTGATAAAGTATCTTTTCTCTCCTGTACTTTGTTTTTTACCTGAATTAAAGTATCTTCTCTCTCCTGTACTTTGTTTTTTACCTGAGTTAAAGTATCTTCTCTCTCCTGTACTTTGTTTTTACCTGTGATAAAGTATCTTCTCTCTCCTGTACTTTGTTTTTTACCTGAGATAAAGTATCTTCTCTCTCCTGTACTTTGTTTTTTACCTGTGATAAAGTATCTTCTCTCTCCTGTACTTTGTTTTTTACCTGAGTTAAAGTATCTTCTCTCTCCTGTACTTTGTTTTTTACCTGTGATAAAGTATTTTCTCTCTCCTGTACTTTGTTTTTTACCTGAGATAAAGTATCTTCTCTCTCCTGTACTTTGTTTTTTACCTGAGATAAAGTATTTTCTCTCTCTTGTACTTTGTTTTTTACCTGAGTTAAAGTATCTTCTCTCTCCTGTATTTTGTTTTTACCTGAGATAAAGTATCTTCTCTCTCCTGTATTTTGTTTTTACCTGTGATAAAGTATCTTCTCTCTCCTGTACTTTGTTTTTTACCTGAGATAAAGTATCTTCTCTCTCTTGTACTTTGTTTTTTACCTGAGTTAAAGTATCTTTTCTCTCCTGTACTTTGTTTTTTACCTGAGATAAAGTGTCTTCTCTCTCCTGTACTTTGTTTTTTACCTGAGTTAAAGTATCTTCTCTCTCCTGTATTTTGTTTTTACCTGTGATAAAGTATTTTCTCTCTCCTGTACTTTGTTTTTTACCTGAGATAAAGTATCTTCTCTCTCCTGTACTTTGTTTTTTACCTGTGATAAAGTATTTTCTCTCTCCTGTACTTTGTTTTTTACCTGAGATAAAGTATCTTCTCTCTCCTGTACTTTGTTTTTTACCTGAGTTAAAGTATCTTCTCTCTCCTGTATTTTGTTTTTACCTGTGATAAAGTATCTTCTCTCTCCTGTACTTTGTTTTTACCTGAGATAAAGTATCTTCTCTCTCCTGTACTTTGTTTTTTACCTGAGATAAAGTATCTTCTCTCTCCTGTACTTTGTTTTTTACCTGTGATAAAGTATTTTCTCTCTCCTGTACTTTGTTTTTTACCTGAGATAAAGTATCTTCTCTCTCCTGTACTTTGTTTTTTACCTGAGATAAAGTATCTTCTCTCTCCTGTACTTTGTTTTTTACCTGTGATAAAGTATTTTCTCTCTCCTGTACTTTGTTTTTTACCTGAGATAAAGTATCTTCTCTCTCCTGTACTTTGTTTTTTACCTGAATTAAAGTATCTTCTCTCTCCTGTACTTTGTTTTTTACCTGAGATAAAGTATCTTCTCTCTCCTGTATTTTGTTTTTACCTGAGATAAAGTATCTTCTCTCTCCTGTACTTTGTTTTTTACCTGAGTTAAAGTATCTTCTCTCTCCTGTACTTTGTTTTTTACCTGAGTTAAAGTATCTTCTCTCTCCTGTATTTTGTTTTTACCTGAGATAAAGTATCTTCTCTCTCCTGTACTTTGTTTTTTACCTGAGTTAAAGTATCTTCTCTCTCCTGTATTTTGTTTTTACCTGAATTAAAGTATCTTTTCTCTCCTGTACTTTGTTTTTTACCTGTGATAAAGTAACTTCTCTCTCCTGTATTTTGTTTTTTACCTGAGATAAAGTATCTTCTCTCTCCTGTACTTTGTTTTTTACCTGAGTTAAAGTATCTTCTCTCTCCTGTATTTTGTTTTTACCTGAATTAAAGTATCTTTTCTCTCCTGTACTTTGTTTTTTACCTGTGATAAAGTAACTTCTCTCTCCTGTATTTTGTTTTTTACCTGAGTTAAAGTATCTTCTCTCTCCTGTACTTTGTTTTTTACCTGAATTAAAGTATCTTTTCTCTCCTGTACTTTGTTTTTTACCTGAGTTAAAGTATCTTCTCTCTCCTGTATTTTGTTTTTACCTGAGATAAAGTATCTTCTCTCTCCTGTACTTTGTTTTTTACCTGAGTTAAAGTATCTTCTCTCTCCTGTACTTTGTTTTTTTACCTGAGTTAAAGTATCTTCTCTCTCCTGTACTTTGTTTTTTACCTGAGATAAAGTATCTTCTCTCTCCTGTATTTTGTTTTTACCTGAGATAAAGTATCTTCTCTCTCCTGTATTTTGTTTTTTACCTGAGTTAAAGTATCTTCTCTCTCCTGTACTTTGTTTTTTACCTGAGATAAAGTATCTTCTCTCTCCTGTACTTTGTTTTTTACCTGAGTTAAAGTATCTTCTCTCTCCTGTACTTTGTTTTTTACCTGAGATAAAGTATCTTCTCTCTCCTGTATTTTGTTTTTACCTGAGATAAAGTATCTTCTCTCTCCTGTATTTTGTTTTTACCTGTGATAAAGTATTTTCTCTCTCCTGCACTTTGTTTTTTACCTGAGTTAAAGTATCTTCTCTCTCTTGTACTTTGTTTTTTACCTGAGATAAAGTATCTTCTCTCTCCTGTATTTTGTTTTTACCTGTGATAAAGTATTTTCTCTCTCCTGCACTTTGTTTTTTACCTGAGTTAAAGTATCTTCTCTCTCTTGTACTTTGTTTTTTACCTGAGATAAAGTATCTTCTCTCTCCTGTATTTTGTTTTTACCTGAGTTAAAGTATCTTCTCTCTCCTGTATTTTGTTTTTACCTGAGATAAAGTATCTTCTCTCTCCTGTATTTTGTTTTTACCTGTGATAAAGTATTTTCTCTCTCCTGCACTTTGTTTTTTACCTGAGTTAAAGTATCTTCTCTCTCTTGTACTTTGTTTTTTACCTGAGATAAAGTATCTTCTCTCTCCTGTATTTTGTTTTTACCTGAGTTAAAGTATCTTCTCTCTCCTGTACTTTGTTTTTTACCTGAGATAAAGTATCTTCTCTCTCCTGTATTTTGTTTTTACCTGAGTTAAAGTATCTTCTCTCTCCTGTATTTTGTTTTTACCTGAGTTAAAGTATCTTCTCTCTCCTGTACTTTGTTTTTTACCTGAGATAAAGTATCTTCTCTCTCCTGTACTTTGTTTTTTACCTGAGTTAAAGTATCTTCTCTCTCCTGTACTTTGTTTTTTACCTGAGTTAAAGTATCTTCTCTCTCCTGTACTTTGTTTTTTACCTGAGTTAAAGTATCTTCTCTCTCTTGTACTTTGTTTTTTACCTGAGATAAAGTATCTTCTCTCTCCTGTATTTTGTTTTTACCTGAGATAAAGTATCTTCTCTCTCCTGTATTTTGTTTTTACCTGTGATAAAGTATTTTCTCTCTCCTGCACTTTGTTTTTTACCTGAGTTAAAGTATCTTCTCTCTCTTGTACTTTGTTTTTTACCTGAGATAAAGTATCTTCTCTCTCCTGTATTTTGTTTTTACCTGAGATAAAGTATCTTCTCTCTCTTGCACTTTGTTTTTTACCTGAGATAAAGTATCTTCTCTCTCCTGTACTTTGTTTTTTACCTGAGTTAAAGTATCTTCTCTCTCCTGTACTTTGTTTTTACCTGTGATAAAGTAACTTCTCTCTCCTGTACTTTGTTTTTTACCTGAGTTAAAGTATCTTCTCTCTCTTGTACTTTGTTTTTTACCTGAGATAAAGTATCTTCTCTCTCTTGTATTTTGTTTTTACCTGAGATAAAGTATCTTCTCTCTCCTGTACTTTGTTTTTACCTGTGATAAAGTAACTTCTCTCTCCTGTACTTTGTTTTTTACCTGAGTTAAAGTATCTTCTCTCTCTTGTACTTTGTTTTTTACCTGTGATAAAGTATCTTCTCTCTCCTGTATTTTGTTTTTTACCTGAGATAAAGTATCTTCTCTCTCCTGTATTTTGTTTTTTACCTGTGATAAAGTAACTTCTCTCTCCTGTACTTTGTTTTTTACCTGAGTTAAAGTATCTTCTCTCTCCTGTACTTTGTTTTTTACCTGAGTTAAAGTATCTTCTCTCTCCTGTATTTTGTTTTTACCTGTGATAAAGTAACTTCTCTCTCCTGTACTTTGTTTTTTACCTGAGATAAAGTATCTTCTCTCTCTTGTACTTTGTTTTTTACCTGTGATAAAGTATCTTCTCTCTCCTGTATTTTGTTTTTACCTGAGATAAAGTATCTTCTCTCTCCTGTACTTTGTTTTTTACCTGTGATAAAGTATCTTCTCTCTCCTGTACTTTGTTTTTTACCTGAGTTAAAGTATCTTCTCTCTCCTGTACTTTGTTTTTTACCTGAGATAAAGTATCTTCTCTCTCCTGTACTTTGTTTTTTACCTGAGTTAAAGTATCTTATCTCTCCTGTACTTTGTTTTTTACCTGAGATAAAGTATCTTCTCTCTCTTGTACTTTGTTTTTTACCTGAGATAAAGTATCTTCTCTCTCCTGTACTTTGTTTTTTACCTGAGATAAAGTATCTTCTCTCTCCTGTACTTTGTTTTTTACCTGAGATAAAGTATTTTCTCTCTCCTGTACTTTGTTTTTTACCTGAGATAAAGTATCTTCTCTCTCCTGTACTTTGTTTTTTACCTGAGATAAAGTATTTTCTCTCTCCTGTACTTTGTTTTTTACCTGAGATAAAGTATCTTCTCTCTCCTGTATTTTGTTTTTACCTGAGATAAAGTATTTTCTCTCTCCTGTACTTTGTTTTGAAACTCAGCTAGAACTCTCTTTAATTCTTCTACAGAACCTATAAAAAACACAACTCATTAAATTGAAAAATACAAAATTGATTCTCATGTTCATTTACATCCATATCCTTTCTTACTAATAGAGATACAAATGATAGTAAATCCTTGAGTGAGTGATTGTTGTTTAATGCCAAATGAGCAATTTTTCTGCTACATCATGACCAAAACAAGTTACATTCGACGAGATGATCATAATGTTTGCTTTGCACTAGACCAATACGATTAGTTGGATTTTTATAGTGCTAGCTAACTGAAATAACAGTCTGTGGGTCAGGTTAAATCAACAAAGATTTCCTTCATTGGGAATTTACCTTTAAAGTTTAGGTTTATACACATGATTCCATTTTATTCAGGGTTTGATTTACACAGGATTCACTGTAATAGCAATCGGTTCATCAAGTCAATCAATTTGATTAAATCCATTTTTCAGAATATCTAGCCTCTGTTTCCTGACTATGCAATGATGAACAATTTGACAAATGACACTGTATACACTCGGACTATTTCAGTAAAAGATTTGAACACTCCCTTATTGATAACAATATCTTTATACAGTAGTGTCACTCTCCTTAGGACACTTCCACCAAAACCTACCCCTCTTATCAGGCAGGACTTCAGTCAAATACTACTATTTTTTCCTCTCAACAGAGATCACCCACTTACAAGGCTGCTTTTTCATTGAATAAGGAGTGGTTTTATAAAAGGGGCACTACTGAAGAAGCACATCTGTTTCCTAGTTTTTATTTACATGTTGTCTGGCAGCAACAGGGGTAAATGAAGTTCAAATGTCATTTCCAGGACAACCATACAAACAATGATGACATACCATCAAATTCATTGTCAATATTTTTCTGTAATTCTTCCACCGTTCTTTCCATTTCTTGCTTTTCGCTTGTGTGCTTAACTGGAAAAAAAATGGTGTGTGATGAGCTGGAAAAACAAACTTGTGTGTAAAATCAAAACTCATATTAAACATGCAAATTAAATTTGCTTATATTGTCATCACTGATTGGCCTCCTGTGGTTGCAAATTGTCATGATGTTTACTGGCTCTAGTGAATTGATTAATCATATGCTGTCAAAGGATGTACATATCCTGACATGGTGTTGTAACTCTAGGACGACCACTACAAGCTCAATCATTAATACTGTTTGTGGTGTTATAGTGTTCCCGTAGACGTTGGATGGTGCATACATTACAGTTAAATGCCTGTGCAACGAGTTGAGGCTGTTGTCCAGAATTTAATCTTCAAATAGCTTGTTTTTGTTGTTCAAGACTGAATCATGGCATTCGGCTGGCGTTCAATAGCAGTACTGACAAACTGTGAATTTTCAGCATCTTAAATAATCAGAGTTCAATAGGATTTGCAGGAGCTTTCTATGCTTTTCATTCTGTGTTTTTTAACGCATCCCATGCCCCTCTCGAGACCCAATATCTTCCCTCAATTTAAAGTATAGAGTCAACTGTAAAATGTTTTAAAAAATGTAACCTGGGTTCATTATACAGACGATTCACCTGTTCCCCACAAAAATTCACCAATTTTGTATTCAGAAGGATTTTTTGCAAACTTTTGCCATTCAGTATAGTAAAATTTTAATTTCAAATTTTGTCCATATCAGAGTCTTGAAGTATTAGTTTTGGTTGTCTAATGTTTATGAGTGAGTGATTGTTGTTTAATGCCAACTCAGCAATTTTTCAGCTATATCATGGTGAGAACAAGTTAATTTTTAATGAAATGATGATGAGGTCCGCTTGTACTAGACCAACATGCTTAATTGGATTTTTATAGTGCTAGCTCACTGAAACAACAGTCCACGGATAGACATGTTGCCCCACTCGGACACATTATTCTACCAACCAGTCTTTGTTCTTTCTCCTTAATGCTGCCTGCTTAGCGGAGAAGCAACAAATACCAATTTCATAGTCTTTGGTTTGATCCGATCGGGGCTCGAACCCACGATCTACCACACTCGAGGAGAGCACGCTAACCATTACATCACTGATTCGGTTCTCTAACGTTTATGACAAAATGACATCCCACAATATTAAATTAAAATCTGACTCATGGCGCATGCAATATATGCATAAAAAAGTCTTAAATTGACAACTAGCGAAGAGTTTAGCTCCACAAACGTTACATTCTGTATTCAGACAGCTATATCTGAACAAGCATAAAAAATGAACAATTGAAAAAAAAAAAGTCCTATCGAATGAATAGTTCAAGGATGTTCACTACCACAAATTGGAAGTGTAAATGAGCAGTCCCTTGTAAGTGGAAATAAGACATACTTATCTGGGTCTGTAGTTTGTTTATATCTTTAGATTGTGCTCCTATCTGATCCAATTTTTTCTACAATAAAAACAAAAATAGCAATAAATTCAGACTTGGATTTTAATTCATTCTTTTCACTGAAATTTAGAAAAAAGTAAAATCTCGTCCCATTGCTATAATGTTAATATTTTTTTATATTTATTTTATTGATATTATGAATTTTAGTAGGAAAGTATTGTCAGTATAAAAAAGTTACAATAAAACTTATTTGAGTTAGGGTTAGGTTTATGGTGGTTAATGCCACTTTCAACAATATTTCAGTTATATAGTGGCGGTCAGTTTTATTGCTGGAGGAAACCGAAGTACCCAAAAAAAAACACCGACCTCTCGCAAGTCACTGACAAACTTTATCATATAATGCTTTATTGAGTAAACCTCACCTGAGCAGGATTTGAACTCACAACGGTAGTGGTGATAGACACTGATTGCAAACCCAACTACCATACAATCACGACCACAACAACCCCTAAAACTTATTTGTTAATCTTGATTAGGACATACAGTCCAATCTACAATTGTTGTGTTAGAAATTGATCTAATATAAAAATAGATCTAACATAGAATTAGAAATAGATCTAATACCAGAGGCTCTCAAGAGCCTGTATCGTTCACCTGGTAATAAAAAAAAACAATTGGTCCTATGTAAAAACTATGTCCTGCAGTGGTAGTCATCTTGGAATTACGATCAACATAAAAAACACAAAGTTTGTAAAGGACCTTCCAATGATTGATGCACAGTTTAGGTTCAATCAGTGCAATAGCTTCAGAGAAGAATATATTTCTGTATTTTCCCCATATGGTTCTGTGTTAATACTATGACCTGTGGTGGCAGCCATCTTGGATTTCCGATCGGCATAAAAAACAGAGGACCTTCCAATGATCATTCCTGGGCAGTTTGGTTTCAACTGTCCAAGTGGTTTCAGAGAAGAAGCATTTTGAAAAAAAATTCCCATAGGGTCCAATGTTAAAGTAAGTCCTGCCATAGCCGCTATTTTGAATTTCATATCAGAACAAAAAACGTAAAGTTTGTAGAGGACCATCCAATGAACATTCATGTACAGTTTGGCTTTAATCATATTTGTAGTTTCTGAGAAGAAGGCATTTGAACATTTTCCCATAGGGTCCAATGTTAATCTATGTCCTGCGGTGGTGGCCATCTTGGATTTCCGATCAGCATAAAAAACACACACCTTGTAGAGGACCTTCCAATGATCATTCCTGGGCAGTTTGGTTTCAATTATCCAAGTGGTTTCAGAGAAGAAGCGTTTTGAAACATTTTCCTCATAGGGTCCAATGTTAAACTAAGTCCTGCCGTAGCCGCCATTTTGAATTTCATACCGGAACAAAAAACGTAAATTTGTAGAGGATCATCTAATGAACATTCTTGTACAGTTTGGCATTAATCATATTTGTAGTTTCTGAGAAGAAGGCATTTGAATATTTTCTCATAGGGTCCAATGTTAATCTATGTCCTGCGGTGGCGGCCATCTTGGATTTACGATCGGCATAAAAAACAGAAACTTTGTAGAGGACCTTCCAATGATCATTCCTGGGCAGTTTGGTTTCAACTGTCCAAGTGGTTTCAGAGAAGAAGCATTTTGAAACATTTTTCCCATAGGGTCCAATGTTAAACTAAGTCCTGCCGTAGCCGCCATTTTGAATTTCTTATCGGAACAAAAAACGTAAAGTTTGTAGAGGACCATCCAATGAACATTCATGTACAGTTTGGCTTTAATCATATTTGTAGTTTCTGAGAAGAAGGCATTTGAACATTTTCCCATAGGGTCCAATGTTAATCTATGTCCTGCGGTGGTGGCCATCTTGGATTTCCGATCAGCATAAAAAACACACACCTTGTAGAGGACCTTCCAATGATCATTCCTGGGCAGTTTGGTTTCAATTATCCAAGTGGTTTCAGAGAAGAAGCGTTTTGAAACATTTTCCTCATAGGGTTCAATGTTAAACTAAGTCCTGCCGTAGCCGCCATTTTGAATTTCATACCGGAACAAAAAACGTAAATTTGTAGAGGACCATCTAATGAACATTCTTGTACAGTTTGGCATTAATCATATTTGTAGTTTCTGAGAAGAAGGCATTTGAATATTTTCTCATAGGGTCCAATGTTAATCTATGTCCTGCGGTGGCGGCCATCTTGGATTTACGATCGGCATAAAAAACAGAAACTGTGTAGAGGACCTTCCAATGATCATTCCTGGGCAGTTTGGTTTCAACTGTCCAAGTGGTTTCAGAGAAGAAGCATTTTGAAACACTTTTCCCATAGGGTCCAATGTTAAACTAAGTCCTGCCGTAGCCGCCATTTTGAATTTCATATCGGAACAAAAAACCGTAAGGTTATAGAGGACCATCCAATGAACATTCATGTACAGTTTGGCTTTAATCATATTTGTAGTTTCTGAGAAGAAGGCATTTGAACATTTTCCCATAAGGTCCAATGTTAATCTATGTCCTGCGGTGGTGGCCATCTTGAATTTTCGATCGGCATAAAAAAACAGAAACTTTGTAGAGGACCTTCAAATGAACATTCCTGGGCAGTTTGGTTTCAATTATCCAAGTGGTTTCAGAGAAGAAGCGTTTTGAAACATTTTTCCCATAGGGTCCAATGTTAAACTAAGTTCTGCCGTAGCCGCCATTTTGAATTTCTTATCGGAACAAAAAACGTACAGTTTGTAGAGGACCATCCAATGAACATTCATGTACAGTTTGGCTTTAATCATATTTGTAGTTTCTGAGAAGAAGGCATTTGAACATTTTCCCATAGGGTCCAATGTTAATCTATGTCCTGCGGTGGTGGCCATCTTGGATTTCCGATCGGCATAAAAAACACACACCTTGTAGAGGACATTCCAATGATCATTCCTGGGCAGGTTGGTTTCAATTATCCAAGTGGTTTCAGAGATGAAGCGTTTTGAAACATTTTTCCCATAGGGTCCAATGTTAAACTAAGTCCCGCCGTAGCCGCCATTTTGAATTTCATACCGGAACAAAAAACGTACAGTTTGTAGAGAACCATCTAATGAACATTCATGTACAGTTTGGCTTTAATCATATTTGTAGTTTCTGAGAAGAAGGCATTTGAATATTTTCTCATAGGGTCCAATGTTAATCCATGTCCTGCGGTGGTGGCCATCTTGGATTTCCGATCGGCATAAAAAACAGAAACTTTGTAGAGGACCTTCTAATGATCATTCCTGGGCAGTTTTGGTTTCAACTGTCCAAGTGGTTTCAGAGAAGAAGCATTTTGAAACATTTTTCCCATAGGGTCCAATGTTAAACTAAGTCCTGCCGTAGCTGCCATTTTGAATTTCTTATCGGAACAAAAAACGTAAAGTTTGTAGAGGACCATCCAATGAACATTCATGTACAGTTTGGCTTTAATCATATTTGTAGTTTCTGAGAAGAAGGCATTTGAACATTTTCACATAGGGTCCAATGTTAATCTATGTATTGCGGTGGCGGCCATCTTGCATTTCCGATCGGCATAAAAAACATAAAATTTGTAGAGGACCTTCCAATGATCATTCCTGGGCAGTTTGGTTTCAATTATCCAAGTGGTTTCAGAGAAGAAGCGCTTTGAAACATTTTTCCCATAGGGTCCAATGTTAAACTAAGTCCCGCCGTAGCCGCCATTTTGAATTTCATACCGGAACAAAAAACGTACAGTTTGTAGAGGACCATCTAATGAACATTCATGTACAGTTTGGCTTTAATCATATTTGTAGTTTCTGAGAAGAAGGCATTTGAATATTTTCCCATAGGGTCCAATGTTAATCTATGTCCTGCGGTGGCGGCCAACTTGGATTTCCGATCGGCATAAAAAACAGAAACTTTGTAGAGGACCTTCCAATGATCATTCCTGGGCAGTTTGGTTTCAACTGTCCAAGTGGTTTCAGAGAAGAAGCATTTTGAAACATTTTTCCCATAGGGTCCAATGTTACACTGCCATAGCCGCCATTTTGAATTTCATATCGGAACAAAAAACCTTAAGATTGTAGAGGACCATCCAATGAACATTCATGTACAGTTTGGCTTTAATCATATTTGTAGTTTCTGAGAAGAAGGCATTTGAACATTTTCCCATAGGGTCCAATGTTAATCTATGGCCTGCGATGGCGGCCATCTTGGATTTCCGATCGGCATAAAAAACAGTAACTTGGTAAAGGACATTCCAATGATCATTCCTTTACAGTTTGGGTTCAGTCAGTTCATTAGTTTCAGAGAAGAAGATCTTTGAAATTTCAGCCAATCAGAGCATATTATTGGCCCTGGCAGCCATATTGAATATTCGACTGGAACGAAAAACAGTAACTTTGTAGAGGACCATCCAAGGAACATTCCTGCTAAGTTCGGTTCCAATCGGCCAAGTGGTTTCGGAGAAGAAGCTTGAAATGTGAAAAGTTTACAGACGACAGACGACAGACGACGGACGCCAAGTGATGGCAATAGTTCACATGGACCTTTGGTCCAGGTGAACTAAAAAGGTGTTAAACTAGGTACATATCATTGGAGCCACACTAGTTGATCTTTTATTCATATTTGAAACCACTTTTTAAATAAAACAGCTAGGCTATTCAACACCTAAGGATATTGTAGACTCGTTTCCGATTGGTTATTTCAAATGTGACCTCAGAAGTGACTCAGCATGGAAAATTGTTGAATATTCGTCGATCACTGGTAACAATTTCATTTAATAAAAATCTGCCAAACACCTCATTAAATTAAAGTACATTTTTGTAATATGAAAGGCAAATATCGTGGAATTTTTGGATTAAATATTTTCACTTAATATGTCACTTAATTTTAACTAAAATCAACTGCATAACATTAAAAATCCACTCAAAAGCTGATTTTAAGAGCAAATCGCAAAATATTTGACAGCAGATAATTCTGTTTTCCCGTACAGTAATGCAAATGCATCCATGATTGTTTATCTTTTCGTCATGAGGTCAGGGATTAAAATTTTTTCCAAAAGTGCACTGGTCCAGGACCAGTGAGCACCAGGAATCTACTGGTCCTGAAAAATTAACCAAATTAATTAAAGTCCGTAATTGGGACAGTTTCAACTGGTCCGTCGGTCTTTACATGATTAGAAAATGTTAGGTCCGAACCCACAAATCGCTGGTTCCGGACCTCGGACCAGTGGATTTTTTAACCCCTGGAGGTCATGATCGGCAATCATTGGAACAAAACAACCGAAAGTTATTCAGTCTCAACAACAATGGCCAGGACGATAAACATGCACACGGATTTGCAGATTTCTAATTGTTGGGAACATATTTCGACTTGAAACATGTATGAATAGCTTAGTAAAGGTACTGCCATATTCCAAATTGAATTTTCAGGGAAAAAATTTCTTCACTCAAAACTGGTGTAATATTACTTTAAGATTAAAATGAAATTGTTTTAAGTAGATTAGGGGTGGTGTTGTAAATATATAATCTTACTTCAATTGGATCCAATTTAGCTGTAATATTACTAACTGATTCCTTGGATGCTATCAATTTTGATTGTACTTCATTCAAATCCCCTTCTAACTGAAAAAGAAAAAACACACATGCAATACTAAAAGATACTGAGAACTACTGCAACATTTTTGTGCTTGTTCCAAGCCAGAACCTGAATTTTGAACGATATATGTCTAGGTACTTTTTTGTGTTCAGTGAGTGAAGGTGAAAGGTGATTGTTTGTATTGCTGATATTGGTAGAACTTTTTACCATAACTGTTTAAACTTTCTTTTCATAAATTTTGATTTATCTTCTTTTTTTTTTTACATTATATAACTTATTATGTTGTTTTTACATTTAACTCTTGCTCTATTAAAAAGATCTGTCCACAAAAACAAATCTCTCCCCAACACCCTCTTTCTTGAAATATTGTAAGTAACAAGATGAACTGTGAGCTAATGCTCACCTATGATATCCCCGCTCTTTGGCAAACAGGAAGTAGGAATCTGACGGGTCAAAAAACACTTCCCACGATATGGGGTACCTATATGAAGCTTGTGACCAAATATCAGATCTCTGCCATCAATAGTTGCTGAGAAAAATGTGACGAAAAATGTGCATATATGTTCAATGTGTATAAAGACCAACTAAGTCGGCAAACAGGAAGTAGGAATCTGACGGGTCCAAAAACACTACCCACAATATGGTATACCTATATGATGCTTGTGACCAAATATCAGATTTCTGCCATCAACAGTTACTGAGAAAAATGCGATGAAAAATATCTTGGACGGACGGAAGGACGAACGGAAGGACGGACAGACAGACGGACAGAGGTAAAACAGTATACCCCCCCTCCCCCTTCGGGGAGCGGGGATATAAAAAAAGGCCAATAACTCCAATTCTGATATGCTTAAAAGTATGAATGGACAGCTATGAGGAATTCTAATTTAAAATGTAGGAGTAGTTGCACATACAAACTTGGTCAAAAAGGGCAATAACTCCTCCAATAATGATCTCACCAAACTGCTGAGTTATGGTGTTTAACGACACTTTCAACAATATTTCAGTTATATCGTGGGGGTCAAACAGTTGTAATGATATACAAATCTTCGTACGATAATAAACAAGCATGCAAAGTTTTCAGGAATTATCTTTAGAAATGTAGGAGACAGGCACACAGACAGGAGGACTGGATGAAAACAATATGTCTGCCCAAGAAGGGATATCTAATGACTTCAAATTGTACAAGATTGGTTGGTTGGAAGTAAGATCATTTAGTAGCGTTCAAGATTCAAGAGTACCCTGAAAAAACCACCAACCTGGCACAAGTCACTGACAAACTTTATCACATAATGTTGTACCGAGTACACCTCACCATCAGTGGGATTCGAGCTCACAATGTTAGTGGTGATAGGCACTGATTGCATAGGTAGTTGTAAATCCAACTACCATACGATCATGACCACGATGGTCCCCTATAGACAGTGGAATTTTGTGTGGAATACAAAGGGAATGAAGACTTTTACTTTGATTTGTTCAAGTACTAGAGATATCTGGGATAAATGAAGTTGTAAGCGATTCTGTGGTGGTCTTTTATTGTTATTGGAGATCCAATTATCGAGAAGGTGTTGTTGATCTCATGAGTGGCTTAATTAATCACATTTTTCTGCGTCCCAAGGCACAACCTGGATTTCCATCAGAATATGTCATGATATTTTATGTATGATTTGATGCGAGAGATAGCTGTTTGTTTTGTTAATATTGGTTGAATCATTGCTTAAACATTTTTTTCATAATATGAATGGACCACATTTTTACTTTGAGTTATCTACAAAGTGAATGAGTGATTATTATGTGACACCAAATGAGCACTTTTTCAGCCATATCATGGCGAGAACAAGTTACATTCGATGAGATGAAGATTAAGCCCACTTTGTACAAGACCAACACGCTTAGTTGGATTTTTGCAGTGCTAGCTGACTTAAACAACAGTCTGCAGATAGACATATCACCCTGATTATCCTGATTCCGAGCCAACCAGTCTTTGCTCTTTCTTCTTAATACTGCAGTGGAGAAGCAACAAATGCCAATACCCGACCTTGAACCCATGATCTACTGCACATGAGGTGAACACTCTAACCCATGATCTACTGCACATGAGGTGAACATTCTAACCCATGATCTACTGCACATGAGGTGAACATTCTAACCCATGATCTACTGCACATGAGGTGAACATTCTAACCCATGATCTACTGCACATGAGGTGAACATTCTAACCCATGATCTACTGCACATGAGGTGAACATTCTAACCCATGATCTACTGCACATGAGGTGAACATTCTAACCCATGATCTACTGCACATGAGGTGAACATTCTAACCCATGATCTACTGCACATGAGGTGAACATTCTAACCCATGATCTACTGCACATGAGGTGAACATTCTAACCCATGATCTACTGCACATGAGGTGAACATTCTAACCCATGATCTACTGCACATGAGGTGAACACTCTAACCCATGATCTACTGCACATGAGGTGAACACTCTAACCCATGATCTACTGCACATGAGGTGAACACTCTAACCCATGATCTACTGCACATGAGGTGAACACTCTAACCCATGATCTACTGCACATGAGGTGAACACTCTAACCCATGATCTACTGCACATGAGGTGAACACTACTCTAACCCATGATCTACTGCACATGAGGCAAACACTCTAACCCATGATCTACTGCACATGAGGTGAACACTCTAACCCATGATCTACTGCACATGAGGTGAACATTCTAACCCATGATCTACTGCACATGAGGTGAACATTCTAACCCATGATCTACTGCACATGAGGCAAACACTCTAACCCATGATCTACTGCACATGAGGTGAACACTCTAACCCATGATCTACTGCACATGAGGTGAACACTACTCTAACCCATGATCTACTGCACATGAGGCAAACACTCTAACCCATGATCTACTGCACATGAGGTGAACACTCTAACCCATGATCTACTGCACATGAGGTGAACACTCTAACCCATGATCTACTGCACATGAGGTGAACACTCTAACCCATGATCTACTGCACATGAGGTGAACACTCTAACACATGATCTACTGCACATGAGGTGAACACTCTAACCCATGATCTACTGCACATGAGGTGAACATTCTAACCCATGATCTACTGCACATGAGGTGAACACTCTAACCCATGATCTACTGCACATGAGGTGAACACTCTAACCCATGATCTACTGCACATGAGGTGAACATTCTAACCCATGATCTACTGCACATGAGGCAAACACTCTAACCCATGATCTACTGCACATGAGGTGAACACTCTAACCCATGATCTACTGCACATGAGGTGAACACTACTCTAACCCATGATCTACTGCACATGAGGCAAACACTCTAACCCATGATCTACTGCACATGAGGTGAACACTCTAACCCATGATCTACTGCACATGAGGTGAACACTCTAACCCATGATCTACTGCACATGAGGTGAACACTCTAACCCATGATCTACTGCACATGAGGTGAACACTCTAACACATGATCTACTGCACATGAGGTGAACACTCTAACCCATGATCTACTGCACATGAGGTGAACATTCTAACCCATGATCTACTGCACATGAGGTGAACACTCTAACCCATGATCTACTGCACATGAGGTGAACACTCTAACTCATGATCTACTGCACATGAGGTGAACATTCTAACCCATGATCTACTGCACATGAGGTGAACACTCTCACCCATGATCTACTGCACATGAGGTGAACACTACTCTAACCCATGATCTACTGCACATGAGGTGAACACTCTAACCCATGATCTACTGCACATGAGGTGAACATTCTAACCCATGATCTACTGCACATGAGGTGAACACTCTAACCCATGATCTACTGCACATGAGGTGAACACTCTAACCCATGATCTACTGCACATGAGGTGAACACTCTAACCCATGATCTATTGCACATGAGGCAAACACTCTAACACATGATCTACTGCACATGAGGTGAACACTCTAACCCATGATCTACTGCACATGAGGTGAACATTCTAACCCATGATCTACTGCACATGAGGTGAACATTCTAACCCATGATCTACTGCACATGAGGCAAACACTCTAACCCATGATCTACTGCACATGAGGTGAACACTCTAACCCATGATCTACTGCACATGAGGTGAACACTACTCTAACCCATGATCTACTGCACATGAGGCAAACACTCTAACCCATGATC